>CM021101.1:385000788-385323820 GCA_007115665.2 Sequoiadendron giganteum | reverse complement strand
AAAACCTAGAAAAATATTGTGAAGATCCCTACCATGGACCCTCAAACAGCTTTTGAAAACACCATTTTTTGAGAGGAATCTAGGGTCAATGATTCCTCAAATAGCTTTTGAAAACACCATTTTTTGAGAGGTACAAAAATTTTATCCCTTTCAGATCTGCCATTTACTTTGTAGGTTCATCTAGTTTAATGCTTAATTTACTAAATCCAAGTTATAGAACGCATTTTGGAGTTAGTTTTCAATTTTTAATCTTTCTCCCCAAAGTGTTGTTTGACCTAGACCCCCGTCTTAGCAAAAAGAGAAATTTGTAGATTCACACTTTGACTTGATTCACCTAAGGGTTGATAGTCATTTCATTATGTGGATCTCATATCCTAATTAAATTAGAGTAGGACCCCTTTTCCCTCTTTGGTTTCACTTTTCCATTTTTGGAGACCCTAGGAGTACCATTAGGCACATGATTTTATGAAGTGTGACAAGTGTTTGAAATAGTAGTTGATTCACACCTTCCTTAGGCATTGGAAAACTAATTCTCCTTGTTTGAATCCACAAAAATTTCCAACAAGGTGTTGGTGAAAGAAGACTATTGAATTTTCAAATTGTTTTTCCTCTGTAAGCTACCATATTTGCTCTTTAATCTCTTGGATGCTTGCAAACTATTCATCTATAAGTGCTTAAACTTCCCCTATATGCCTAAAACCTACACAACTTCTCATCGGTACCTTGTTAAATGCTTGCAAATTATTGTTTGCATGATTATAAGACATGTGTTCTCAATATTTTTGAAAAGAAACAGTCTCTTATGACATAAGATAAAGGTCTTAACTACTTAGTTCAACACAATCTCTACCTTGAAGATCTATCATATAGTCCTTGCACCAAACCATTCATAGCTCCTTGAAATGTGTCATTGAATAGACATAATAATACAAGACTATCCTTTAAATTTTTGACTAGGATTGTCCTTATGCTCTCTCATATCTTCCTACCTCACCAAACAACTATCATGTTATCTATTATGGGAAAATGATAGTCCTTTTTGATCATCATAAAATAATAATCATTATCCCTACCACATTAAGCATTTGAGAGAAACAGAACCTTTTGATTAGCTGTTGAAACTTCTTAATGATTGGACTTGTAAACTCACTTGAAGGCATTGATTGACTAGGTTGGAGAACAAGATAACCACTCAACAACTAAGTTTCCAGGAAATCTATTTTTTCTTTGATTATTTTTCAAATCCCTAAATCACCAAATTTCATTTGATGAGGAGATAGCTCCAAAACTTCCATTGCATGATTAAAAACTTCACTATCAACTCTGATTCCACTGTCCCTTTCTTTCAACAAATATCTCAACACTACATTGATACTGTGATACCCTTTTGTCATTTTTCTCCTTTCTGGACTATGCATACAAAAATGTATCAAGTTTTCCTTAAAGAATTAGATGAATGGAATTAAAGACTAACATATGCCCGTTTTATCAATGTGTTCTTTGCATTTGGATATCTAGAATCTTTGGGGAACATGACTTCCCACTATACAACCTTATGAAACTATCAATATGAGCTTGGTGCTTTCACAAGTAAACCCTTATTAACCTTTTTGTCTTTGTATTTTGAAAACATGCCACTTAATATTTTTGGTCATGTTATCAAAATACAAAGACAAAAAGGTTAATACTTAATATTTTTGGTCATGTTATTTGGTATGAAACCTTTATGGAATCAAGCCTGTTCACAAAAATCCTCATGCTTTAGGGTCTTCCACCAACTCTCAAGAAATGTGCGAGGTTCATTTTTACCCCTCATGATGTCAAGTTGTCTTCTAAAAAGGTTTTTTATAGGTCTACTCAAAAAATACTTTCTTCATGGCTTATCTCTTGGATAGAGTGATCTAAAAACCCTTGACAATCTATACTCTAACCCTTTACAAGAATCATGGTCACCTTTCTTGACCATGCTATCTTGTCTATCATTCTTATCTCAGCCCTTTGGACCTATAGGCAGTCCTTTATATTGCCATATACTTCCCTTTTGTCATATACTATCCCTTTGCTTGATTATTTCTTAAATGATGTCTTTGTTTGATGATAGTGCATTAATGTTGATGCTACTATCTGTACATTCCATATTCTATGAAGGTCTTCCTTTTAATGAAACATTGTTATGACTACCCTCAATGTTATTACTATGAACACTATTTTTTGCTACATTTTCACAATGCTCCCTGAAGGTAACTGTCATCCTCATTATTCTATGAAAGTCAAATGTATTTTCCCTCTTCTAATATGCTAACCTTGGAATAACTTTATGGGATTCTCTCTTATAATATACTTTCCATTAGAATTTATAGGGTTTAAGTTTTCCTGCATAACCTCTCATTATCCTTTAACTCATTGTTGTCACATTCTTAAGTATGACTTTCCTTATCTTGTTTACTATGAACATCATCAATTTTTTTTGGAATTATCTTCTTACATTCTTTTAACTGCCTTCATTCACTATCATGAATCCTCAAGTATCCTTTATAACTTTTCCATTGTTCATTATTGTTTACTTGATGATGAAATTTTTAACCTTTTGTTTTTCCAAACACTTCATAGTTTGATTGATCTTATCTTGAAATAATTCTCTAAAATTTCCAAGCTCATTGACCCTTCTCTTGAGTGCTTGACCAGTTATAATACTTTGCATGACTATTTATCTCTTCAAATCATACTACTATATTGGCTATAAGATTATCATAGGGTCTTCTTGTATTAATGTACTATCCTTTCTCTTTCATAGCATCTCATATATGGCTTCTCATTTGATTTGAACATTGTCTATGACCACATTGTCCCTCATAATAGGTTTGTACTTTTTGAAATGAAAATATTAACCATTTCTTAGCACTTCATCCTATATGAGAACTATGATTATCTATATCATCGAGGCTGATTTCTTGACTATGATTATAAGATGCTTCTAATTTCAAAATGACTATGAGACATAGGATTAGTTTGAAATATATCACGGTCCACAAAAATGTGTAGGTATAAGAAGGTTATAATTTCCTTATGACAGTCATAAGGTTATCAATCATCTCTTTGCTAATAACTCTTCTTGGTGTCTGTCACAATCCACTCTCATGACTCTATGACCCTTTCTTTCAAAACTTAATCATTGTGTGTTGTCCTACATTTGATGCTTAAAGTGCCCAAGGTTTATGCATTGTATCTATATTGTGAAACCCATTCATTACATTTAAAAGCACTGCCAATTTCAAAACAACCCTACCCTTCTAAATCACTGTACACATTTTTTTATGCCCTATTTTTGTCCTCCTCCAACTTAGAATTCCTTTAAGGGAAAACAAGAAACTTGTAATGACCTTGGAATCATGATCATGCATCATATATTCCTTGTGTATGGAGAGATATGATAGAGCTCTAATCTCTAATGACTGCCACTTCAAACAATATATTTACCAAACTAAGATGCCAAACTGTATTATCTGAAAGGATCTCTTCCTTACCACCATTTGTGTGGCAATATTACAAAATTATATTTTCTTCTCAATGCTAGTTTTGATACAAATATTGTACCCTTCAACAAATACAAGACTATGTCCTTCCCTTTTGTCTTGCTTATGTGGAAGAGATTGAACACTCTGGAAAACTATCACAAAAGATACTGAAAGATCTTTCATTCATAGTATTATTCACTTGAGCATTTATTCACTAAAATACTAAATTATTTGCAAGTAGTATAATTTTGTATGGTATGCACATGCTCTATTCTCCCTTCTAACTCATCTTTAAACAATATTTATTCCATGCTCTTCCTCAGTGGAATAATTTATTTTCCTTATGCATTGTTACACTCCTTCACATACCTGGTGCACTTTCACTACCAATAGCACTTGTATTTCTTGATGATTGTCTTGCAACTTTCACATACTTTCCTTTTAATAATAAAACTGCAATCCTCTATTCTTTTACTCATGCCACTGAAACCTTGTTTAGTATGCTTGTATCCTTAGGAGCCATTGACTACCTTCTCTCATTAAAATTCTCAATGACTTTAAAGATTCATCTCATTATACAATTTAGCAGGCCTATGTGTTTTTTAAAACATGACACTCCCTATAATAAAAATAATACTAGGGAGAGCCTCGAAAGACCTAATGAAGGAATCTATACAAGAGTTTGTGATCTGAGGAAATCACTACAAGCATTACTCATCATATTTCATAAATGTAGAGCATGTTTTATGAAGCATCAACCTCAACCAACATATGAATAAGAAGATACAAGAAAAAAAACATTCTAGATAGAGTAAATGGATGCTAGATACTTTAGGAATGCAATGATTTTATGGAGCAGAAACACCAGAATTGGCTTGTGCCTCTCTCCCCATGTCCCTATCTATGCTCTTTATTAAGTTATACAATGTGCCCATGAACCGCCCTAGGTCTCTACAACATACCCTTCTTCTTTATTGCCCTTGCAACATGGTGTAAGCTCCTCATGGATTGCTTCAACGTGGGACAAAATCCATTCTTTTTACCTAAGATTACTCTTTCAACATACCAGGAAACCCTAGAGTTTCTCTCTTGCAATGTGGTAGTGTTAACACCTTCAAAAACAATAAACTTACTTTTCATTTCTTTCTCTTCAACACTCTCTAGTTGACACCCAATGACTTAATGGTCCAAGTTTTTTATTTTATTTTATTTTCTCTTTTTATGCTCTAAAGCTTTATTTGATGACTTTTCCAAATGTGTTATTTCCTTGTGTCTTAAAAAAAAGCTCCATATTTTCTTTTAACATTTTAAACCCATTATCAATATTTAAATTTTAGATTATGACTTTTTGACAAAGCTTAATGACAACCTTAAAATAAAAACTTGCAACAGGTCTTATACAAGAGTTAGGATTGTCAAAATCAAACTCAAATCTTACACAACTAGCCTTATTTCTTGAAACCAAACATTTTCATTTATCAATATTATTATTTGCCTTATATAGGTGGCTACATGGTCAAAACCAAACTTAATGTCTTATAGAACACGTTTCCTTTCCTAAACCAAATATTATCAATCTATTTGTCAAATCAATTCCACCAATTCTATCAACAAACAAACATTGGCAAAAAATCTAAATGGTTGTTGATTTTGTTGGTCCAATTTGTCTTATATTTTATAGATTTATCTTTGGTCATGTTACTATGCACCTTGACGATGTCCAAAGAATGATTTATAGGCGCGATGATGTCTCATGACATGTTTTCTCTTTGCTTGTTGTTTGTGATTTATTGTGGAAAAAATACTAGAGCAACTAGGTTGCTAGATAGAGTCATGAAACTCCTTGTTTGTTAAGTGTTTGTTTTAAAAAAGGGTTAACATTGCACACCTTGGTATATGCCATACCATGGTTTTTATTATCCATTTGATATAATTCAACGCCCAATGATGAGAATCATGCAAGCCTAATATTTATCTATAAAATTATCAATCCCTCTTCAATCATCTAACTTCATGCTAACATTTTACTCTTGCTAACATTTATTTTTTTCAATCCTTACATTATCCACCATCAGATTTGTATCAAAGAGGGGCAAAATGTAGATACTCAAAAATGTCCTAGACCCATGAACACTATTTTTCACATTAATTCTTCTTCCCTGCATAATTGAATAATTTTAATTATTTGATTATTATCTAAAGTCATATTATTCTATAAATTAAATAATTCTTAATTATTTAATTAATTCCTTTTCATTTCTTTATTCTTATTTTGATTAATTAAATAAATTATATTTACTTAATTACATCACTAGTTAATCGTTTCCCCCTATAATTAAATAAACTCCTATTTATTTAATTATTCATGTTCTTATTTTTTTGCTATAATTAAATTCTTATTATTAATTGTTTAATTATTCATTAGCCTTTTCTTCCATAATTAAATAAATTTTATTTTTTAAATTATTGTCCACTTTTCCCTCCACTGTTAAATAATTATTTTAATTATTTAGTAACTTGTATTTTTCCTCCACTTTTCAATAAAATAATTATTTCCAATTATTTTAAAAAGTCGGCTTTAATTAAATTTTTCTTCATAATTAAATAAATTCTATTTTATTTTATTATTTCTCGTCTTTCCCTCAACTATTAAATAAATATTTTAATTATTTAAAAGTAACTTATCTTTTTCTTTCACCTTTTAATGAAATAATTGTTTCCAAATATTTTAAAAAGTCACCTTTTCCCTCCACTATTAAATAGTTATTTCCAATTATTTCAAAAAGTCAATTTGTATGTCTTCTTCTATAATTAAATCATTTCTTTTATTATTTACTCATTCGCTTTCTTTTTTTTTTTGATAAAAGACATACTATCGACTTTATATTAATATATCATAAAATATTTACATAAGTTCATACATAATGGATAATTGATCATGCTTTGAGCACATGGCTATGTAATACTCCTACAATATATCTAATATTGCATGTTTTGAACATAAGTGTCAACTACCAAAATATCAGATTCATACAATATCTGATTTTTGACCTTTGAAAATTTACATTTAAATGTTGCATTATATATAATCAAAATGAAGTATTGTAGTAATGTGAATCATGCATTACCAACTGATGAACATTCCTCATTTCTTCCCTTGTCCATGGACTGGAATGTGGGTGGTGTGGAATTTGATTTCGCTTTCCCTTTAAATTAAATAGTTAAATAATTATTTAATTTACTCTTTTTTTCATGCCAATCTTCTTTTTTATCTCAATTTACCTCCACCCTTGATAAGGTCTTATTTCATTTTAATCTCTATTTTCCATCCTTAACTAAAACTTATTTTTGCCCTAACCCTATTTCTTTATTTCTCAAAGCAATCTCATCCATTGATCTTCATCATTCAAATTTGGTTTTCTATAAAAGAGACTTATCCTTGTCATTTTGACCCTAACTACAACCTCTATCTTCGATATTTTTGGTGTCATTATCACTAGGCTTATTCTTACATACTTCAAATCTGAGGGCAACCTAACATATAAAGAAAATTGGAGAAGAGTAATAAAGGTGAATCAATCATGGCATATATGAATGTTGGTAAAATTGCTTTTTTTTAAAATGTTTCTATGTTCATTTGTCCTTCATTATTAACTTCTTTATTTTGCATGAACATGAATGCAAATTCACTTCTTCTCAAATAAAAAATTCACTACTCTTGATGAACTCAATGGGTAAAATACTTGTTTTTTGGGGCATTTAAAGATATTTTTAGTTAATTTTACGTATCCACCAGCTATATGAGTAGTGAACTCACCAAAATTAGAAAACTAAAAAGTTTTGAAGATTGCACACAAGTCTATCTTCTTCCCTAGGATGCTCCAAATCATCACAATTCATCAAAAAACTACATACGAGTTCCTCATGCTCCACAATCCACCTCATTCCTATGAAGTGACTTGTAAACTAAAATGGAGAAAAATAGACATATAGAATTGTAGTTGAGGTGTGATATTTTAATCATCTTAACACCTAATTTGACTCTTTTAGTGAACTGGTTTCCTAAAACCTAAACTCATTTCTTGGACATGTTAAATCTATCATTTAAAAATGACATTAGTCCTTTTCCTAGGGTTCTTACCTCCTTAGACTTTGTTACACATACATTTTTATCCATTGGAAAGGTGAACATAAGGGTAATGAGTGAGCTCTTAATTATTAAAATAAGTTCTAAATTAAATGCAAAGTAAATTATGTACAACCTACTTAGCTCAAAATTTGATGATGGATAAGTGACATGTTAGATGTCAAGAACCAACTTACAAAATATATGGATATTTGGGGTTAACTTAGACAAAGATCTCTAATTTTACAAACTGTCTATATTTGTACTAGTTTACCTCCATGAATATATGGATTTGAATTGAGGATAACAAGTAAACACGCAATGGTCCTTGGATGAGGTGCTCTAATGTAAATGTCATGCTAGATGCTTTTTATTCTTCAATATGAAACTCTAGGTGTGCTCAATAAAATTTTTCTATGATGTCCTAGATGATCCCTATATGATCTCAAATTAGTAAGTGAACATATTTAAATACAACCACCAATCACATAAATCAACAAGTGCTAAGACAATTTATAATAGCTAGTGAAGTATTTAGCAACAGCTAAATTGAAATTTGAGCTCTAAAAATAAAAGATTAGAAATGCAAATTTGACAATCAATGATAATAGAGATATTTTCACCATTACATAAGAAACTAGATATATTCAAAAATATTAACCACTAAAAATAATTTAAAGTTGAGTAATTATAAAATATTAAATGCCATATAACAATAATATTTAAATAAGGAAACAAAATCTGATTCGACGTGTGTATATCGATGATACCCCGCTGCTTTGGTGGGCCCATGCAACTGATTCGTAGTTGACAATAAACAGACAGCAAATCCTGGAAGTTGTCATTGGGACTCATGGTTTTATTTATTAACAACAAAACTTGTTCGCCATGACTCACTCTATACTTAGTTATCGTCTGGTTTTGAAGAAAAGAACTGTCTTATCTACTCTTCAACCATTTTTACATTTAGATTAGTTTGGCCACTGGGTTTTTCTACTGCTTATTTCCATCCTTACTACTGCTTATAGGTTGGATTTGAAACTTAGTACTATCATTTCAATTCAACGGTGTGATGTTTTATTTTCATTACCTTAAGCTGTGTAATTTTCTTGTAAACCTTTTCAAGGTTGGTTTGTTGGCTGTCATTGCTTTCTTGATTGATTGCTGGGCATTTTTTCAAATAACTCACTGCCTTGTTTATGCTATTGCTTTGATATATTTTTTCTAAGAATCCATAGTTTGTTGGAAAGCACATGTTTTAGGCTTTTAGCCATAGCAGCAAGGAAGTGAACTATTTGATAAAATGTTTTCATAGATATGTATGGAAAATGTGGTAGCATAGATAAGACGTGAGATGTTTGAAAAAGTGCCTCAAAGAAATGCGGTTTCATGGCGATGGACAACACCATATGAGACCACATTAGACCATTGTGATGGACATCACATTAGACCATGGTGATGGACATTACCATGAGACCACATTTCTTTGAGGCATTTTTTCAAACAGTTCATTGCCTTGTTTATGATATTGCTTACTATTATGCTTTGATATAATAATATGTTTAGAAAACCTATAAGAACACCTCCTGAGTTTAAGGTCAGCTCAAAGAAGAGACTACCCACTCTCACATTTAGCCTTTAATTTTCTTAATTATATTGATAAGCCTCTACTTACCTTCTTGAAGATAAATTCCTAGCCTTAAAGGTGGAGAAAATATTTAAGATTGTGGATCCTCATTTTTGGGACCTAACACAACCCATATGTAGTCACCAAAATTAATATAATTACCTCAAATACATTTTCTATGAGTGTGGGGATGCTTACTTATTAGAAGTGAAAATGAATAGAAAAAAACCCTTCAACTTCTTTATTTTGCATGAACATGAATGCATTCACTTCTTCTCAATGAAATAGTTCGCTGCTCTTGATGAACTCAAAGGGGAAAATACTTGTTTTTTGGGGCATTTTAAGATATTTCTAGGTATATTTATGTATCCACCACCTATATGAATAGTGAACTCACCAACATTAGAAAACTAAAAAATTTTGAAGATTGGGCACAAGTCTATCTTCTTCCCTAGGATGCTACTAAATTATTTTTATTCTTCAATATGAAACTCTAGGTGTGCTCAATAATTATTTCCTATATGATGTCCTAGATGATCCCTATATGATTTAAAATTAGTAAGTGAACATCTTTAAATACAACAACCAATCACATAAATCAACAAGTGCTAAGGCAGTTCATAATAGTTAGTGTAATAGTTAGAAACAACTCAATTGGAATTTGAGTTCTAAAAGTGAAGTTCTAGTTCCATGTCTATGGATGTGACTTGGGTCAAGTCTACATTTGTAAATCTAAATGTTTATTTTTCTAAAGGTTTATTAGAATTAGAAATGCAAATTTGACAATCAATAATGATAGCTCTATGAGAATATATTGAATGGTACAAACCAATTTCATAGACTATATTTCTTATAAATTGATTATTACATTTACAACTTTTATCAAAACAAATTCAAAACATTAAAAAAAAAAAACATATGCAATTTTCACCATCACATATGAAACTCACTATATTAAAAAATATTAACCATTACAAATAATTTAAAGTTCATAATAAGTAATTTAAATTTTTTTTAAATGCCAGTCATAACAACAATAGCTAAATAAGAAAATCAGTGGAAACAAGTCCCATAAAACAAAATCTGCATCGATGAAACCCTAAACCAAAACTCACCACCTTTTCCAATTTAAATCGCAATTGAGATCCGAGCATTCCAACCAATCCTGGAAGTTGTCATGGTTATTTATATTTATTAACAACAAAACTTGTTCACCACGATTAGTCTATACGCAACCACACCGTCAAGTTATCGGCTGGTTTTGACGAAAAAGGACTATCTTATCAGGTAAATCTTCAACCATTTTCGAATCGGATCAGTTATCATTTTTACATCTACATTAGTTTGGCCACTGGGTTTTTCTACTGCTTATTTTGGCCACTGGGTTTGAAACTCAGTATTCTCATTTCAATTCAACTGTGTGATTGCGATATTATATTCTCATTACCCTAAGCTGTGCAATTTTCACTGGGTTCGAAACTCAGTATTCTCATTTCAATTCAACTGTGTGATTGCGATATTATATTCTCATTACCCTAAACTGTGCAATTTTCTAGATACAACTTGCAAACCTTTTGGAGATCGGTTTGTTGGCTGCCATTGCTTCCTTGATCGATTGTCAGGAAATGTGTTATAAGACTGTATTTCGCATGATATCTATGTTCATGTTCCTTTGATCTGATGTGTAACAGTATATTGAGCTTATTTTGTCACTTTATTTCAGGTTGTATTTAATATAAAATTGCATTAGTTTTTGTTTTTACTATTATTGGGCATATTAGATGTTGAGCAAATCTAAAGCATAGATTGGAAGCTTAGTAACATCATTATTTCAGGATGTAGATGGATAAAAATGTGTTGGATAAATGGTTCATGGATGAACGAATGGTATGACTGGAATGATAGCTTTATTATGGATGTGATAAGATGCTTTCTCCTGAACTGGCACACGTAGATGTTCGATTCTACACATGACGCTCGTTTGCCAGGTTTTCATCATGGTACCTGTCCAAAGCACCACCGAAATGGTTTTCGCTAAAGGATGATTTTTCTCTTTACTTTTTTCAATCCTTTTTCTGATTGTTTTTGTATTTTTTGATTTTTTTGTTGTTGCCAAGATGCTTGTTTGCCAGGTTTTCATCTAGGTGACCATTTTTTTAGGACATTTTTTTTTATTTTTTTGTATTTTCTGAGAGATTTTAAGCTGATGTTGGACCACCTGGTGGTGCTGATGTAGATGCTCTCAAATGTGTGTGATGAAGAGAAAGATTTATTCTCAAATGAAGAGAGTAACCTTGCCTGAAGTGTGTTATATGTTTGAAGGAGAGAAGCCTTCAACTTATAGTTGAACTTGAAGAGAGGAGAGGCCAAATTGATGAATGTGGGATCATTCATGGGCCAATGACAAGATGCCACTTGTCAAGGTGTGAGAGGGTGAGGAATGTGCAAGTCTTGGCCAATGTGCCAATTTCAAACTTGAATTTGCAATAAATGAACGTGGTTGAGGGTTTTTGGGGGGAATTGTGTTTGTCCCAAAAAGTCAAACATGAGAGTTAATGAGGGAAAATAAGTCTTTTTAATAAATCAATTAAAGTGATTTATTGTACAAGTGGATGAATCTAGAGGATTCATATAGTTAGGATTAAACTAATCAAGATTTGATTAATCTAATAGGAATTAGGTGATTTTGACTTTTGACTTATATTCTAGGATTAAAATAAATCAAAGTGAGAAGAAAATGATTTCAAATTTAATTAAATAAAGGTTTATTTTATTTAATCAAAGATGATGATGTTAATTGTTAAATCAAATAAAGGTGAATTTATTTAATTTAAGTGGATGACTTTAGGAGATTTATGATTTAATTAAATAAAATTTGGTTTATTTAATCAAAAGATGAATATTGGCGATGATGTCAAATTTGCATGTCTACACTATAGGCAACTTGAGCTCATAGCATCTCATTGTCTATCTCACTAAGCTTAATCAAGGATTCGGAAAGGGCTCTTTCACATATTCAAAGAGCACCAATCCACCATAGAATAGATATACTTCATGTCTTCTTTGCATGCTTAAATTAGTTTTGTCATTTATTTTGAAGAATGTTGTATTATTCTATGAGGATATTGGAATTGTGCTAACCATTTGCAAATTTTCATGTCCACAAAATATTTTGTGGACATTTTTCTAATTTTTTTGTATTTTCTTAGAGATTTTAAGCTGATGTTGAACCACCTAGTGGTGTTGATGTTGATGCTTCTGTCATAACATGCCATTAGTATCCTACTTGAAGAAGTTGCTTTGCCAAGATACGTGCACTTGAATGCAACTTTTCAGATCCCTGATCTGTTTTGCTAATACCGAAGTTAACTATGTCTTTGTGCATACATCGCGATAGAGTGTCTTCTGAATCCTTATGATGAAGGGTTATTGCCAACACATGGTCAATGTAAGAATTGGATATCATGCGTGGAGGCATGGATGAAGTGTGTTGAGGAATAATATATGAATTGGATGAAAGTTTGGAGCCTTTGACTCTCCAAACTTGGGAAGATGAGAAATGATGGGTGGATATGGAAGTGTGCATGGAATTAGGACCAACTGCTTGATACACTTTTCATGTCGCTTGAGAAGCCGTCTTTTGACATATACTTTTCCCTTTTTTATTTTGCCCCATAGTGTCTTTTACTAATGGAGTTTGATAGGGATAATCTTTCTTTGCATTTTTTGGTATCCATATGTATTTGATTTGTCCTTCGTGCTTCTTATCTTCTTTGATTTGATTCAAATATTCCTTTTGATGTTGGTCCCAGTTTTTGGATGGGGTGATGGGTGGATGAAGCTTCGTGACATGGTGGGTTGTAGTATTGGCATTGATTTCATCATAAGGATTCTTCGTGCTGCCTATGTTGACGTTTGCTTGAGATGAAGTTGCCCCCAATTTTGTGGAAGTATCACCAATTTTTTTATATCCCTTGATTGTTGAATAACCAAGGCCTTGACGCTTCGAATTACCAATAATCTGCACTGGTTCTAGGATACCCTGTTCATGCAGCCCTAATCCATTGCCTTGATAATTTATCTGTAGAAACATTTTTTCTGCAATAGGATATGATGTGCCTTGGAAACAAGGTGCTAATCCGTCTTTGCTCCATGGTGGATCTTCAAAAGTGTCAGCTTCTTTAGTGATAAGATATCTTTCCCTTAAACAGGTGAGTGATCCAAGTTTATAAGTGATAGGATCCTCCGTATGTGGGATGAATGCCTGATTGATATCTTTAGCTTGATCTTGTGAAATATCATATTGTACTGCTTCTTCAAGAAGTGTTGATGATTCAGTGTCTTCATAAAACTCTTCCTCATGATTTAGTTCATAGGATGTTGTTTCTGATTCATGATTTCTATAAAAACCTTCTTCATGAATTGCTTCTGATAGGTGTCTAAAGGAAGTTTCTGATTTACAGCCTTCTTCATGATTTTCTTTTGATATGTCTCCAAATTTTGATCATGTGTACCAATGTTAAGAGTAGGAGACTCTTGTTCCTTTGTAATGATATCAAGAGTATGAGACTCCTGGTTTGAATAAAGATCATCTAGGTGTCCATCCAAAGAAAGCATCTCATGGGTAGATGGACGAGTGTGTGCTATATGGATATGATCATCATTTGCGACATCTTGTATAGATAAAAGAGTGCCCATTAGATCATTGTAGTATCTTGGAGATACGAATTCTTGATCTTGACTGGTTTTAGAATTGCTTTCAATATGCTTTGGATCAAGTTCTTGACATGGGTTGATTTCAAAGGATGGATTGCTTAGAAGGGATTCTTGGACATCGTCCTTAGGCATGGGAAGTGGATTAATATCCCCTTGTTCTTTGAATGGATTTGGATCAAATGGTGAGTTAAGGATTTCTTTAATATCTGCTACCATGAGGTCAAAAGATGTCAATATGTCTTGGAAAGGACCATTGCTAGACTTAAGTGAAAGATGTCAATCATGCTTCGAGGAAAAATATTGAGATATGTCCTCTAACTCATTAGGTGATGTAGAGACACTTTCAACATGATCATTAGTTGAAGGATCACAAATTATAGGATCAAATAATGTTAACCCTCTTTTGATATATCATTGTTGGACATCGTTAGTCATTTTTGTTTGTGTGACTAATTATTTAGTTGTGTTTTTACCTAATGATCAAATTAGTAATTTATAGTTTTGTTGCAAACAAATAGTACAATTTACTCATTTTTAGTTGTCAATACTAAAAAATTTAGTCACACAGTCATTTATTCATCAAATTCTACTAGTGTTGGTCTATCTCTGTCATGTTGCACATCTTTCATTTTTTGTATTTCTTATCTTTGTTGCACAAAATTTCCCTAGTGAAGCTACTCATTCTCATTGGTTGTGTTGACGTTCCCTCACGTTTCCATCATCGTTTTATTCCTTTACCTCACCTCTTCATCTTCCAAACACCTATCCTTTTGCATGGCCTCTCCCTCTTTCTATTATGCTGACAAATGAATCTGTTTTCTTGGCTCACATGCCCAGTGACCATATGACCTCTAGAAGTTAATTTGACATTTAAAATCGTGGAGATATTATCTAATAGAATGAATAGAAAAAGGCCTTATTCCATGATCAAATGATATTAAATTAGGCACCGTGATGAATAAATTGCATAATAGAATAAAAATCGACACACAATATTTTATTAATTAATCACAACAATGTCATTTAACCTCCTCCAAAATCGACCACCAAATTAAACTATAATTCCAAATGAATAAAAAATCAAAACAAAAATAAACAAAAAAAAAAGATGATCTGGATTGCCCATTTTCCTAGATAAGAAGTAGGTGTCTGTCTAACCATCCTAACCATAATAAAAAGATAATATTTTTTTACAAAGTCTGATTCAAATCAGATATCTAATATGTTTTAGATATGAGTTTAAAAAATGTTATACAATTTTTAATATATGATTTCAAAAATGCAATAAAGTTTATGATTTAATATATATAATAGACAATACAATTTATAATGTAATATATAATATAAAATTTATAATAATCTCTTACCGAATTATGTATATAATATATAATATATTATTCTTTCCCTCTCTCTCTCCACCTCTCTCTCTCCCAAGTCTCTCACTCAATCTCCCTCTCTCTCTCTCTCTCTCTCTCCTCTCTCTCTCTCTCTCTCTCATATCTCTCCCTCTCCCATTCCCACTCTCCCTCTCTCCTCTCTCACTCTCCCTCTCCCACTCTCCCTCTCCCTCTCCCTCTCCCTCTCTCCTCTCTCCTCTCAGCTCTCTTCTCTCTCTCACTCTCTTAATTCTCTCTCTCTCTCTCACTCTCCTCTCCCTCCCATCCCTCCTCTCTCCTTCTCATCTCCTCTTTCTCCTTTCCTCTCTCTCCCTCAACCCTAAACCCCTCTCTCTCTCTCTCTCCCACTCTCTACCATTAACCCTTAGGTCTATGTGGGCACAAATTGGATATCCGATTTGTAAAAATCTGGTACATTTAAAATCTTACCGTTGCAGAAAAATTTAAAATATTTTCCAAATCATATATCTGATTATATCAGATACTATATTTGTGGGTCATTTTTTTCCTATACTTAGTGGGGGCAAGGGGTTCGATAGCCTTGTCCTAGTTTGACACTTGGTGTTGTCCCTTTAGCTAGTTATATTCCTTCTGCATATAGTGATCAAGATTGGGATGTAGAAGACGTGCTATAGGTTGTCACATGTGCCTTACTAGTTCTTTCCTTTGTTTTCTTCTTCATGTTCTTTGTGTGATTTTATGTGTAATGTGATCTCCCTGTACTATTATATTTGATATATCTCTCTTCATGTGCATTCTTTTATTTGTATATTCTTCTATATTCCATAACCATTTATGTTTTCTTTGTCTTATGTTTTCCTTTTGGGGATGACACAAGGCATTGAGAAATTTAAGTCTCTTCCATGTTGAACTAAAAGATTTTTCTTTGTTTTTGATCTCTATGTGCTATTCCTTTAGTTCTACAAGTATTTGGGGAATGATGACATTTATGAGCTCTATAACAACATTGTAGCAAAGATATATTGACCCCAAATCCGTGGATCCCTTATGTGTTTTCATTTTGGGGGCAACACCTTCCTCTCTTTTTCATGATGTAGCTTCATTCAGGAGCATATGACTTGGCATAGGGTTTTTTGAATAAGCTCTCATGTCTTCTTCATTGGCTACTTTAAAGAAAAATTCTCCCAAGAATGGTGCTAGCAATTTATTTAAAGTGGGGGCATATATTGGAATTCTTCATGTTTAATTCTATGATTTTCTTTCTTCTTGTGATGCATCTTTTTCTTGGTGGTTTCATTTGGTTTGATGTCCTCTGATGTCCTCTGAGGGTGTGATAATTCTTTGGCTTTGTCCTCTCTTGGATAAATTATGTGCAATGTTCCCTAAGAAGAGACCTTACATGAACTAAGCAAGATCCCTTTGAACAAACCTTTACTTGCATTTTTAATCATTAGTGTTTAGCATAATTAAACTTTCTAACCTTATGAAGCTTGAACCCCTCTTCAAGGCCACCAATAATAACACACTTTTATTTCCAGCTGAGCCTTCCCTTGTTCACAGATGCTTAGCATAATGTAGCTTGTTAGGCCTTGTGAAGATCGAAGTCTCATTTCATGGTACCTTATTTAAGTTGTCAAAGGGATAGCTTTGATATGGTATGAGAACCCAATAATATTCTCTCATTTTACACCCATTGGGGGTTCACCTAGTGGACAACCCAAGGTTCTATTATCTCAGAGTGAGCGCACATTGTTGTTTGCATAGTGAACATCACATTATGCTTGTGAACATTCTTGGACAAATAGTTGAGGCGTGTTCCACATCGCATTAGACAATCAAGGATTGATCTTCCTTCTTTGTTCTCGCCTTTTCTTCTAGTCTTTGATGTTGTATGATTGAGTATCTTTGTCATTAATTCATACATATGTCTTGAATTTCTACTTTGGTGTGAGTTTGACACGAGGTCATCCTCTCACTAAAGTGGGGGCTAAATTTAGTGTAGAATAATGTATCCCTTTACATTTTCACACCTAATTTAGAATTTATTAAAATGAACTTAATTATGCCTTAATTTAGTGTTGTAATATGTATTTTACATATTCAAATTAAGTTTAAGGCCCTATTAATATTAAAATGGACATAATTGTGCCCTATTTTTAGTGTTGTATTTTACACTTTCACAATTATTTCGGGAATCATTAATTAATTGAGGTTAATTTTCCTTAATTGGCCCCTTTAATTCAAATCCAAGCCTAATTAATTACATTTTTTGAAGAGGAAACCGAACATTCATTAACACCTAAACATAAAACTTCTCATTGAGAAATGTGTGTCCTAGGTGAGTGACTAGGACCCATTCACGCATGGGTGAATGGGTCCTCACTTAGACCTAGGACCTAAATTTAAATTATGTTTTTGGCAATATTTTAACATCCTCAAATCCATATTCACATGTTGGCTTGTGTTATTTGAATTTCAAGAAATTAATGTTAAATACCTATAAATATAAGGTCATTTCACTAAGTTCCATCTAATACTTTAAAGAAATCTAAGAATATTCAAGTGAGTATTATCATGATCGTTTAAAGGAATTCAAGAGTAGATTTAGTGAAGAATTATTGCAGCAATCAAGATCCAGTTGTCATATCAAGTCTTCTTGCATCATGCATGTTATTGGAGCTAATATGTTGATGTAGAGCTCATGATCCATTCAAGAACTTAAGGCATTGTTTCAAATCAAGTTTCAAGATCAAGATCCACACCTATTGAAGTCATCTCATGCAATTTACAGACCTACATTCCAAGGTTCATTGAAGGGTTTGGTGAGTTGTGACATTGAATTGTTCATGCATCATTCCTTCCATGCTATTTCATTTCATTTCAAGGTTTGATTACTAAAATGAGGTTTGACTATTTGACGGTGAAAATCGAGAATCTAGAAGTGCAGTCACAGGAGAAGAAAACCTAGAAAAATATTTTGAACATCCCTACCATGGACCCATTCACCATAGGGTGAATGAGTCCTCAAATAGCTTTTGAAAACACTATTTTTTGAGAGGTACAAAAAATTTATCCCTTTCACATCTGCCATTAACTTTGTAGGTTCCTCTAGTTTAATGCTTAATTTACTAAATCCAAGTTATAGAACGTATTTTGGAGTTAGTTTTCAATTTTTAATCTTTCTCCCCAAAGTGTTGTTTGACCTAGACCCCCGTCTTAGCAAAAAGGGAAATTTGTAGATTCACACTTTGACTTGATTCACCTAAGGGTTGATAGTCATTTCATTATGTGGATCTCATTTCCTAATTAAATTAGAGTAGGACCCCTTTTCCCTCTTTGGTTTCACTTTTCCATTTTTGGAGACCCTAGGAGTACCATTAGGCACATGATTTTATGAAGTGTGACAAGTGTTTGAAATAGTAGTTGATTCACACCTTCCTTAGGCATTGGAAAACTAATTCTCCTTGTTTCAATCCACAAAATTTTCCAACAAGGTGTTGGTGAAAGAAGACTATTGAATTTTCAAATTGTTTTTCCTCTGTAAGCTACCATATCTGCTCTTTAATCTCTTGGATGCTTGCAAACTATTCATCTATAAGTGCTTAAACTTTCCCTATATGCCTAAAACCTACACAACTTCTCATCGATACCGTGTTAAATGCTTGAAAATTATTGTTTACATGATTATAAGACATGTGTTCTCAAGATTTTTGAAAAGAAACAGTCTCTTATGACATAAGATAAAGGTCTTAACTACTTAGTTCAACACAATCTCTACCTTGAAGATCTATCATATAGTCCTTGCACCAAACCATTCATAGCTCCTTGAAATGTGTCATTGAATAGACAAAATTTTACAAGACCGTCCTTTGAATTTTTGACTAGGATTGTTCTTATGCTCTCTCATATCTTCCTACCTCACCAAACAACTATCATGTTATCTATTATGGAAAAATGGCAGTCCTTTTTAATCATCATAAAATAATAATCATTATCCCTACCACATTAAGCATTTGAGAGAAACAAAACCTTTTGATGAGTTGTTGAAACATCTTCATGATTGGACTTGTAAACTGACTTGAAGGCATTGATTGACTAGGTTGGAGAACAAGGTAACCACTCAACAACTAAGTTTCCAGGAAATCTATTTTTTCTTTGATTATTTTTCAAATCCCTAAATCACCAAATTTCATTTGATGAGGAGATAGCTCCAAAACTTCCATTGCATGATTAAAAAATTCACTATCAACTCCAATTCCGCTGTCCCTTTCTTTCAACAACTCTCTCAACACTACATTGATACTGTGATACCCTTTTGTCATTTTTCTCCTTTCTGGACTATGCATACAAAAATGTATCAAGTTTTCCTTAAAGAATTAGATGAATGGAATTCAAGACTAACATATGCCCGTTTTATCAATGTGTTCTTTGCATTTGGATATCTAGAATATTTGGGGAACATGACTTCCCACTATACAACCTTATGAAACTATCAATATGAGCTTGGTGCCTTTACAAGTAAACCCTTATTAACCTTTGTGTCTTTGTATTTTGAAAACATGCCACTTAATATTTTTGGTCATGTTATTTGGTATGAAACCTTTATGGAATCAAGCCTGTTCACAAAAATCCTCATGCTTTAGGGTCTTCCACCAACTCTCAAGAAATGTGTGAGGTTCATTGTTACCACTCATGTTGTCAATTTGTCTTCTAAAAAGGTTTGTCATAGGTCTACTCAACAAATACTTTCTTCATGGCTTATATCCTGGACACAGTGATCTAAAAACCCTTGACCGTCTATACTCTAGCCCTTTACAAGAATCATGGTCACCTTTCTTGACCATGCTATCTTGTCTATCATTCTTATCTCAGACCTTTGGACCTGTAGGCAGTCCTTTATATTGCCATATACTTCCCTTTTGTCATATACTATCCCTTTGCTTGATTATTTCTTAAATGATGTCTTTGTTTGATGATAGTGCATTAATGCTGATGCTACTATCTGTACATCCCATATTCTATGATGGTCTTCCTTTTAATGGAACATTGTTATGACTACCCTCAATGTTATTACTATCAACACTATTTTTTGCTACATTTTCACAATGCTCCCTGAAGGTAACTGTCATCCTCATTTTTCTATGAAAGTCAAATGTCTTTTTCCTCTTCTAATATGCTAACCTTGGACTAACTTTATGGGATTCTCTCTTATAATACACTTTCCATTATAATTTATAAGGTTTAAGTTTTCTTGCATAACCTCTCATTATAATAGGTTCATACTTTTTGAAATGAAAATATTAACCATTTCTTAGCACTTCATCCTATATGAGAACTATGATTATCTATATCATTGAGGCTGATTTCTTGACTATGATTATAAGATGCTTCTAATTTCAAAATGACTATGAGACATAGGATTAGTTTGAAATATATCACGGTCCACAAAAATGTGTAGGTATAAGAAGGTTATAATTTCCTTATGACAGTCATAAGGTTATCAATCATCTCTTTGCTAATAATTCTTCTTGGTGTCTATCACAGTCCACTCTCATGACTCTATGACCCTTTCTCTCAAAACTTAATCATTGTGTGTTGTCCTACATTTGATGCTTAAAGTGCCCAAGGTTTATGCATTGTATCTATATTGTGAAACCCATTCATTACATTTAAAAGCACTACCAATTTCAAAACAACCCTACCCTTCTCAATCACTGTACACATTTTTCTATGCCCTATTTTTGTCCTCCTCCAACTTAGAATTCCTTTAAGGGAAAACAAGAAACTTGTAATGACCTCGGAATCATGATCATGCATCATAGATTCCTTGTGTATGGAGAGATATGATAGAGATTTAATCTCTAATGACTGCCACTTCAAACAATATATTTACCAAACTAAGATGCCAAATTGTATTATCTGAAAGGATCTCTTCCTTGCCACCATTCGTGTGGCAATATTACAAAATTATATATTCTTCTCAAAGCTAGGTTTGATACAAATATTGCACCCTTCAGCAAATACAAGACTATGTCCTTCCCTTTTGTCTTGCTTATGTGGAAGAGATTGAACACTCTAGAAAACTATCACAAAAGATACTGAAAGATCTTTCATTCATAGTATTATTCACTTGAGCATTTATTCACTAAAATACTAAAGTATTTGCATGTAGTATAATTTTGTATGGTATGCACATGCTCTATTATCCCTTTTAACTCATCTTTAAACAATATTTATTCCATGCTCTTCCTTAGTGAAATAATTTATTTGCCTTATGCATTGTTACACTCCTTCACATACCTGGTGCACTTTCACTACCAATAGCACTTGTATTTCTTGATGATTGTCTTACAACTTTCACATACTTTCCTTTTAATAATAAAACTGCAATCCTCTATTCTTTTACTCATGCCATTGAAACCTTGTTTAGTATGCTTGTATCCTTAAGAGCCATTGACTACCTTCTCTCATTAAAATTCTCAATGCCTTTAAAGATTCATCTCATTATACAATTTAGTAGGCCTATGTGTTTTTGAAAACATGACACTCCCTATAATAAAAATAATACTAGGGCGAGCCTCGAAAGACCTAATGAAGGAATCTATACAAGAGTTTGAGATCTCAGGAAATCATTACAAGCATTACTCATCATTTTTCATAAATGTCTAGAGCATGGTTTATGAAGCATCAACCTCAACCAACATATGTATAAGAAGATAAGAGAAAAAAAACATTCTAGATAGAGTAAATGGATGCTAGATACTTTAGGAATCCAAGGATTTTATGGAGCAGAAACACCAGAATTGGCTTGTGCCTCTCTCCCCATGTCCCTATCTATGCTCTTTATTAAGTTCTACAATGTGCCCCTGAACCACCCTAGGTTTCTACAACATTCCCTTCTTCTTTATTTCCCTTGCAACATGGTGTAAACTCCTCATGGACTGCTTCAACGTGGGACAAAATCCATTCTTCTTGCCTGAGACTACTCTTTCAACATACCAGGAAACCCTAGAGTTTCTCTCTTGCAATGTGGTAGTGTTAACACCTTCAAAAAATATAAAATTACTTTTCATTTCATTCTCTTCAACACTCTCTACTTGACACCCAATGACTTAATGGTCCAAGTTTTTTATTTTCTTTTCTTTTCTCTTTTTATGCTCTAAAGCTTTATTTGATGACTTTTCCAAATGTGTTATTTCCTTCTGTCTTAAAAAAAAGCTCCATCTTTTCTTTTAACATTTAAAACCCATTATCAATATTTAAATTTTAGATTATGATTTTTTGACAAAGCTTAATGATAACCTTAAAAGAAAAACTTGCAACAGGTCTTATACAAGAGTTAGGATTGTCAAAACCAAACTCAACATCTTACACAACTAGCCTTATTTCTTGAAACCAAACATTTTCATTTATCAATATTATTATTTGCCTTATATAGGTGGTTGCATGGTCGAAACCAAACTTAATGTCTTATACAACACGTTTCCTTTCCTAAACCAAATGTTATCAATCTATTTGTCAAATCAATTCCACCAATTCTATCAACAAACAAACATTGGCAAACAATCTAAATGGTTGTTGATTTTGTTGGTCCAATTTGTCTTATATTTTATTGATTTATCTTTGGTCATGTTACTATGCACCTTGACAATGTCCAAAGAAGGATTTATAGGTGTGATGATGTCTCATGACATGTTTTCTCTTTGATTGTTGTTTGTGATTTATCGTGGAAAAAATACTGGAGCAACTGGGTTGCTAGTATGAGTCATGAAACTCCTTGTTTGTTAAGTGTTTGTATTAGAAAAGGGTTAACATTGCACACCTTGGTATATTCCATACCATGGTTTTTATTATCCATTTGATATAATTCAACGCCCAATGATGAGAATCATGCAAGCCTAATATTTATCTAGAAAAATATCAATCCCTCTTCAATCATCTAACTTCATGCTAACATTTATTTTTGTCAATCCTTACATTATCCACCATAGATTTGTATCAAAGAGGGGCAAAATGTAGATACTCAAAAATGTCCTAGACCCATGAACACTATTTTTCACATTAATTCTTCTTCCCTACATAATTGAATAATTTTAATTATTTGATTATTATCTAAAGTCATATTATTCTATAAATTAAATAATTCTTAATTATTTAATTAATTCATTTTCATTTCTTTATTCTTATTTTGATTAATTAAATAAATTATATTTACTTAATTACATCACTAGTTAATCATTTCCCCCTATAATTAAATAAACTCCTATTTATTTAATTATTCATGTTCTTATTTTTTTGCTATAATTAAATTCTTATTATTAATTGTTTAATTATTCATTAGCCCACTTTATATTAATATATCATAAAATATTTACATAAGTTCATACATAATGGATAATTGATCATGCTTTGAGCACATGGCTATGCAATATTCCTACAATATATCTAATATTGCATGTTTTGAACATGAGTGCCAACTACCAAAATTTATATTTAAAGTTGTTGCATTATATATAATCAAAATGAAGTATTGTAGTAATGTGAATCATGCATTACCAACTGATGAACATTCCTCTTTTCTTCCCTTGTCCATGAACTGGTATGTCGGTGGTGTGGAATTTGATTTCGCTTTCCCTTTAAATTAAATAGTTAAATAATTATTTAATTTACTCTTTTTTCATGCCAATATTCTTTTTTATCTCAATTTACCTCCATCCTTGATAAGGTCTTATTTCATTTTAATCTCTATTTTCCATCCTTAACTAAAACTTATTTTTGCCCTAACCCTATTTCTTTGCTTCTCAAAGCAATCTCATCCATTGATCTTCATCATTCAAATTTGGTTTTCTATAAAAGAGACTTATCCTTGTCATTTTGACCCTAACTACAACCTCTATCTTCCATATTTTGGTGTCATTATCACTAGGCTTATTCTTACATACTTCAAATATGAGGGCAAGCTAACATATAAAGAAAATTGGAGAAGAGTAATGAAGGTGAATCAATCATGGCATATATGAATGTTGGTAAAATTGCTTTATTTTTTATGTTTCTATGTTCATTTGTCCTTCATTGTTAGCTTCTTTATTTTGCATGAACATGAATGCAAATTTACTTCTTCTCAAAGAAATAATTCACTACTCTTGATGAACTCAATGGATAAAATACTTGTTTTTTGGGGCATTTAAAGATATTTCTAGTTAATTTTATCTTTCTAGTTAATTTTACATATCCACCAGCTATATGAGTAGTGAACTCACCAAAATTAGAAAACTACAAAGTTTTGAAGATTGCACACAAGTCTATCTTCTTCCCTAGGATGCTCCAAATCATCACAATTCATCAAAAAAACTACATACGAGTTCCTCATGCTCCACAATCCACCTCATTCCTGTGAAGTGACTAGTAAACTAAAATATGAAACTCTATGTGTGCTCAATAAAATTTTTCTATGATGTCCTAGATGATCCCTATATGATCTCAAATTAGTAAGTGAACATATTTAAATACAACCACCAATCACATAAATCAACAAGTGCCAAGACAATTCATAATAGCTAGTGAAGTAGTTAGCAACAGCTAAATTGAAATTTGAGCTCTAAAAATGAAAGATTAGAAATCCAAATTTGAAAATCAATGATAATAGAGATATTTTCACCATTACATATGAAACTAGGTATATTCAAAAATATTAACCATTAAAAATAATTTAAAGTTAAGTAATTATAAAATATTAAATGCCATATAACAATAATATTTAAATAAGGAAACAAAATCTGATTCGACGTGTGTATATCGATGATACCCCCACTGCTTTGGATTCGGAGTTGACAATAAACAGACAGCAAATCCTGGAAGTTGTCATTGGGACTCATGTTTTTATTTATTAACAACAAAACTTGTTCGCCACGACTCACTCTATACTTGTTCAAGTTATCGTCTGGTTTTGAAGAAAAGAACTTCTTATCTACTCTTCAACCATTTTTACATTTAGATTAGTTTGGCCACTGGGTTTTACTCTGCTTATAGGTTGGATTTGAAACTTAGTACTATCATTTCAATTCAACGGCTATAATGTATGTGTGATTGTGATGTTTTATTTTCATTACTTTAAGCTGTGTAATTTTTTTGTAAACCTTTTCAAGGTTGGTTTGTTGGCTGTCATTGCTTCCTTGATCGATTGTCGGGCATTGTTTCAAACAACTCACTGCCTTGTTTATGCTATTGCTTTGATATAGTTTTTCTAAGAATCCATATTTTGTTGGAAAGCACCTGTTTTAGGCTTTTAGCCATAGCAGCAAGGAAGTGAACTGTTTGATAAAATGTTTTGGTAGATATGTATGGAAAATGTGGTAGCATAGATAAGGCGGTGAGATGTTTGAAAAAATGCCTGAAAGAAATGTGGTCTCATGGCGATGGACATCACCATATGAGACCACATTAGACCATGGTGATGGACATTACCATGAGACCACATTTCTTTGAGGCATTTTTTCAAACAGCTTATTGCCTTGTTTATGATATTGCTTACTATTATGCTTTGATATAATAATATGTTTAGAAAACCTATAAGAATACCTCCTGAGATTAAGGTGAGCTCAAAGAAGAGACTACCCACTCTCACAGTTAGCCTTTAATTGTCTTAATTATATTAATAAGCCTCTACTTACCTTCTTGAAGATAAATTCCTAGTCTTAAAGGTGGAGAAAATATTTAAGATTGTGGATCCTCATTTTTGGGACCTAACACAACCCATATGTAGTCAACAAAATTAGTATAATTACCTCAAATACCTTTTCTATGAGTGTGGGGATGCCTACTTATTACAAGTGAAAATGAATAGAAAAAAACCTTTCAACTTCTTTATTTTGCATGAACATGAATGCATTCACTTCTTCTCAATAGTTCGCTACTCTTGATGAACTCAAAGGAGAAAATACTTGTTTTTTTGGGACATTTTAAGATATTTCTAGGTATTTTTACGTATCCACCACCTATATGAGTAGTGAACTCACCAACATTAGAAAATTAGAAAGTTTTGAAGATTGCACACAAGTCTATCTTCTTCCCTGGGATGCTACTAAATTATTTTTATTCTTCAATATGAAACTCTAAGTGTGCTCAATAATTTTTTCCTATATGATGTCCTAGATGATCCCTATATGATTTAAAATTAGTAAGTGAACATCTTTAAATACAACAACCAATCACATAAATCAACAAGTGCTAAGGCATTTCATAATAGCTAGTGAAATAGTTAGAAACAACTCAATTGGAATTTGAGTTCTAAAAGTGAAGTTCTAGTTCCATGTCTATGGATGTAACTTGGGTCAAGTCTACATTTGTAAATCTAAATGTTTATTTTTCTAAAGGTCTATTAGAATTAGAAATGCAAATTTGACAATCAATAATGATAGCTGGATGAGAACATATTGAATGGTACAAACCAATTTCATATACTGTACCTCTTATAAATTGATTATTACATTTACAACTTTTATCAAAACATTAAAAAAACATAGATATGCAATTTTCACCATCACATATGAAACTCATTATATTAAAAAATATTAACCATTACAAATAATTTAAAGTTCATAATAAGTAATTAAAAAATATTAAATGCCAGTCATAACAACAATAGCTAAATAAGAAAATCGGTGGAAACAAGTCCCATAAAACAAAATCTGCATCGATGAAACCCTAAACCAAAACTCACCACCTTTTCCAATTTAAATCGCACCAATCCTGGAAGTTGTCATGGTTATTTATATTTATTAACAACAAAACTTGTTCGCCACGATTAGTCTATACGCAACCACACCGTCAAGTTATCGGCTGATTTTGAAGAAAAAGGACTATCTTATCAGGTAAATCTTCAACCATTTTCGAATCGGATCAGTTATCATTTTTACATCTACATTAGTTTGGCCACTGGGTTTTTCTACTGCTTATTTTGGCCATTGGGTTTGAAACTCAGTATTCTCATTTCAATTCAACTGTGTGATTACGATATTATATTCTCATTACCCTAAGCTGTGCAATTTTCAGTGGGTTTTTCTACTGCTTATTTTGGCCACTGGGTTCGAAACGCAGTATTCTCATTTCAATTCAACTGTGTGATTGCGATATTATATTCTCATTACCCTAAGCTGTGCAATTTTCTAGATACAACTTGCAAACCTTTTGGAGATCGGTTTCTTGGCTGCCATTGCTTCCTTGATCGATTGTCAGGAAATGTGTTATAAGACTATATTTCGCATGATATCTATGTTCATGTTCCTTTGATCTGATGTGTAACAGTATATTGAGCTTATTTTGTCACTTTATTTCAGGTTGTATTTAATATAAAATTGCATTAGGTTTTGTTTTTACTATTATTGGGCATATTAGATGTTGAGCAAATCTAAAGCAAAGATTCGAAGTTTAGTAATATTATTATTGCAATTTGTATTGATCAGATGAGTAGATCCCATTATATTGGGTGGTGAAGGAAGAATTTGGCATAAATTTCTTATCTAGTTGTATTGGATTCAACTTCTTATCAAGGAGGGATGGATAATTCAGATATTGCCTCTAACTCACCTTAATGACCTAGTTTTGGACAAGAGTTTATGCCCTTGAAAAAAGTGGTATTAAAATAAATAACTTCATGATAAAACATTTTTAGTTTTATGATAAGATTGTCTTTATTCTACTATTTGTAAAGAGATAAATATGACACCTACTTTTTTCATTCAATTATTGCACTATTATGTACCCTAAAATAATACCTATTTTTAATAAAATTGAATTAAATAGCAGCATATAAAACTATTTACAACTATTTTTTGTTAATGAGTTTTCTTTATCATCATCAATTTATACTATAATACCAAATTAAATTATTTAGAATCTCGATGACAAAGGGCTACTTAAGAAAACATACATATTTTTCTCATTTATCTTGGGTTTCAATGTTCAAAATTATTTGATGTTCATTCCATCCCTATGTTTATCCTCCATAGGATGATTCATTATAGTCAAGATTCTTCTTATAGAAAATTGCCTCTTCTTTTTAAATCTGAATACTATTGTGAAAGGTAGTTAGGTAGGGGTGTTCATTGTTAATTAACATAATTTATCTGTTAGTTTCAACAGTTTCTCCTACTTTTAATGCTTCATTAAAAGTGTTGTGTACAAAGATAACCAGACCATTAATATCAAACTTGCAAAAAATCAAAATAAATAAATATTACTTTTTCTATCACTATATGATAATCATTTTTCGTCATTAAATGGAGGTAAGTGAATTAATCCAAATTATGATGGTAATAACATGTTCTATGAATCAACAATAACCTTTGGTGTAAGAAAATATTCTTAGTTATAATAAGATATATTCTTTATAGCCACTTTTGGCATTGGTAAACACATGTTTAGTTTATAATCAACATGATCAATTTTTAATAAAAAATAGAAAAAAAAAGAAGTAAATATACTTGATGAAGATTATGCACATGCATCAATCAGAAAATATAGATCAATATATATTGTCAATAAATATAGTGAAACACAAGCAACTAATCATCTTATACAAGTCATTAAGATTCCTCAATTCATAATAATACCAAAGTGTAAATAAACCATTATTACATTGAACTCTTATGATAAATATATTTGTTAGTCAACTTAATTTAGAAAAGTAACTTTATTATCTCGCTCTCTTGAGTGAAAAAATATTTTCATAGCTAAGTAAACTCTTTCAAGCATTGATGTTAATAAAGACACATATAACATAGGTAAACAGTTACACCAAGGATGATCAATGAACACCTACTAATATTTATAGATACTTGAACAATTTTCTCTTAAATTCTACCAATTTTTATATTTTATAATTGTTGGAAGGTTGGTGCCTTTGCCCCCTCAAAGTTGGTGCAATCCAGCCCGTCGCGGATTCGTGACATGCTCTAACCGCCTATTGTATGATAACTCAAGTCTATAAATCAATGAAATATTCATATGTAAATGATAGAAAAAGAATCTTAACCCTCAAATTTTCTTCATTTTGTGTCCTATTGTTCAAGAAAATGAAATTCCATAAATTTGGCCACTTCGTCACTATTTTCTTGAGAAATACGAGGGAACAAACTGAAGAGAAAAGAAAATAAGGAGCTTGATTTTCTATAGTCTATGGAAGAGTTTCCCTTGGTGAGTGTTGATGACGAGGGAGGCTCTTCTTCAACTAGGATTATTTTTAGAAAAAAATATTGTTCCTTTTTTTGAGGTCCCTTAGCATTGTTGAGAGGGTTTGGAGTAGGCTAGTAGGTAGTTAAAATTTGTTAGCGAGAGCTTAGTTAGAGCTCTCTAGAGTGCTACAATTTTAATCCATCTTCATTCGGATAATGTCTTATCTTATTAAATTTTTATAGTTCATTTTAGTCCCTCTTGGGAGGTATGCAAGAATTGTTGTTATTTTACAACTAAGAATTCTTTTAGTGGAAGATTTTTGCCAAATTTTAATATAGTTCATTTTAGTCCCTCTTGGGAGGTATGCAAGAATTGTTGTTAGTTTACAACTAAGAATTTTTTTAGTGGAAGTTTTTTTCCAAATAGTACAAGTTGTCAGATGGTCAAAATGCTACATTTTTATGAAAATATAATTTAATGTTAGTTAAATTGCTCAAGAATTTATTTAATTAAATTTTTGGTTCAACTATTTCACTAGAGTATTAAATGCATGATTAGATTTAACTTGTGTAAAGTTTATAAGTGGTACTAAAAATCTAAATTGATTCACTAGTAATATTACATACTTTTCATTTATTTTAGGCCCATATCACCCATAAAAATTTCCCATCATTGATTTTGTCTCGAATCTAGTTCTCATTGCTTTTTAAGAGCTGAAATATATCATGCTTTTAAATGTTCATCAATCCTAGAATTTATTTTAGATTTTTGATCTCCATTGATCTATACTTGCCTAAAATATTGCCAAAGGCCAAATATATCAATTTGATAGCTCAAGGCTATCACACTATTGTTTAGAAGAAGTGCAATATCTGACAAGATTTTAGGCAAGAAAGGATAAATCCATAGTTCAAAATGAATTCTACATTTTATGAACATTTGAAAGTTTGGGTACATTTTAACTCCCAAAAAATAAATGAGAATTGTTTGATAAGAAGAGATCAACAATCTAGAGAGAATTTTGAGCTGAAGTACATTTTAACTCCCAAAGAATAAAGATAATTATTAGATTGATCAAGATGAATTTATAGTTTTGAATAAAGAGGGCATTGCAATAGGGCATTTCCCCTTGACCTTGCTAGAGGTTGCCACTCTAAGGACCTTGCTTCATTTGGGTGGTTGTGTTGACAAAGACATTTTTTTAAAGGCATGATGGTAATTAATTTTCATAACTATTGTTTGCTAGGTTTTCTTACAAATTTTGAGTGATGTGCATAAATTTGTCAATAAAATTAATATTTATCTTAAAAAAGAAAAGATTTTCCATTAAGAATCAATACATTTTTTCAAAAATAAGGAAAGATTTGCAAGATTTTATAATATTTTTAACGGTAAATTTCTTAAATTTATCCCTATTTACAACCTAAGTGTTGTTTGATCCATGTTATTCTTCCTTTTTTGGTTCATGAGCTTTATTGATCTTATATAAGGGTTGAGGTCCTTTCAAAATTCTTTTTTACTCAAGTAATGAAAATAAAATAAATTGAATCACACACTATTACCAATATATCATCAACATCCACAATTATCATTTTATTAGTATTTTTTGTGGACATAATTAATAAATATTAATATCATTCAATTTGAATCATTAATTTAAACAATAAAACACAATATTTTAAGGGTCAATAGCTTAGATGATATATTTATAAGCTTTTCATAGTCTTTTTCAATTTTATCTCCTTATTTTTCTTTTTCTTATAAGAATAATTAATTCTATAATTACAGAAGGAATCTTACTAGGACTATAAATATTAAGGGGGACTAGTTAAAATATCTTCCGAATGTTGTTGAGGAAAATTAGGAACATTTTTAAACAAAGTTTTAAACTTTTAGTTGAAAACAATAATAATTATAATCAAGTAGAAATTATAATCTAGTAAACATAAAAAACCTTTCGTAAAAAAAGATTCATTTTAATCATATAACTACAATTCTTCAATTCCATAATTTTGTCTTTAACATAAATTAAAATAAATTAGAAATCCTATAACGGAACATCTTCACAAAGGCGGTGGCCGTGTGTATTTTTATCCTAAAATACAATTAAAATTGTTGGAAGACTCCTTTGTATTAAAAGATTATAAAGAAATATAATTAAATATATATCTAATTTATGATATAATTTTTTTAAAATAAGATAAACTTTAACGTTTTTAACACAAAAAAGTAGAATCTACCATCAAATTTAAGCCTTGATTTCCACTGATTAAATTGAAACTGTACTTAGATGTAACCTCTTTTATAAACTTTCAAAATTCAGCATATTCTTTGAAAAAGATCTTCAAGAAATCTTTCAATACAAATTTCCCAGAAAATTTGAAATTCTTGATAGAAAGTTTCTCAGAAGCTTTGATATTCATCTGTGACAGCCTCTATGCCCCTTTCCCCACCCAAAAACTAAAATAAATGTTATGGTTTGGGCCATGAGGCTAAGAAAGTGCTTCTCATACCTTTTTTATGGAATCAAGAACCAGTAGAATTTATTCTGCTATTGACTTTTAGTACACTAAAACAATATAACGAGCAAGAGCTAATTACACTATTATAACAGCAGTAAACTCAGCAGATTCAAATTCGCAACAGCAAGTCAATGCTATTTGCAAGCCTGCAGGAGCTGATTGCAGTGTAATAACGAAAAAAAAAAAAAGCCAAGTGAATTAATAAATAGCAACTTAACTGATCATAACTGAAGGAATCTTAGAAAACACTCTATTCTCTAAATACAGAATATTATATTACAAAAGCTTAAGGTTGCTGAAAGAAAAAATATAATATATACTCAACTAGATATGTAATATGCTTGAAAAATTCAAGAACCAAGCAATGTCGAAACAAAGAAAATAAAACGAAAGAAAATGAAGGATACACAGTTTCAAGCAACATAGAACTGCTTTGAAATAAGACTGCTTTGCAATATCGAAAAGGATTATTGCAAAAACTTGACCTATGGTTGATTGTCAAAAATATCTGTGAATTTTATTCCTGACTTGGTTAATCTATTTCTTCTGGCTGTTTTGCCAGCATTTTCATTTTGTCTTGATTAGAACTCATGGTTCAATATTTAAACCTCATTGTTTTTAAACCTCATTGGTGCTTGCTTGTTTTTTTATGGATGTAATCTATCAATGTAATAGATCTGAAACACTGCAAATCTGGAACTGAACTGATTTTAACGAGGAATAACTGATACTAGCTGCAAAAACATATCTATGAATGCAAACTTCGCCACAAATTTTACCTTTCCAGGACACTTAGCAACCCAAAGCATTTTTATTTTGTCTTGATAAGAATTAACACCAGAGAAGTCGTATTTCAGATGTATGGTCCACATGTTTTAGGTGCCCACGTAGCACAACTTTTAATATCTGCATTAAATGGTTGAATCTATATACTTCCCATGGGGATCAGAAACTGTCCTAAGCACATGCAAACAATTTTAAAACTAATTCAATCTGTTTGTAGCACACGACCACTTTTGGATAGATATACATTTCAATGTTTTTAGCTCGTGAGTTGCAAAAATATTGAAAGTGATGTCAAGTGTACATGATTAGATTACAAATTGCTTCTCCCTCAACATAGAAACATCTTTTAAGCACGAGAGATGGAAGAGAAGAGCAATTATATAGAAGTGTACATTGACAAAAGAAGATTGACCAAAAAGGGGACCAAGAAAGATGCCCCAAATTAGTTTTCGTCTGAGAGAACATGCTTAAGGCTGTAGATGGTTACATGGCTTGCACTTGATGAGACCAGCCACTCGTAGTAAGTCTAGACTCTGCACCAAGACTTGGCAAGAGATCAGCAAACAAAATTTCAAATCCAGACTCTAGAAAAATATTGGCTAAAAATTGTTATGGACTTGAAATTTCATGATTTTAAGAGATCAGCAAACAAAAATTATAAACTAAAGCCACAATATAAAATAACTCAATCTAAATCAGTTCATCAAAAATCAAGAAGAAAATACAACAATAGCTACTGGTCTCTGAAACATGGTTTTGTTTGCATGATCAAATTCTATGATCCATATTGCCTATAAAACTATTTCTCTTGACAGGTTCAAAGAACAAACTCCTTTCTTTTGGAAAATGGTTACTCTTACTTCTAGGAAGTCGATAAAACTATATTGTTTTCAATGTCATTGTTCAAAATTCTACATCCAGTTGGTCGCTTGGATAAATTAGCTGACCTTCACAAAATTCCAATCTTTGAATTGGGCAGGGTGTACACTATGGATTACTATCTTGCAAGAAACATACCATATCAAGTATGTAAATTCTTTGCACAAGATAAAAGTAGTAGTTTCCCACAGGTAAGAGCTGCCAATCAACCATAGGTCAAGTTTTTGCAATAATCCTTTTTGATATTTCAAATCAGTCTTATGTATCATCCCCATTCAAAATATTTTTTTCGTCATTATCGGCAGCTTGGAGGAGACAGTTGAAGCAGGTATTCTGTTATAAAGTCATCTCCAATGTAATATGTCACAGGTTGCTCAACTGGACAAGGACTCTTCCTACAGTTCAATTGTATTGGCATGGTTGTTCCAACAGTTCAACTGTATTGACATCCTTGCTACTTTTTAAAGTGGGTACCTTTTCAATTAACCAGTCAAAAATGTTCTATTGGCTACTCCTTTCATCCTCCCACCCACCCCAGGAATGAAAGCAAGCAGAGATAATAGTTAACGAAGAGTTTGGTTGGGAATAACTAGCCTCATACAGGGCTGGAACCGCTGCACACACCTAAATATTTGGGAGCTCTGCTCGACTCAACAGTCGAGTAACTGAAGTACCTCAGGGGCGGGTAGGAGGAAGATAATATTTAGGTTCAGTTTTATCCTATTGTCTTCTCCTGTACCTTATACTGGCATCCTTGTTATTGAGATTCAGCTATACAAGATATGATTTGAGAACATTTTCTCTTTTTATATATATTTCAATTAATATGGCTTAAGGAAACTTTAACATCTCTGCAATGGTTTTGTTTTATCATCCTTCATTTTTGTTATGCACACATTAACTTGTTTCCATTGTTTGATAGTTATACTCGAGCAAGGGAATCTAATTTATACCTTCTCAAAGGCTTACTCTGATCCTAACACATTTAAGGAATATGCTTCCCAGTTGCAGTTCTGACAGACACCTTGAGCCAAAAATGAACATGGAGGATTCTAATATAGCACCAATTGGTGACATGTGTTTGCCTCAAAAGAGAAAAACGCGCCAACAAAAACCTGAAAGATTAGATGAGAGTTACCTGTCTAAAGAAATGGATGAGTTGTGTTCTGATTTTCCTCAAAAGAGGAATACATGCTTACAAAAACTTGGAGCGGCAGCACATCTAGGGTTTGTTGGTGATGGCATGAAGAAACAGAATTGTAAAATATGTAATTATTTGGTAGACATAAAAATATTGATATGTGATGTTTGTGAAGAGTCATTTCATATCACTTGTTTGGAACAAAATGTGAAACCAAAGGACATTGACGATTGGTATTGTCCAACATGTTTGAATGACCCGGAAAAATGTGAGAAAAAAATACGAGTATTTTCTTTCTAAGAAAATTTTGAATAAGTCTGCAGAGCACAACAAAAGACCTCGTATTGGTGACAAGTACCAAGCAGATATATCCAAATATATGGGTCGGCCATCGGAGTAAGTTGCAGTGTGACACATTATAGTTGATTTGCTAACATGATCATGAATTGTTTTTGTGTTTTTAAAACAATGTTTTGCTTGACCTCAGGTCTTCACAAATGCCATTGGATGGTGTTGTGCTATCAATAGAAGAGATTGAACAAGAAATTTCAAAATCAAACAACATAAATGATGTATACACTTCATTCCATAATGTCCCTTGTTTTATGATTTAAAGTCACATTTTTTATATTTCAATGCTTATTAATTTCAAATCACTTCAAAAAATTGTATGGTCTATGCAATTTTTTTTATAATAGGTATTTCAGCATACATGGGAGAAAGGCTGGCAATCTGCAATTTCTCTTTCAGAAAAGTTCGAAGAAAATTGGCTTCAATGCAAAGAAGTAATTTACATGAAAGGGGACATATGTCCGGATGGAAAAAAGGCAAGAAAAAACATTCATTGTGAAAAATGGTGAAGGTATTTTCTTTTGACTTTCTGCTGTTTACATTCTTTTGAACACAATCTAGAATTTTTTTCCTAAATATTTCTTAATTACAATTGATTATACGTTGTGGAAAAAAAATGTACTCAATTTTAATGTTATAGAGCATTATGTTGTTTTGTCTTACGCATTGATGTTATACAGAGCACCTTTATTTGAAGTTCAGACAGATGAATGGGATTGTTCATGTGTTGTACAATGGGATCCACATCACGCAGATTGTGTTGTGCCCCAAGTAAGATACATATAAATGACTTATGAATAAAGTATTAAATTCTAACTTCTAAAAATATATTGCAGCCTTATGGAAGACTTTCGAGTTGCTTTAATGCAATATAGTTCTATTTATGTGCAGATCTAATTCATTAATTCAAAAGAAATAATTTGTTTTTATGGGTTGTTACAAAATATTGTAGTTTTAAAATTCTGAGATAAAATATTCAAATTAAATTGTGAATGGAATAAATTTAAAATTTATTTCTGCAATCTTTCTTCTAACAAGATTCCAGAAAAATGTTTTTGTTTGTGAAGTAATTAAAACCTTGAGTTGATTACATTCAATTGAAAACCAAGCAAACTTAGCAGTCACTGAATCTTTATTTATTTGAATATTTTAATTGTTGTTCGTAATGCAAGTTTGTATAAACTTATATTATCATTCATTTAGATATGCTGAAAGATAGTTTTAAGTTAATATATTTGTGTCTGAGCCTTGTGTATAACCATATGATATAGAAACAAATTAACTGGCATTCATGTTATCAGCCAGACTTAGGTTGGGTGAGAATAAAACTAACATATCTTACCTCTCCTTTCTACCTCTAACCTGCCCATACTGCAACTCCTTTTCGGAAAATCAAGATTTCTATTGTCATTTTCCATTTTCTCTTATTTGAATGTAATTCTACTCCATCATAGTATTTTGTTTATATGTCTATTGATGAAAGAAAGTTTTTTTAGTTTTTTTCCTTTTAGGAAAATAGGAAACATTGTACATTAGAAGCAGCATAGTGCACCATCAAACATAGGAAACCTTTTGGTATAAAGACACATCCTAGTCTTGTTGAAAATCCACTCAAAATTTACATGTAGATGATCTACCTTCAACTTGATCATAGCTGTAGAGGGTTATTACCCAAATATTATATTTTTTTGAGCCACGACACTTCTTTTCCAACTGACTCAAAGATAGTGATACCTCTTCCTTTATTTCCATTTTAACTTGTTTCTCATTCGCTGCATTTTGTTGATGCCCATTTTAAATTCTTCCTAATGATGATATATTGTGTGATCCCATATTCCATATTAACTTATTTCTTATTCATTATAATTTATTTGATTTCCATTTTAAATTCTTCCTAATGATGATATATTCTGTGATCCCATATTCCATATGCATTGCTATTTTGATCTCTTCTCTATCATAGGGATCAGATAGGTCTTTGTTAAGTTCTTTAGAAGTTAATTTGCAGTCAAATATTCTCGCCATTAAAAGTTTCAAATCTTCGTTTGCACAAAACTGATCTATTTAAAAAATTTAGTAACTTTCAAGCAAACACAATTGGTAGGTGTAAAATTGGACGCCACCACCTTTGCCAGCACCCTCTCTATTTCTGGTGAAATAAGAGCCTTCAAACATGCTGTGACATCCTTTAAAGCATGGGAAGAATTTTATCAGACATTTTCACTTCATTTTCATGTCTAAACAGGGATTCAATTCCCCCCTTTGAAGCCACTATGGGTGAACCAATGTTTCTTTTATAAATCAATCTAAGAGTGCTCCTTGCCTTTTTGAATCCATGGGGGAATGCCTTCAGTGAGCGGTGGGAAAGAAAGAATTCAATGCCTTCTCTGAATTGTGAGTGGAGAAGAGGCGCCAGTCTCACCTGGTTCATTCTATGATATTTGAGAATGAGAAATACAACGTTAAAGTTTATAGGTTAGATATTGTACAAGTAATATTGGGTTACACGTTTAGGTGAACAAAATAAAAAGATTAAAAATGATATTAGTGTCAGAAAGTGTACATATTCGTATGGTAATTTGATTAATATAGTGTTTTATCTTCTTCTTCTTTTTTATTTTGGTATGATTCAAGAATTGTTCGTATTGAAAATGAGTTTATAATTATTGTTGCCAGTTTTTTAAAACATTAAATAATTTTTATACGTGATCTTGATAATGTGGGTTGCAATTTGCATTTCAATTTTGGAAGAATGTGATAACATAATATGATTATGATATGGATATCATTGAATCATATTATATTAGGACATCTTCACTGAACCATTCAAAACTGCGTAATTACTGCATTAAGAAGATATTTTAATTGCTGCAATCCTATGCTTAGATATGATTATTTGTATGGTACTTAATGCAATCAAGTTAGAATTATTTAAGCTAATATTTAGTTAGGATCTAACATCTTTTAATATTGTCTATAAATCTAAAATAATAGGTCTATAATTAATTATACTTTACATTATTACCATGCAAACATTGGATAAATAATTATTTCTATAGATGAATAGTAAAATTCTTATGGATTAGAACAAGGATAGTCTTAAAGTATTTTTAGAGAGTGTTTTGTTTTTCAATTCCTTCATTCTAAATTTTATATATAAGGTTGATCAACCTTTGTGAGGTGTAGTAATAGTTAATTTCCCCTAATCATATGAACAACATTTGCATGAATTTCATTCAGGATATGAGTAGAGACTTATTTTGATGGCATTATCTAAATTTACAATGAGTAGAGACTTATTTTGATGGCATTATCTAAATTTACAATCATTGTATGTTAGTATTGATCTTGATGAATACAAAGTGTACAATGGTGATAAATCATTATTGTGGATATGTTTTTTTCTAAGTTTCCTTTATGATTGTGAGAATGTTTTTGAAAAGTTAAGCAGCATTACAGGGTGTCGTACCCTTCACAAAGAACCCTAGGGGCCCAAGGACAACATAGCTCAAAATAGAAATTGAACTATAGGAACAAACAGAAACAACTGACAGACAGCTGAAGGAACCAACAGACCGTCAGTTGTAGAGCAAAAAAAATTAGACAACCCCCGAACCTGAGACGACTAGAAGCAATAGATTTGGGGAGACCCTTCTTCTTCCACAGCAGAACCAACCAAGGAGGCTCGGAAGGGAGAACCAACGAGCAGGGCGAGTGGAGCGGATCCACAACAGTCAACCCAAGAGAGGAGCCACCACACAGCAAGGGAGCTGATAGCGAAGCAACGTAAGTAGGAACTGTCAAAGGAGCAGGCTCTGACAAAACAGCAACAAACGATTCCGCACGACAGCAGAAAGATGTGTAGCAAGGATAGCTGGAAGGGGGTCCATGGAAGGCTCAGGAAGATCATCCTCCTCAGAAGAACTAACCGAGGGGGGAGAACCAACAGTGAGGTAGTCTGTGGTAGCATTCTTCCACAAAGTAGCAACGCTCTTGCGGCGAGCAAGGGGGCAAACAGAGGCCAAATGACCAGTGGACAAGCACCTCCTGCAATAGAAGGGGAGGCCCTCATAGTCCAACAGCTGCGTCCAAGGTATGTCCTCCACCATTAAGAACACATCCCCATGGAGAAGTTTGGAGATGTCCAAGTCTACTAACACCCGAGCCACTGTAGGATGCCCTAAGTCACGAGTAGTCGAGTCCACCATCAGGAACCGTCCAATGGAGTTGCCAATAGCTTCATAACATGAATCCTCCCAGTACTGGAGAGGGAAATTCGGTAAACAGACCCAAACAGGTCTAGTATTTAACGACTCAGTGAGCGTATTGAAAGAGCGAGACCAAGGCCGGATGGATAGCGAATGAATCCCCCACATCCACCCTTGATCCATCACGCAATCATCCTCCACAGTCGAGGAAAAAGTAGTAAGAAAGAAACCCCTAGCACAAGGGTAAAGCTCAATCTGCCCAGAAACAACGAGCTTCCAAGAGGTAGAAATCCAAGCATGGAGATCTAGTTGTGAGGGCCATAATCCATTGAACCTACAAACCACACCCAGTTTCAGATAGTATTCCTCATTTTCAGCAACTTCAGGTCCGCAGACCGCCACTGAGGAGGCACGGGCACAAGGCAGAGTTTTCACCCTGGCTTGAGCAGGAACAGAACGGTCACCCACCTTGGAAACAACCTCAGAAAAGGATTTCCGGAGGCGGCCCGAAGGCAGAGGAATACCAGCAGTGAAGGAGGAAGGAACGAAACCCACATCCATGCCACACCCATTCGATGGGCAGCCAGGAGGAAGAGTAGTCATAGCAGGAACAACACCACCACCACTGTCCATAGTCCCCAGCCCAATCCCTAGTCCGCAGTCCGCAGGAGGAAAGACCGCAACAACAGGGAGCCGACGTATAGATAGAACTAAACTCCTGCACAGAGGAAACCCACACCCAACAACACCACCACCATCCTCAGTCCCCAACCCAATCCCTAGTCCGCAGCCCGCAAGAGCAAAGACCGCAGCAACAGGGAGCCATTGCCCAGTTTGAACAAGTTTCATGCTCGGAGGAAACACGCACAGAGCCATTTGGAGTTTGTGTGAATGTTGAAAGTCAAAGAAAATGAGTTTATCTTGTGAGAACTGTGAATTAAATTTTAAGCAATAAGTTCCTAAATATTGACAGCCTAACAAATACAACTTTTAAAGTCTTATGTCATATAAAAATAATGATGTTGTAAACTTGATAACCTTGCTAGATCTTGGGTATTATTTGCGTACTATTCATGACAAAGGAAAATATATAACTAGGTTGTAAGACATATAAGGTCACACTTCCTCTGTGGCTTATTGATGTCTATGATTGAACTATATGGTAATGGCCAAAATATGCCATTGCAAACATAGACAATTTATTGTTGATAAGAAATATATAGTGGGGAGAACTAGTGGGAGTTGGATCTAATTTAGAAGTGAGTATGTAGGCCTTTCTTGGGTAAAGAATGTTCATATGACCCAATCCTACAAGGGTGGGTTGGGGAATAAATCCAAGGATTTGGGTTATTTATAAACTTAATTATTTCTTCCTTTTTGATATGCTTCAGTTTGAGGTTAATTTTGGTTTAGATGGCAGTGATCTCACCTTGCAATTATTATGTCACCACCATATAGGTTTGACCTAATAAAGGGATAATCCATCATGTTCAACCTTATCTACTCTAAGCTTTAAGGTATTTGGTTTTCCAAATTCTCCACCCACCTTAGTTGAAATTTAAGAGTTGATATTGTTGTGGTTTCTATCGAGATGAATGTGGGAGAATGCCTCTAATCTTATCAAAATAACTATTTTTTGTGTTGATCCCTAAGACCTAGTGTCTTGGATTAGTGATGAGTTTGGGAAGGTATAGATAAGCGTATGGGCCTACTGAGGTCTATTCTTCCAAGAAATAAGGGCATGCTAAACTTGGCCATGATTTTTCTATGAATGAGTTATGGAAATATATTTACATTAAATTATGATATTGATTTAAGCTATTATGATTTGAGGGCATGACGAACTCTTCTATGTATGGATGGTCTACTTTCTCTAAATTTATGTACTTGTATCTATGTTGAGTTTAGGGTTGAGTCCTTAGGATGTCCTTTGCTAATTATAGGAAATTAGTAATAAATATTTTCAATATGATATGGAATTTTGTCTTTATGTTTGGTTGGTGGATAATTGAGTGCCAAGCCTTATGATTGGAATATACCAAAAACATATCTATTTGGGAATAGAATATTGTCTAATATTATATCTATAGATTTGATCTTATCTATTGAATAAAATTTTTCCAAACAATTTTTGAACATAAATGGATTTTGAGACAACTTTATGAGTTTTTACTTATCCATACATGTATCTAGCTAGAAGACACTCATGAAGGATCAATTTGTTCATTGTAGGTTGGATTGTGACTCCAAGACCTATAGGACCATCGTATAGTTTAATGGATCCCTTGGGGGTAATATAGCCATATTAGCTAGACCGAGGTTACAAACCCTTCAAAAAACACATTTTAGATCAATGATTTGTACCCTCTAATGTCAGAATGTTTGATCAAGATCAATATATGAGTTGACTTCTTGGCATCACAACTAGGGTTGAGCAAGGGACTATATGGATGCATATATAGAGAATAATTATCCTCTTAATGTACCTCGTCCCACTCATCCTAAGGTGATCACCAAAATTGTAAAATCTATGTCCCTCTTATACATAAGATTAGCATTGCTCCAACATGATAGGATTCAAGGAGCACAATTTTCCAAAAGAAGTATTAAACCATATCAAATGGTTAGTTGACATTCATCAATAGAATGTAGATAATAGATTGTAGGAGCTACTTGAGTTTATTGTGTTTAGATAGGTTTTTTCTAGTAGCATGCAGGTGATAGATTTCAAGATCTAACCATCTCAAGAATAGTATTAGCATATAATTGGTGTATCAAAAGAAATTTGTATCTCCTATGTGGTTTCTACCTAAGGTAAGGTTTCATGCATTTGACACTTAATTCATTTTAGGTGATTGATATTAGAGGAACTAGTCTTGGATTTATAGTAAGACCATAAGACATCCTAATTGTGTAATTTATATAGTTGAATGATGACTTAGACTATTAATAAATTGTGGAAATCTTATTATTGGCTTTAGGTGATGTATGTTGTTACTCTTACACCTTATTCGTTGATGACAAAAAGTAGTATGGAATGATTTATCATAATTATAGTTGGTGCAAATAACTAAACAAAAAATGGTGAGAACCATGGTGTATGTTGGAATGCATCGGCATTCCTTTCTAGCTAGGATGCATTAAATGGGTAAGTTTTAGTCAACTAGGTGTTGGAATAAGAATGTAGTGGTGTCACATTCACTTCATGTTGCTAGTTGGTCACTTTTTATGTCTTGAAGGAAGAGGAATTAGTCAGGGGAAATTGGGATTAATTTCCAACACTCCCCCTTAATCACAATTGTTGCCATCCATGATGCCCAAGTTGTCTCTTTGATGAACAACATTCCTTTCCTAATGGTTTGGTGAAGATATCTGCATATTGTTGTTCAGACCTGCAATGTTCCTAAACAATTTTGCCATCATTGATTAATTCTCTTATGAAATGATACCTTGTGTGAATGTGTTTGCTTCTTTAGTAAAAAAACGAGTTCTTCCATAGTGAAATTGTAGATTTGTTTTCATAATAGATTTTAGTTGCTTCTCTATGTTTATGCCTTAAGTTATTTAAAACTCTTGTCATCCAAAATGGCTTGACATCTTGCCCTTGTTGTTGCCACCTATTCAGCTTCAATTGTGAAAAGAGAGACAATGGGTTGTTTCTTGGAAGCCCATGAAATGAATCCATAACGCATACCCTAGTGTGCTCTTTTTATCATCTATATTTTCTTCCCAATAACTCTTTGTGTGTCCAACTATGTTCAACTCATTTCTTGTGGTTTACAAAAGCCATATTCCTTGGGTTCATTCACATAATTCATGAATATTTTAGCTGCTAGCCAATGTATCTCCTTTGGACTCTCCATGAATCTTGAAATTAAACTCACTGGATACATTATATTAGGTCTAGTTGCAGTCAAATACATCAAAATTCCAACCATGCTTTTATATAGGGTTGGATTTGCATTTTTTCTACAATCATCTTACTTAATTTCAGACTTATGGTTGTTGGTGTTGGAGCAGACTTCTTGTTTTGCATTTTAAACCTCTTTAAGATCTCATTTTCCTACTTTGATTGACAAAAAAAATCCTTTCTTCATTTGTTGCACTTCTATGCCTAGAAAATATCTTAACAACCCTAAATCTGTCATCTCAAAGTCATTTTCCATAGTTTTGTTCGAAATCGTCAATGAGGATATCATCATTCCTTGTGAAGATTGAGTCATCTACATACAAAACAAAAATTATGATCTTATCATCATTTTCCTTAATGTAGAGAGTAGGTTCACCATCACTTTTCCTAAAACCATTGCCCAAAAAATATGTGTCAATTTTGTTGTGCCATGCCTATGGTGCTTGCTTCAAACCATAAAGTACCTTTTTCTACCTATCTAGGTGGCTTCTCCACATACACTTCCTCTTCTAATACTCCATTTAAGAAGGTTGACTTTACATCCATTCGATATACATTTCATTGGTATTGGGTTGTTATTGCTAAGACTGGCCTCACAGTCTCCACTCTTCCAACTGGAGCATATGTTTCATCATAGTCTCTTTCGGACTGTTGTTTGTATCCCTTGATGACCAATCTTGCTTTATGCCTTTCAATATTTCCTTCTACATTACTTTTGGTCTTATAGACCCACTTTACAACTATGGCATCTTTTCCTTATGAAAGGCTCACTAATGTCCATGTATTGTTATTTTCACTAGCATCTACTTTTTCATCTATTGGATTTACCCATTTTTCATCTTTAATTGCATCTTCAAAATGAATAGGATCATCAACATATGAATATAAAGAAAAAAGAGAATTTGGACATGCATTATTTTCAACTTCATTTTTCTCATAAATATCTTTCATACTTCTAAATTTTTGTCTTCTCAAGCTTTCCAAGGTTGGACTTGACATGTCACTTGAGGTTGAACTTGTAGAATGTCGACTTGATGGGCCTGCACCAAGAGTGCCTATTGTTGATGGTGTTTTTGGTCCACTTAAAGGAGTGCTTGCTTAAATGCATGGGGATGTCCTTGTGCTTGTTGAAGGTGTCACTTGAGTACCACTTTGTTGAGCATGAGTGGGAATGGGAGGAGTCACCATAGAAGGGATACCTATTCTTGTATTATTTCTTCTCTATCTTCTTGTGGTACACTTGTTACATTCACTATTTTCTCCAAGCTACCATCCCATGCTTCCTCTTCTCTGAACTCCACATCTTTGTTAATTATTACCTTTCTATTTATTGGATTGTATAGCTCGTAGGCCTTTGATTCTTCACTATATCCCACAGATATGCACTTTTCTCCTTCATTGTCTAGTTTATTTCTCAATTCATCCGATACATGTGCATATGCGAGAAATCCAAGTACTCTCATATGAGCAATATTATGTTTTCTTCCACTCCACGCTTTTTCCAGAATCATATTCTTTAAAATTTTGTTTGGAAATCTATTAATTATATAGATTGCACATGTTATAACTTCATCCCAATATTCATTTGATAAATGCTTTGCCTTTAGCATACTCCTAGTCATTTCCATGATTATTCTAATTTTTCTTTCAGCTACACCATTTTGTTGAGGTGTGCACCTAGTAGTGAATTGTTTGTGAATTCCGTGATCTTTTCAAAACCTTAGGAAGTCATTTGAGACATACTCACCACCTCTATCCATTCTCAATGCTTTGATGTAGTGCCCACTTTTCTTCTCAACAAGATTCTTGAATTGGTGAAAGAACTTAAATGATTTATCCTCGTTCCTTAGGAAGTAGATCCATGTTTTTCTTGTGTAATCATCAATGAATTTCATGAAATAATATCTTCCTCTAGTTGAAAGTGTTTGCATAATAAGACCACACAAATCTGAATGGACAATCTCTAATGGAGCTTTTTCCCTTATTGACTTTCCTGTTGGAAATGATTGTCTATGTTGTTTTCCTAAAATGCATCCTTCACATACTCTTGTTGGTTTCTCTATGGATGGCAATGCCCTCAACATATTTTTATTATGCAATAGCTTTAGACCTCCAAAGTTTAGGTGTCCAAAGCATAGATGTCATAACAAATTTTTATCATTAATTTCTGCTTGAAAGATTGTTTGTGTGACTATTGCACCTTTTCCTTCATCCACAAGTGGTTGTTCTTGACCAAATTTTATTTTCAAATCTACTTGTCTCCTTAGAGAAAACATTCTATTGTTTGGCATTTGAACTTTTGCAATAAGCCAAGATTGCTTCAATATTTATCTAAGACTGTGCTTTCTTTGTTTTTGAGGAATACTCGATAGCCCTTTTGAACAAGTTGTCCAACTATGATATTGCTATCAGGATTCAACCGTGTAGTTTTTGAGTCAAATTCATTGACCCATGATTCATGAGTAGTGGTTCACAAGAACCCATCTCTCATGATAATGAATGGTCCACTTAGCACTCATTTCATCTAGGTGATGCTCACAGAGGTGAAGCATTGGTCCATCCCCGGAGGTCACCCATACCAGTACTGCTCCAGCTCAAGTGCGCTTAACCACGAAGTTTTCTCCAAGGTTAAGCCCACTTAGCTTGCTACCCCATTTGAAAAACCTTCAGAAAGTGTTATGCCTTATGAACCATTCATTATAGAGCCCCTTTAGCTCATCAATTGATAAGCAGGAGGTTTCTTCCATAGCATGTCAAATTATGATATTGCTATCAGGATTCAACCGTGTAGTTTTCGAGTCAAACTCATTGACCTATGATTCATGAGTGGTGTTTCACAAGAACCCATTTCTCATTATAATGAATGGTTCACTTAGCACTCATTGCATCTAGGTGATGCTCACAGAGGTGAAGCATTGGTCCATTCCGAGAGGTCACCCATCCCATTACTACTCCAGCTCAAGCGTGCTTAACCAGAGAGTTTCCCCCAAGGTTAAGCCCACTTAGCTCACTAGCCCATTTGCAAAACCTTCAGCAAGTGTTATGCCTTATGAACCATTCACTATAGAGCCCCTTTAGCTCGTCAATTGAGAAATAGGAGGTTTCTTCCACAACCTGTCAAATTATGATATTGCTATCAGGATTCAACCGTGTAGTTTTCGAGTCAACCTCCTACTTATCAAGTTGTCCAATGCTCATCAAATTATGTTTTAAACTGGGGAAAAAATATACATTAGAGAACTATTTTCTCCTCCTTCTTGGTTAGAATGTTGTACATTTCCTTTCCCCATTATTGAAACTTTGTTGTCATTTCCCAATGTGAAATTTGATTTTACATTCTCATCTAAACTAGAAACCATTTATATGTTCCCTATCATGTGATTGTTGCATCCTGAATCTAGAAACCATGCATCCTTTTGATTTTCTTTTGCAACATTACAAGATAAAAACATACTACCTTGGTTTTGGTTTTTTTTTGTAAAGTTTCCATTTTTCTGCCTAAAGTCGTATTGTTTCTTTCTACATTCATTTGAGTAATGCCCATATTTTTTGCAATATTGACATTGAACTTGTGATTTATCATACCTTTGACCTTGGGGTTGATTTTGATTTGAACTTTGGCTACTACCTCTTCTACTTGATTTTGATGGGCTGAATCTTCCACCTCTATATGAATTTCTTCCACTTCCCCTTGAATTTGATTTCCCTCTACCTCTACCACAGATGATTGAATCTTGTGTTTGAAAGCATGCTCCAAAGATGAATTTGTTGTTCTACTCCATCTACGCTCACATGAAATGAGAGATGCATGTAATTCATTCATTGAAAATTGTGAGAGATTCTTTGTTTCTTCAATGGCCACAATAATGGACTCAAACCTTGTAGGTAGAACTCTTAAATTATTTTCAACCACTTTTGTTTCTTCAAGTGTCTCACCATAAGACATGATTTGATTAACCAATCCAATCATTTGTGTAAAGAATGAATCTATTGATTTAGACTCCTGAATATTATTTTCAAAGTCTCTTCTCACTATTTACATTTTTCTATTTTCACCTTGGTCATTCCTTGGTATGATGTTTGCATAATGTCCCATGTTTGTTTTGATTTGATTGTTGCTGTAACTCTTGGAAAGATGCTCTCATTCATTGCTTGTAAAATATAAAAGAGAGCTCTGTAATCCTTCTTTTTGTCATCCCTCAATAAATCCATCTCTACTTGAGATAGTGTATTGTATGCTACTGCATCTGCTGGTATTGGGTAACCATTTTTAACAAGCTTCCAAATGTCTTGAGAACAAAATAATGCCTTCATTGTGATTGACCATTAATCATTGACCTTTCCATTGAACTGAAGAATTTATGGATTTGTCTATCTTGATGTGTTAATTGTTATATTTGTTTCTTTTATGTTGTAAAATGTTTGGACCCTTTCAAAAAACTATGTAGATGCACACATAATTAAAATTATCTTATTTGAGTTCGTAGTGATTTCTTGTAAGATCTTTAAATATATTGAGTTTCTTTTGTCCATCAAGATATACTAGAGCCCAAAACTAAATTTTGTTTTTTTTACTAATACAGTTTTTCGTATTTTAGCATTAATGAAGCAGCTGGTGATTTTGATTCATCTAAGCCCTACTGGTTGCTTAAAATTTCTTCCTGACCATCAACTGCATGTTTTTAGCTATCATGATACCTGCAATTATTACTATGAAGTATGATAGTTGTAGTTTTTGGTTCAGCATACCAAATCATTAGAGTATGATGTTGGTTTTGAAAGAGGAGATGAAACAGAAAAATAAACAGATTTTTATATAATCATAACATTCAAAAATACACTTAATTTCTCCTCATTCATAAAGAAACATTTCAATGGTTGAGCTGCTGCTCAATACCTGGAGCTGCTGCTCTTTGACAGACACCATTACAACTTACTTACTGACAATTGCTTGAGATTTTACTCATTGACAACCATACACCCATTCCATCTCCTTTCAGCTTACAGAGCTTCAGTTCTTTCTTACACATGATTACAGACTCCTGAATTCCTTACAGCTATTGACTTCTTACACAGACTTCTTACATTAGAGAGCTTCGGCTTCTCCATAAGCAGACAACCATTCTTTTACAGCTCTGCAGAGTTGGACTCCATTTGTGGGAGTAACTACAAAGCAAAACAGACTCAACAATATATAGAAGATTAAATATTCAGGGTTGAGAGACGACAAAACATAAAATAGTATTTTCTGAATCACCTAGAAAACGTCTGAGGTAGGTTGATGCGACAGAGGATAGGCTGGAGCAATTAATGTGCAGTTTAATCAAATCCAACCTCATTACTTGTTCTGCTGATACGGAGGCTGAGATGATGCATTCGAGCTGGGAAATAAATGCACACACGTATGAGCAAATATGTGCTGGCGGTGATTGAAGAAACTACGGAGGAGTAGTTGGGATTAGGTTTTCCAACATATGATAGTTGTAGTTTTTGGTTCAGCATACCAAAACATTAGAGTACGTGTGGTTTTCTTCTGTGCTAGGTTAAACATTTCACACAGACATAACATGTTTCTGTGTTACAAGGGTGTTCCTTTTGTTAAATCTAGTTAAGGTATTGTGTGGTTTTTATCTGATAGTTTGGATTAAGGGTGTTTCTTTTTTTAAATCTAGTTAAGGTATTGTGTGGTTTTTATCTGACAGTTTTGTTGCAACTCTGTTGTTTCTATTTGCTGACATTTAAAAAAATAAGATCTTTTTAAAAAAATTTATCATTAATAAAAACAATTTGTAATTTAATTTTAATTTTATTTTATTAATGCAGGAATTAGAAACAACAGAGATAGAGAAGCGCATATTGAAAAAACGTAGGCGTGTACGTTCCACGTTTTAATCTACATCGGATTCTTTGGAGATCTATTTAATGGAAGATAATTGTATATGATACATTTGAAATGTTTGACAGAAAATACAAAGTTATGTTGAATTTTTTTTACTTTCTAATCTACATCCAATTCTTTCAAAATCTATTTAATGGAAGATACTTGTATATTGTACATTTGAAATGTTTGACAAAAAATAGAAAGTTATGTTGAAATTCTTACTCTCTAATCTACATCCAATTCTTTGGAGATCTATTTAATGGAAGATACTTGTATATGGTACATTTGAAATGTTTGACAGAAAATAGAAAGCTATGTTGAATTTCTTTTACCATCTAATCTCCATCCAATTCTTTCGAGATCTATTTAGTGAAAGATACTTGTATATGGTACATTTGAAATGTTTGACAGAAAATAGAAAGCTATGTTGAAATTCTTTTACTGTCTAATCTCACACAGATACATGTACTATGTGTTTCTGCAATTATGAAAAATAATTGATATTTAATAAATAAATTTGTGATATGATGATATGCATAATTTGAATGTGTCTTTTCTTTAGTCACTGTGCAGTATATCATTGAAGTTGTTTTTCTTGTTTTCATTGTTATCTGGTATGTTTTTCTTTCTTCCATGTCTTATATCTTCAGTAGTTATGAAGTGTGATGCTTGAAATTGTCATCAATGTATAGATGCACTTTTTTCTAAGTATATTTTCTTTAATCTTTTAGAATGCTGTTAGAATGTCTTTGTAAAACATTTTTTTGGCTTGTTTTGTATTATTTGACAATTTGGTATATTCATATTGTTCATGTTATTTGTTCTAGTGTCTCTTTGCTTTATACAATTGTAGAGAAAAAGGAGCCTGATAAATCTGTATAAAAGAAGTAGTGTATATAATATAAAACAATAACAAAATAAATAGAAACAAAAAACAATACAGTATTTTCATTTGAGAAAACACTTTAAAAAAAAAACTTAAACATAGTAAAATTCTTCATCCATATACAGACATGGATAAGCACACTGAAAACAGTTTTAAAAAACCCAAAATAACATCAAATTATTATTCTCAAAAAAAAATTTACTTCACAATTTTTCAATCGCTAGTGGTTAATTCTATCACAGTTGAAACTGGACAAAACCTTCTCAAAATAAATCAGTAAAGAGTTGAAAAAACTCTGATTCAATCTTCATAATACAAATATTTATAATATTTAATAATTATTTTATTTTAAATACATAATTGATCTGAAATTCAGAAATAACTGGTAAAAATGCTGAGGCTACTTGTTTCCCTAGAGAGCAGTGTGAAACTTGGGGTACTGGGCTACTCTGAGAGCATATTGTAACTATTGCAACTAAAAAAGTTTTGGATAATAGATTTACTGACTTATTTATCTTTGTAAGCCACCACTTCTAATCTCTTTTATTTTTCTCAAAGAATTCTATATTAATCTAAGCTTTGTTCAGAATCTACTTTGAATACCTTATACTGAGACATCTCAGAAACCAGCTTAGGACTTGTGTGGGTATGCAATACAAGGATTACAAAAAAATCCATAACTCATGAAACAAATTAGTTTCTTAAAAACAATTTTTTACTTTTGTCATATGGATCCATGACAGTATTATTCTTTGCTTTGAAATCGTAAGTGAAAGGATTCTATTATCTGTGTTAAATTTATATCATACAAAGATCAGCAGTTTCTGGTTGGTTGCTTATTGGTTTGGCATGCAAGTGGGCCTATCATACACTTTCGAATACTAATTAGGAGATATCAAATTAGTAGTTCAACAGAAACATTGAGATAAAGTCAAGTTAAACTTGGAAAGAATGATAGGTTTAATACCCAAGTTCTACTGATATAGGCATATATGTGTAGCCCAAGTATGAGCACCCAAATGATGAGTATATTTTCCAAAATGTTATATTTTTAAGCTTTATCCAGTTATGACACATCTTGAACTGGAAAAAGCTGTTGTCCGATTTATTTAGGTCTTCCTAAAGAAGCTACTCAGGCCATTTCATCTGTGGCTCTGGTGGTCTCTACACAGGTCGACATATTTCAGAGGTACTGCACAAGGATAATGAGTTGCAGCTTGGGGAACTCTATTTTCTTCTTCCCAACAGAAAGCTAGACTTTGTGCTAACCGATTCTGATATGGCAGCTATGCTTCTCAAGGCCAATGGTGCCACTGAGCAGAGGAGGAAATCTAAGGGTAAAGTTCACCCTCTGTTTGGTATTCATTTACAGGATGAGGGAGATAAGCCTTCCTCTGTTTGTTGCTTGTCAAAACCTGTGCCAACTGTAGCAACGGGTGTCGGGAAACAGAGAAGACGATCTAAGTTGGAGACTATTTGATGCAGGTGCATTTTGCCTTTGCTTTTCCGTCCTTTTGTGTTTTGTTGTGTGATTTGGGTTTGTTTTGGTTAATGTTTTTGTCTGTAATAATGTTGATCGTTCTCTGTGGTTGGAGACGGTTTTTGTCCAAACATTGTTCGAGCCATTGAGGAGGGGGAACGGTTGGAGCAGGGGACAAGTTCGTTTGGAAGGAACTGTTCGGTTGGAGCAGGGGACAGCCAGCCACAGATGGAAGCAAATACTGCAGCAACTACCAACAGGAAACACTTCGTTCAATGAAGAACCACAGCGACAGTTAACAATTAAGAGCAAACACCTCCAATCGATGTACACCAGATACGCTAACTACAGAATTCGATTCCAAGTTTCAGCAAAGCTCGATTATTCATGGCTCAATGATTTCATTGCACGGTTACACACATTCACTTCACATGTTTCCAGCAGCAGACAACATTCATCAATCAAATCTCCCGGTGAGGAATAGCAATCGATTTGTTTCAAAGCTCTAAATGGCTTGGTGAAGAACAGCGACCAGTCATGATGAACCACAATCAAATGCGTCCCCCCCCTCCAGGTTTCAGTTTTTTTTCACACAAACAAAAACTGGGCGTTTTTCTTCCCAGGCGACAGTTCCTTCCAAACGAACTTGTCCCCTGCTCCAACCGTTCCCCCTCCTCAATGGCTCGAACAATGTTTGGACAAAAACCGTTTCCAACCACAGAGAACGATCAACATTATTACAGACAAAAACATTAACCAAAACAAACGCAAATCACACAACAAAACACAAAAGGACGGAAAAGCAAAGGCAAAATGCACCTGCATCAAATAGTCTCCAACTTAGATTGTCTTCTCTGTTTCCCGACACCCGTTGCTACAGTTGGCACAGGTTTTGACAAGCAACAAACAGAGGAAGGCTTATCTCCCTCATCCTGTAAATGAATATCAAACAGAGGGTGAACTTTACCCTTAGATTTCCTCCTCTGCTCAGTGGCACCATTGGCCTTGAGAAGCATAGCTGCCATATCAGAATCGGTTAGCACAAAGTCTAGCTTTCTATTGGGAAGAAGAAAATAGAGTTCCCCAAGCTGCAACTCATTATCCTCGTGCAGTACCTCTGAAATATGTCGACCTGTGTAGAGACCACCAGAGCCACAGATGAAATGGCCTGAGTAGCTTCTTTAGGAAGACCTAAATAAATCGGACAACAGCTTTTTCCAGTTCAAGATGTGTCATAACTGGATAAAGCTTAAAACCATAACATTTTGGGAAATATACTCATCATTTGGGTGCTCATACTTGGGCTACACATATATGCCTATATCAGTAGAACTTGGGTATTACACCTATCATTCTTTACAAGTTTAACTTGACTTTATCTCAATGTTTCTGTTGAACTACTAATTAGATATCTCCTAATTAGTATTCGAAAGTGTATGATAGGCCCACTTACATGCCAAACCAATAAGCAACCAACCAGAAACTGCTGGTCTTTGTATGATATAAATTTAACACAGATAATAGAATCCTTTCACTTACGATTTCAAAGCAAAGAATAATACTGTCATGGATCCATATGACAAAAGTACAAAATTGTTTTTAAGAAACTAACTTGTTTCATCAGTTATGGATTTTTTGTAATCCTTGTATTGCATACCCACACAAGTCCTAAGCTGGTTTCTGAGATGTCTCAGTATAAGGTATTCAAAGTAGATTCTGAACAAAGCTTAGATTAATATAGAGTTCTTTGAGAAAAATAAAAGAGATTAGAAGTGGTGGCTTACAAAGATAAATAAGTCAGTAAATCTATTATCCAAAACTTTTTTAGTTGCGATAGTTACAATATGCTCTCAGAGTAGCCCAGTACCCCAAGTTTCACACTGCTCTCTAGGGAAACAAGTAGCCTCAGCATTTTTACCAGTTATTTCTGAATTTCAGATCAATTATGTATTTAAAATAAAATAATTATTAAATATTATAAATATTTGTATTATGAAGATTGAATCAGAGTTTTTTCAACTCTTTACTGATTTATTTTGAGAAGGTTTTGTCCAGTTTTAACTGTGACAATATTAACCACTAGCGATTGAAAAATTGTGAAGGAAATTTTTTTTAGAAAAATAATTTGATGTTATTTTGGGTTTTTTAAAACTGCTTTCAGTGTGCTTATCCATGTCTGTATATGGATGAAGAATTTTACTATGTTTGAGTTTTTTTTTTTAAAAGTGTTTTCTCAAATGAAAATACTGTATTGTTTTTTGTTTCTATTTATTTTGTTATTGTTTTATATTATATACACTATTTCTTTTATACAGATTTATCGGACTCCTTTTTCTCTACAACTGTATAAAGCAAAGAGACACTAGAACAAATAACATGAACAATATGAATATACCAAATTGTCAAATAATACAAAACAAGCCAAAAAAATGTTTAGAAAAGACATTCTAACAACATTCTAAAAGATTAAAGAAAATATACTTAGAAAAAAGTGCATCTATACATTGATGACAATTTCAAGCATGACACTCCATAACTACTGAAGATATAAGACATAGAAGAAAGAAAAACATAACAGATAACAATGAAAACAAGAAAAACAAGTTCAATGATATACTGCACAGTGACTAAAGAAAAGACACATTCAAATTATGCATATCATCATATCACAAATTTATTTATTAAATATCAATTATTTTTCATAGTTGCAGAAACACATAGTACATGTATCTAAGTGAGATTAGACAGTAAAAGAATTTCAACATAGCTTTCTATTTTCTGTCAACATTTCAAATGTACTATATACAAGTATCTTTCATTAAATAGATCTCGAAAGAATTGGATGTAGATTAGATGGTAAAATAAATTCAACATAACTTTCTATTTTCTGTGAAACATTTCCAATGTACCATATACAAGTATCTTCCATTAAATAGATCTCCAAAGAATTGGATGTAGATTAGAGAGTAAGAATTTCAACATAACTCTCTATTTTTTTGTCAAACATTTCAAATGTACAATATACAAGTATCTTCCATTAAATAGATCTTGAAAGAATTGGATGTAGATAAGAAAGTAAAAAAATTTCAACATAACTTTGTATTTTCTGTCAAACATTTCAAATGTATCATATACAAGTATCTTCCATTAAATAGATCTCCAAAGAATCCGATGTAGATTAAAACGTGGAACGTACACGCCTACTTTTTTTCAATATGCGCTTCTCTATCTCTGTTGTTTCTAATTCCTACATTAATAAAATAAAATAAAAATTAAATTACAAATTGTATTTATTAATGATAAAAAATTTTAAATGTCAGCAAATAGAAACAACACAGTTGCAACAAAACTCTCAAATAAAAATCACACAATACCTTAACTAGATTTGTGGACATGAAAATCTGCAAATGGTTAGTAGAATGACAAAACAACATAAACAGAAATTCCTATCCCTATGAGATAATATTTCATGATTCAAATGCAACCAAACAACAAGATTAAACAAAGCATCTAAACCATGAAATAAACCTATCCCATAGTGGATTGGTGCAACCTAGTTGTGTAGAAAGCTGCCCTTTCCCAATCCTTGATAAGCAAGATTGCCAAATGATGAGCAAGATTGATTCTCAAGTGAAGAGAATAACCTTGCAATGAGAATGAGTTGTTGCTAAGCAAATAGTGTTGTGATGAGCAAGATTGATTCTCAAATGAAGAGAGTAATTTTGCAATGAGTAAGTGTTGTGTGGTGTGATGTAGATTTTGTGTTGTAATGCTTTGCATTTTATAGATTCAAGATTAGGAAGAGTGATAGATTTGGATGAATGTGGGATCATTCATGAGCCAATGACAAGATGCCACTTGTCAAGGTGTGAGAGGGTGAGGAATGTGCAAGTCTTGGCCAATGTGCCAATTTCAAATTTGAATTTTGCATGAGAAGACATGAAAGGTGCATTAAATGCCAAGTTTGACTTGTGCAAGTAGCATTTAAAACCTTGTTGGAAGGGACAAGTCCCTTTTGGGGAGAAGATTCAAATTGGAAGAATATTCCATTTTGATTCCATTTTGAATGTAATTAGAGGAAATAATAAATCAAATAAATGATTTATTGGTGCAAGTGGGTGGGTTAGTTAAGAGTTTGGATTTGACTCTAGTTGAGTCAAAAGCTAGAGAATGATAATCATGATTAGAAGTTAATAAATGTAGATTAATTAACTTGGATGATATTAGGAGGTGACATTTGATTAAATCAATTTGATTTATTAAATCAAATGAGAAGAACATAAGATTAAATAATTTGATTTATTTAATGAACCTTAGGAAATTAATCAATAAATTGTCTTAATTGATTAATAGAAGAAATGAATGTTAATTTGTATGATGCATGATTGTTATTTTTGCATGTCTACATTTTGCCCCTCTTTGAAGCAATGTACTCGTTGCATTGGTTCAAAGAATGATGCCGCTGACATCGAAATTAAAAAAATTCAGATTTTTTGGATGCCCCGGCGAAAATAAGTACGTTAGTACATTGCCCCCTCGAGAGATCGAGCGAAAAGATACAATTTGAGGTGGATCTCGCGACAAAGAGGTTCAAAATGGATGTATGGATGGTTAGACTATATGATAATGGTGATGTAAATGAGATGTTTGGAAGATGCTTAGAATAACAAATCTATATTATCCTAAACAACTTATATGATTATGAAAATGAGATGTTTCGAAGATGCTTAAAATAACAAATCTATTTTATTTTAAACATCTTAACTGATTATGTAAATGAAATGAGAAATGAATGTGATGGATGCTTGTTGTCCTGATATGATGGTATGACATGATTATGCAAGATGAGAGTGCAAATGCAGGATGGATGCATTGTTAGCGCGAAAAGGATAGAAGAATGAGAGGGATAAACCCTTAAATCCAAGAAGATGTAGAAGTCCAACAAGTCTATTAGTCTCAGACTTTATTGGACATGATGATGAATGATGATGATGTGTTGCTTATCCAGGGATGGGAAAGAGCATACCTTTCTTTATGTTTGATAACACACGTAGGTGCGATGCATCAAGGTATTAAGAACCAGGATGGCGTTGCGCCTAGTGTGATGGACTTTGACTCGACAATCAGATAGGAGTACTCTTGTTCACACTTGACAAACATAACCTTATTCAGAATGTAGTTCAGATATCTTAAACATCTCGGGCCAAAACATTGCCTTCTTATGTGGTCAACAAGATACCTAAAACATCCTTCCTACCAACAAAACAAAGTATGCATGACGAAGTTATTTTACAAGAATATCCAACAAGCATAACAGATAAAAAGATAACGATCGTTGCCCCATTCCTTTCTCTCTAAACCTGTTTTGTTTAGGCATCATTGAGAGGTCCTTGGAATGAGCGCAAAATAAGATAAGTCAAAAAGACCAAAATAAAGTAAACAAACAAGTTGATGTTCTTCGTACTGCTAGCCAAGGCTAAACTACTGGGAGGTACCTGATGCTTATGTCCATCGTGGGAAAGCTTCATCCTAGGACATGTAGTGATCAGGGTTTTGGTGAGACTAATTGGGTGATAAGCTATTGATACTCCGAGTTGACCAACTTGTTGACTTACTGACTTAGACTTGAGACTTTGACGATTAGGCATTCACTTTAGAACCTGCTAAACTTGCTTCTGACTAACTCACCAAAGGGTGAAAGCGACGATTTATTATGAGTGATGACAATCACGGGTGAAAGCAAGATGAAATGGATGCACCATTTTGGTTTTTTCAGATATTTTGAGGCTGTTTTTGGAATTTTGAGATGTTTTACAAATGTTTTTGGTATTTTAAAGATTTTTCAATGTTTTTGGTATTTTAAAGATTTTTCAATGTTTTTGGTATTTTCAAGATTTTACGACGAACAGACTAACTTAAAGACCTATCCTAGGGGTCTCGCGAGCTGATCCATAGATTAGCCTTGCCTACGTTATATACGCAGAGACCACGTAGTTCGACTGGTGGTGGACTGACTTGATGATAATATGGACAAATGGATTGCCATTTTATTGCCTAAAGGACTGACTTAAGATGTAGACTAGATGGGCAAACGGATTGCCAATGCGACAGACGCCTAAAGGACTGACCTAACCGTCTCGGGGGATGATCAAAGATCAACCTTGCCTATGTTCAAGCTCAGAGACGACGTAGTTTGACAAGGTGGAAAAACTGACAAGACTCAATGATGAAATTTTTTGAAGATTTTCTGATATTTCGAAATGTTTTTGGATTTTTTGAATGATTTGGATGTTTTTGGATTTTTGAATGAGTTTTTTGAATGTTTTTGGATTTTCTGATGAATTTTTGAATGTTTTTGGTTTTTTTGCATGATTCTGACATTTTGGATATTGATATGTGATGATATAAGTGCTTTGTTTTGGATTTCGTTGAAAACCAAGCTTAATGTTGATCAATCGAATTGATGGATTGATAGTTTGACTAAGTGTGTTAAGTCAAACAAAAGTGATAATGCACTCGTAAGTTCCAGGAAGTTGTGTTATCCTAGAGTAAACTCGTACAAAAAGGATAATTTGGCTAGGTGTGTTAAGCCAAACAAGGTGATGATTTGATAATTTGGCTAAGTGTGTTAAGCCAAACAGGGTGATGATAATGAACTTGTAAACCCAAGGAAGTTGTGTTATCCTAGAGTAAACTCGTGCACAAGATGATAGTTTGATTAAGTGTGTTAAGTCAAACAAGGTGATGATTGATTGGATTCGATTGATCAAGATTGATGAAGCTTGGTTTGGAACAAAATAGCTTTGATGATTTGATGTGATGCTGACGCACAAGTTAGATGCGATTGATATGAATTGTTCAGATTGATGTTCGATAAAAGATAAGGAATGTCTTCTTGTCAAAATATGCCATGGGCTAGTGATTTGGATTCATGTTCATAAATGATTTTACCAAGTTGATTTAACCAATATTCGAATTACCAGATAAGTTAGAGGATATATATCAAAATTTATTCTAGAAGCAAGAATGTAGATATCTGCCCCCAGTGTCTAGCAATGTATGGAATGCCATGGGTGGATTCTTGGATACGAATGGATATGGATTATCTTGAGATAAGATAAGGTGTTTGAATAGAGGAATGCTCATTTAGATAATGCTTCAAGGCTCAGATAATGTTGGATAGGATGGGATCAGTGAAAATGACCCATGTCAAGATGTTTACCATAAACAAGTGTAAAGTGTGCTCCGAAATTTTATCAAAATCAAGGTAACTTAGACCTTGGATGCAGATGGATAAAAATGGGTTGGATAAACAGTTCATGGGTGAATGAATGATACGACTCAAATGATGGCCTTATAATGGATGCGATAAGATGCTTTCTCCTGAACTAGCGCACGTAGATGCTCGATTCTACACATGACGCCTGTTTGCCAGGTTTTCATCATGGTACCTGTCCAAAGCACCACCGAAATGGTTTTCGCTAGAGGACGATTTTTTTTCTTTACTATTTTCAATCCTTTTTCTGATTTTTTTGGATTTTTGTATATTTTGATTTTTTTGTTGTCACCAAGACACCTATTTTCCAGGTTTTCATCAAGGTGACCATTTTTTTCAGTACATTTTTCTGATTTTTTTGTATTTTCTGAGAGATTTTAAGCTGATGCTGAACCACCTGGTGGTGCTGATGTTGATGCTTCTGTCATAATGTGCCATCGATATCCTGCTTGTAGAAGTTGTCTTGCCAAGATACGTGCACTTGAATGCAACTTTTGAGATTCTTGATCTGCTTTGCTAATATCAGAGTTAACTCTGTCTTTGTGCACACATCGCGATAGAGTGCCTTCTGAATCCTTATGATGAAGGGTCGCCGCCAATACATGGTCAATGTGAGAATTGGATATCATGCGTGGAGGCGTGGATGGAGTGTGTTTAGGAGTAAAAGATGGATTGGTCGATAGTTTGGAACCTTTGACTCTCCAAACTTGGGAAGATGAGCAATAATGGGTGGATACAGAATTGTACGTGGAATTAGGACCAACTGCTTGATACACTTTGTATGTTGCTTGAGAAACATGTTTTCGCTTTTGGCGACATCTTTGATGGATACTTTTCCCTTTTTGATTTTTCCCCATAGTTTCTTTGACTAATGGAGTTTGATAGGGATAATTATTCTTTGTATTCTTTGGTATCCACATGTACTTGATTTGTCCAATATGCTTCTTAGCTTCTTTTTCTTTGATAATGTTCTTCATGCTTTGGTTCAAGTCTTTCTTTTGATGTTGGTCCCAATTCGTGGATGGGGTGATGGGTGGATGAAGATTCATGACATGGTGGGTTGTAGTATTGGCATTAGTTTCATCATAAGGATTCTTCGTGCTCCCCATGTTGATGTTTGCTCGAGACGAAGTTGCCCCCAGTATGGTGATAGTATTATTGATATGTTGAGATCCCTTGATTGTTGAGTAACCAAGGCCTTGACGCTTAGGATTGCCAACAATCTGCACTGGTTCTAGGATACCCTATTCATGTAGGCCTAATCCTTTGCCTTGATAATTCATTTGTTGAAACATTTTATTTGCAAAAGGATATGATTTCCCTTGGAAACAAGGTGTTGCTCCTTCTCTGCTCTGTCGTGGACCTTCAAAAGTGTCAGCTTCTTTATTGATAAGATGATTTTCCCTTACAAAGGTAAGTGATCCAACTTTATAAGTGATATGATCCTCCACATGTGGGATGACTTTCTGATTGATATCTTTGGTTTGATCTTGTGAGATATCAGATTGTAGTGCTTCTTCAAGAAGTGTTGATGCTTCGTTGTCTACACAAAAGTCTTCCTCATGACTCACTTCATAGGATGTTTCTGATTCATGACTTCTGTAGAAACCTTCGTCATGACCCATTTCTGATATGTCTCTGCATTTGTCTATATCTTGATCATGTGTACAAATGTTAAGAGTAGGAGACTCTTGTTTCCCAGTAAAGATTTCAAGAGTATGAGACCCTTATTTTGAATGAAGATCATCTGTGTGTCTATCCAAAGAAAGCATCTCATTGGTAGATGGAGGAGTATGTCCTATGTGGATATGATCATCATTTGCGACATCTTGTATAGATAAAAGAGTGCCCATTAGATCATTGTAGTATCTCAGAGATACAAATTCTTGATTTTGACTAATTCTGGAATTGCTTACGCCATGCTTTTGATCAAGTTCTTGACATGGGTCAATTTCAAAGGATGGGTTGTCTACAAGGGGTTCTTGGGCATTGTCCTTAGGCATGGGAAGTGGATTAATATCCACTTGTTCTTTGAATGGATTTGGATCAAGTTTAGTGTCAAAGATTCTTTCACTATTCTCAATCATAAGGTCGAAGGATGTCAATAAGCCTTTGGAGGGACCATTGCTAGGCCTTGATGGAATATTTTGATCATGCTTTGGAATATGTTCTTGAGATATTTCCTCTAACTCATAAGGCAATGTAGAAACTTTTTCGATATGATCATTGGTCGATGGATCATAGATTATGTCAATGGGATCAAATAATTGTAACACATCTTGAAATAGATCACTAAAAAGTGGCTCTTGATGAATGTTGAGTTGATCACTGGATGGGGTAGAAGCATCTTCAAGATCTTGAACATTGTTTTCAACAATTGTGGAAGAGAGATTACTAATGTCTTCAACCATATGATCAAGTGATGTTGATATTTCTTGAATTTGATCATTGTTGGGCATCGTTGGTGAGTTTTGATCATAATTGAAAAGTAGCTCTTGGTGTATGTTGATTTGATCATTGGTCAAGGTTGAAACATCTTCAAAGTGCTTATTGATAGATTGATCTTGATTTCTGATTTCAACAATTGTGGTGGGAATCTGTTGCAAGCTTTGTTGGGCGAGTAATGCCTATGTTTGCTGCTGAGCCAACAACGCTTGTTGTTGGTCATGTCGTTTTTGTGCCAACAATTCTTTTTGTTGGGCTCTTTGTTGTGCTAATTCTTCTTGGATTTCTTGCAATAGTGCGTAGAATTCTGCTTGCGCTTGTGCTTGTTGGGCTACTTGAGCTGCTTGTGCTTGCTGAGCAACTAGCTGTGTAGCTTGTTGGGCTTGGAGTGCCTTTTTGCGGGAAGCTTCTTGAGCGGCTTGCGACATGATGGAGAATGAATTGGTCGTGTTGTATTTTGGCGGTGGTGGCGGTGGTGGTGGAATGGTGTTGATTGTTGGGGTTGCTTAGATGGTTTCCATCTGTTTTTGCGATATCGATGGAAAAATGGGATGATTTGGTATGATGTTTTGATTTGGCATGATAGATTGAAATTGAACATTGTTGTGGTCTAGAATCATATTTCCTTGATTTAGGTAACTTTGATTTTGCATGGTGTTACCTTGACTTGAATCAACATATGGAGTTGCCAATATATTGCTAGGATTTTGAACAACATTAGGGGGATTTGCAAACATGTCGACCCCGAAGTTTACCAAGTGTGGATTTGAAATGGTCATGTTTGGTAAAGTTGCACTTGGTATGTATGGATTTTGTGGGATAATGTTGTTTGGAAAATGCATTGAGTGTTTGGTTGATAGATTTGTAGATTTGGACTTAGATTTAAATCTATCATTGGGAAAGGTGTTCCAAAATTTGGATTGGGTACGCTCATATTTATTGTACCATTGATGTTTGTATGAGATAATGCTCCCATGTATGCATTCTACAAGCTTTGAAAATCAAATGGTATTGCAAGGCTTGGATAGTTTGGTTGAATTGAATTGCTCATGATGGATGGATCAAATTTATATTCCATGTCCCTCTTGTGTTGAGATCGAGTTTGAACCATAAAATGAAGATCAATTTTCAAGAATGTAAGAGGTGAACCTCTAATCCTTTAGATCGGTCTAAACCTTAGGTTCAAAGAAGCGAAAAACTAGGATAATTGAAGGATCAAAGTGATGATGAGGGTGAGATAAACGAAAGATGAGTGATATGGATGAATGAAACTCTTAAAGAAACTTTGAAAGAAATGCTAAAACTTTTTAGGACTTTGATTGATCGTGATTGGATTGATGGTTCGACTAGGTGTGTTAAGTCAAACAAAATGTGATGAATGTAATTGTAAAACTCTAGGAAGTTGTGTTATCCAAGAATGAACTCCTAAAAGATGGTAGTTTGACTAAGTGCATCAAGTCAAACGAGGTGATGATTTGATAATTTGGCTAGGTGTGTTAAGCCAAAGAAGATGAACTTGTAAACCCTAGGAAGTTGTGTTATCCTAGAGAAAAATCGTGTATAGGATGATGGTTTGACTAGCTGTGTTAAGTCAAACAAAGTGATTTGATTTCGCCTAGAAGTTTAGCATAAAAGATGTTTACAAAGTTTCCAAGAGTTGTTGGTGAGATGGAAATTTGATTGATGTTTGAAATGGGTGAAGAATGGATGAAAGTGATTGAATTTGATCCTAGACTTGACCTAGAATAACACTTCTGCTTACAAGACCTCGGTGTTGAAGGACAAGCTATATTTCCTATGAGAGGAAAGTAAACCTTCCAAACAATTCAGGATCTCAAGACGCTCCTCACTAGCTTTCACACTAAGCTTTTTGAACTCCGGTTTTGGGATTTTGACCATGTTAGAAAACACATGTGTAATCAAATCTGTCTTTTATCTTGTCTTAGTGAATCCTTTTTACCAAAATCACTTGCTTGATTATGTTTTCAAATGGAATGTCTAATGTCCTGCTTTCGTTTTCATTCCACAAGGTCCATTATGTGGAAATCAAGGAAATTAGGGCAAAAGTTTCCTAAGTTTATCCTTAGTGAAAACAAATGACGATAGAATTCAAGCACTTAGAAACCTCTAAGGATATGATCCCTAGGGAAAGCAAGAGTGCTTAAATTCATCAAAGGTATTTGTTTCCTCCAAGGTGTTTGAAATTTGAGGCTCATGTGAATGTTCGTTTTTCAATGTTTTGAATCCAAGCAAAGTGTTTTTGATTCCAAGCACTTTTACAACCCTAGGATGATGAGGCAATATCTTGTTGGGTTCCCACTTGGATAAATCCAGCTGCGCATATCTTGTGCGAATGGCTAAATGCTTGACCACACTGGCTCCCCTCCACGACACTCACTTATTCGGGTCAGCCAAGCATTAGTACCCATGAATCTCCCATGGCATACTTTCCATTTCCACAACAAGACCGCATGTTACGTGGGGCGGCTTCAAAGGACATGACCTTTTGCACCAACAAGATAGACAAGGTTTTGGCCAATTTCTAAACAAGGGGTTCTAATTCGGGCATTCCGTTCGTGGGGGATTATCCAACGTCGGCGAGAGTCCATTGATGTCCATCTCGTCGGAATAATCCTCGTGATATTGGCCTTTGTTCCAATATCCACACTTATATACCGGTTGGAAGTCGCTTGGCTTTAGCGTGTTCCCGGTTGGGTCGTTCCCTTGGGTGAGTACTTTTTCCCACAAGGCAGGCCCTCTAAGTTAACAAAAATGAGCTAACATATCTCGTCGTTTACACAACCTTTGTTGAAAAACAAAGGGGAAAACCTCCGCAATATGTCGTGCTCACACTCGCATATTTTGTTCAATTTTAAGTCCCCAAATTGAAATGTGGAGACAATCTTTTTCACAAGTTAATATCACCAAAATGCTTTTGATTCTCAAGATCACTGTGAAGCGCGAGAGAAGCGCATACGCATTTCAATGATATTAATTTGTGAAAAATATTGCAAAACATGAAAGACGCTTGTTCATTTTATACATCAAAGCAGTGATGAGTTTGTTTTAAAAGCACCAATTGAAATGTGAAGTTTTCCTTGTTCAATTTTAAGTCCAAATTGAAATCTAGTAAATTTCTAAGGTTCAATTTTAACCAACTTTGAAAAGATCAAGTCATTGATTGATTTTAAGCCCAAATTGAAAAGTGAGTTAGCTAAAAACAGAAAAAAAGGGGAGTAAATGGAAGCTCCAAACAAGCATTAAAAAATGCTTTTCAAGTTTCTATTTGCAAGAAAACCTCCAAGTCCACTATATTCGTCTTCGTTTTCGCTTGATCACAACCTTCAATTTCAATCTCTAATGTCAACCTATAAGGAGTGCAAAATTATCAGAAATGAAAACAATTGCACCATCATGAGATAAATACAATTATCCTTGCTATGCCAAAACAAACAAGGCTCATAATACTAAGTCCCCACATGGTGATCCTTACAAAATTACGATGACAAATGAAAATTTTCAAGTCAAAATGAAACAACCCCCCAGTTTGAGTAAGTATCTGATTTTCATGTGAGAGTATTAAATCCTAGATCTGCCTTCATTGGTTGCAAGAACATTAATTGTATTCACCCATTTCATAGTAAAAACAAAAGATAGGCAATAAATGGAGATAATGATTACAAGTAAGACTCAAGCATATTCCTTACCAGCTGATGAGATGGAAGACAACACTCTCTTTGAGGAGAGAAAATAGAAAACAACCCCATAGTTGTTAAAAAAAAGTAGCAAATTTAATGCCCAGCAATGGGTTACTCTCAGCATCACCTTTCCTCCTTTTTCAACGCCAAATTAGAAAGAATCATGATCACTTCATAAAGTTATACACTCCTTTCAAGATTACAATGTAACTACAATGGCCATATAGAAGAAGATTTCCCAAATCAGTCTTTCTACAACTACTCCCTCAAATAGTACCATACCCCAAACAGAAATCAGATCCCATGGCAACTTTAAAACTGAAACAAACCCCAACCAACCTTATGCAATATATGGTGATGCTCTGGCTTCCTAACTACTTTTCCTTAAATGATGGTTTTTTATTTATTTATTTTTAGATTGTCCATTTTACCATATTGTAGGCAGGTCGACACCAAGACAAACATATGAACCTACTCACCGTCTGAATCCAAAACAGTCAGATCCAAGTAGGTAAGTGCGTGACAAATGTGCAGATTGAGGACTTTGGCGATACACGTTTTACTGCTTCTAAAATGGCCTCAAAGAATGTTATCCAATTGACATCAAAGATTTGCAGGATCTGCCCACAAAAGGATGCCAAAATCTGATTTAACAAAAGGAACACAATACCTTAACTAGATTTAACAAAAGGAACACCCTTAATCCAAACATGTAACACAGAAACATGTTATGTAGTTTGTTATGTCTGTGGGAAATGTTTAACCTAGCATAGAATTTAACCACACGTACTCTAATGTTTTGGTATGCTGAACCAAAAACTACAACTATCATATGTTGGAAAACCTAATCCCAATAATTTGTTATGTCTGTGTGACATGTTTAACCTAGCATAGAAGTTAACCACACGTACTCTAATGTTTTGGTATGCTAAACCAAAAACTACAACTATCATATGTTGGAAAACCTAATCCCAACTACTCCTCCGTAGTTTCTTCAATCACCGCCAGCACATATTTGCTCATACGTGTGTGCATTTATTTCCCTGCTGGAATGCATCATCTCAGCCTCCGTATCAGCAAAACAAGTAATGGGGTTGGATTTGATTAAAAATATGTTGAGGGCATTGCCACCCATAGAGAAATCGACAAGAGTATGTGAAGGATGCATTTTAGGCAAACAACATAGAGAATCATTTCCAACAGGAAAGTCAATAAGGGAAAAAGCTCCATTAGAGATTGTCCATTCAGATTTGTGTGGTCTTATTATGCAAACACCTTCAACTGGAGGAAGATATTATTTCATGAAATTCATTGATGATTACACAAGAAAAACATGGATCTACTTCCTAAGGAATGAGGATAAAGCATTTAAGTTCTTTCACCAATTCAAGAATCTTGTTGAGAAGAAAAATGGGCACTACATCAAAACATTGAGAATGGATAGAGGTGGCGAGTACTTCTCAAATGACTTCCTAAGGTTTTGAAAAGATGATGGAATTCACAAACAATTCACTACTAGGTGCACACCTCAACAAAATGGTGTAGCTGAAAGAAAAATTAGAATAATCATGGAAATGGCTAGGAGTATGCTAAAGGCAAAGCATTTATCAAATGAATATTGGGATGAAGTTGTAACATGTACAATCTATATAATTAATAGATTTCCAAACAAAATTTTAAAGAATATGAATCTGGAAAAAGCGCGGAGTGGAAGAAAACATAATATTGCTCATATGAGAGTATTTAGATTTGTGGCATATGCACATGTATCAAATGAATTAAGAAATAAACTGGACAATGAAGGAGAAAAGTGAATATCTATGGGATATAGTGAAGAATCAAAGGCCTATGAGCTATACAATCCAATAAATAGAAAGGTAATAATTAGCAAAGATGTGCAGTTCATAGAAGAGGAAGCATGGGATGGTAGCTTGGAGAAAATAGTGAATGTAACAAGTGTACCACAAGAATATAGAGAAGAAATAATACTAGAATAGGTAGCCCTTCTATGGTGACTCCTCCCATTCCCACTCATTCTCAACAAAGTGGTACTCAAGTGACACATTCTACAAGCACAAGGACATCCCCATGCATTCAAGCAAGCACTCCTTTAAGTGGACAAAAAACTCCATCAACAATAGGCCCATCAAGTCCACATTCTAGAAGTTCAACCTCAAGTGACATGTCAAGTCCAACCTTGGAAAGCTTGAGAAGACAAAAATTTAGAAGTATGAAAGATATTTATGAGAAAAATGAAGGTGAAAATAATGCATGTCTAAATACTCTTTTTTCTTTATATTCACATGTTGATGATCCTATTCATTTTGAAGATGCAATTCAAGATGAAAAATGGGTAAATCCAATGGATGAAAAAGTAGATGCTAGTGAAAATAACAATACATGGGAATTAGTGAGCCTTTCATAAGGAAAAGATGCCATAGTTGTAAAGTGGGTCTATAAGACCAAAAGTAATGTATAAGGAAAGATTGAAAGGCATAAAGCAAGATTGGTCATCAAGGGATACAAAAAACAGTCCGAAAGACACTATGATGAAACATATGCTCCAGTTGGAAGAATGGAGACTATGAGGTCAGTCTTAGCAATAACAATCCAACACCAATGCAATGTATATCGAATGGATGTAAAGTCAACCTTCTTAAATGGAGTATTAGAAGAGGAAGTGTATGTGGAGCAGCCACCTGGATAGGTAGAAAAAGGTACTTTATGGTTTGAAGCAAGCACCATAGGCATGGCACAACAAAATTGACACATATTTTTTGAGCAATGGTTTTAGGAAAAGTGATGGTGAACCTACTCTCTACATCAAGGCAAATGATGATAAGATCATAATTTTTGTTTTGTATGTAGACGACTCAATCGTCACAAGGAATGATGATATCCTCATTGATGATTTTGAAAAAAACTATGAAAAATGAGTTTGAGATGACAGATTTAGGGTTGTTAAGATATTTTCTAGGCATAGAAGTGCAACAAATGAAGAAAGGAATTTTTTTGTCAATCAAAGTAGGAAAATGAGATCTTAAAGAGGTTTAAAATGCAAAACAAGAAGTCTGCTCCAACACCAACAACCATAAGTCTGAAATTAAGTAAGATGATTGTAGAAAAAATGCAAATCCAACCCTATATAAAAGCATGGTTGGAATTTTGAGGTATTTGACTGCAACTAGACCTAATATAATGTATCCAGTGAGTTTAATTTCAAGATTCATGGAGAGTCCAAAGGAGATACATTGGCTAGCAGCTAAAATATTCATGAATTATGTGAATGAACCCAAGGAATATGGCTTTTGTATACCACAAAAAATGAGTTGAACATAGTTGGACACACAAAGAGTTATTGGGAAGGAAGTGTAGATGATAGAAAGAGCACATTAGGGTATGCATTTATTTTGGGTTATGGATTCATGTCATGGGCTTCCAAGAAACAACCCATTGTCTCTCTTTTCACAATTGAAGCTAAATAGGTGGCGACAACAAGGGCAAGATGTCAAGCCATTTGGATGACAAGAGTTTTAAATGACTTAAGGCATGAACATAGAGAAGCAACTACAATCTATTATGAAAACAAATCTACGATTTCACTATCGAAGAACTCGTTCTTTTATAAAAGAAGCAAACACATTCACACAAGGTATCATTTCATAAGAGAATTAATAAATGATGGAGAAATTGTTTTGGAACATTGCAGGTCTGAACAACAATATGCAGATATCTTCACCAAACCATTAGGAAAGGAATGTTGTTCATCAAAGAGACAACTTGGGCATCATGGATGGTAACAATTGTGATTAAGGGGGAGTGTTGAAAATTAATCCCAATTTCCCCTGACTAATTCCTCTTCCTTCAAGACATACAAAGTGACCAACTAGCAACATGAAGTGAATGTGACACCACTACATTCTTATTCCAACAACTAGTTGACTAACACTTACGCATTTAATGCATCCTAGCTAGAAAGGAATGTCAATGCATTCCAACATACACCTTAGGTAGAAACCACATAGGAGACACACATTTCTTTTGATACACCAATTATATGCTAATACTAAATTCTTGAGATGGTTAGATCTTGAAATCTATGACCTGCATGCTACTAGAAAAATCCTATCTAAACACTATAAACTCAAGTAGCTCCTACAATCTATTATCTACATTCTATTGATGAATGTCAACTAACCATTTGATATGGTTTAATACTTCTTTTGGAAAATTGTGCTCCTTGAATCCTATCATGTTGGAGCAATGATAATCTTATGTATAAGAGGGACATAGATTTTACAATTTTGGTGATCACCTTAGGATGAGTAGGACAAGGTATAGTAAGAGGATAATTATTCTCTATATATGCATCCATATAGTCCCTTTCTCAACCTTAGTTGTGATGCCAAGAAGTCAACTCATATATATATTTTTTAAAACATTATGACATTAGAGGGTACAAATCATTGATCTAAAATGTGTTTTTTGAAGGGTTTGTAACCTTGGTCTAACTAATATGGCTATATTACCCCCAAGGGATCCATTAAACTATACAATGGTCCTACAGGTCTTGGAGTCACAATCCAACCTACAATGAACAAATTGATCCTTCATGAGTGTCCTCTAGTTAGATACATGTATGCAGAAGTAAAAACTCATAAAGTTGTCTCAAAATCCATTTATGTTTTTCAAAAATTGTTTGGAAAAAAATTATTCAATAGATAAGATCAATTCTATAGATATAATATTAGATAATATTCCATTCCCAAATACGTATGTTTTTGGTATATTCCAATCATAAGGCTTGGCACTCAATTATCCACCAACCAAACATAAAAACAAAATTCCATACCATATTGAAAATATTTATTACTAATTTCCTATAATTAGCAAAGGTCATCCTAAGGACTCAACCCTAAACTCAACATAGATACAAGTACATAAATTTAGAGAAAGTAGACCATCCATACATACAAGAGTTCGTCATGCCCTCAAATCATAATAGCTTAACTCAATATCGTAATTTAAAGTAAATATATTCCATAACTCATTCATAGAAAAATCATGGCCAAGTTTAGCATGCCCTTCTTTCTTGGAAGAATAGACCTCAATAGGCCCATACGCTTATCTATACCTTCCCAAACTCATCACTAATCCAAGACACTAGGTCTTAGGGATCAACACAAAAAATAGTTATTTTGATAAGATTAGAGGCATTCTCCCACATTCATCTCGATAGAAACCACAACAATATCAACTCTTAAATTTCAACTAAGGTGGGAGTAGAATTTGGAAAACCAAATACCTTAAAGCTTAGAGTAGATAAGGTTTAAGATGATGGATTATGCCTTTATTAGGTCAAACCTATATGGTGGTGACATAATAATTTTAAGGTGAGATCACTGCCATCTAAACCAAAATTAACCTTAAATTGAAGCATATCAAAAAGGAAGAAATAATTAAGTTTATAAATAACCCAAATCCTTGGAGTTATTTCCCAACCCACCCTTGTAGGATTGGGTCATATGAGCATTCTTTACCCAAGAAAGGCCTACATACTCACTTCTAAATTAGATCCAACTCCCACTAGTTCTCCCCACTATATATTTCTCAAGGAACATACACGCTGGCTCCTATACCTAGGGGTTTCACTAGCATTCAAATCACACTACTCATAGAAGTGAAACAAAAAGAATACTATAGAAGGGGAACCACGAAAATAACTAAAATTAAACAAGGTAGATTACCCCCATTTACCAATACCTATTCTAAAACAAATCCATAACCCATAGATTTCTATTAATTACTAATGTATATCCCAATAAATTTCCTTTGAATGACTCCCAATAATTAATAATGCTTAACATTAAGCAAGGAAGGCCAATAAAATTCCCAATTTAACAAGCCTAAATTATAACACTTCTATCTAAGGACATTGAAATCTCAAATTGGATCTCACAAAGTTTATTATTTATTATTCAACATGAGCATTCCAAAATCTCTTAAAAGTTGTATTTGTTAGGCTGTCAATATTTAGGAACTTATTGCTTAAAATTTAATTCATAGTTCTCACAAGATAAAGTCATTTTCTCTCACTTTCAACATTCACACAAACTCCAAATGGCTTTGTGCGTGTTTCCTCCGAGCAGGAAACCTGTTCAAACTAGGCAATGGCTCCCTATTGTTGCGGTCTCTGCTCCTACGAGCTACGTACTGGGGATTGGGCTGGGGGCTAAGGATGGTGGTCGTGTTGTTGGGTGTGGGTTTCCTCTATGCGGGAGTCCTCTTCTATGTATTCGTCAGCTCCCTGTTGTTTCGGTCTCTCCTCCAACGGACTGCGGACTAGGGATTGGGCTGGGGACTATGGATGGTGCTGGTGCTGTTGTTCCTACTACGACTGCTCTTCCTCCTGGCTGCCCATCCAATGGGTGTGGCATGGATGTGGGTTTCGTTCCTTCCTCCTTCACTGCTGGTATTCCTCTGCCTTCGGGCTGCCTTCGGAAATCCTTTTCCAAGGTTGTTTCCAAGGTGGGTGACCATTCTGTTCTTGCTCAGGCTAGGGTGAAAAATCTACCTTGTGCCCGTGCCTCCCCGCTGGTGGTCTGTGGACCTGAAGTTGCTGAAAATGAGGAATACTATCTGAAAATGGGTGTGGTTTGTAGGTTCAATGGATTATGGCCCTCACAACTAGATCTCCATGCTTGGATTTCTACCTATTGGAAGCTCATTGTTTCTGGGCAGATTGAGCTTTACCCTTGTCCTAGGGGTTTCTTTCTTGCTACTTTTGCCTCGGCTGCAAAGCATGATTGCGTGATGGATCAAGGGTGGATGTGGGGGATTCATTCGTTGTCCATCTAGCCTTGGTCTCGCTCTTTCAATACACTCACTGGGCTGTTAAATACCATAACTGTTTGGGTCTATTTACCGAATCTCCCTCTCTAGTACTGGGAGGAGTCATGTTATGAAGCTATTGGCAACTCCATTGGACGGTTCCTAATGGTGGACTCGACTACTCATGACTTAGGGTGGACTCAACTACTCGTGACTTAGGGCATCCTATGGTGGCTCGGGTGTTAGTAGACTTGGAAATCTCCAAACCTCTCCATGGGGATGTGATCTTAATGGTGGAGGACATACCTTGGACTTAGCTGTTGGACTATGAGGGCCTCCACTTCCGTTGCAAGAGGTGCTTGTCCACTGGTCATTTGGCCTTTGTTTGCAACCTTTCTCGCCACAAGAGAGTTGCTACTTCGTGGAAGAATGCTACCACAGACTGCCTCACTATTGGTTCTCCCCCCTCGGTTAGTTCTTCTGAGGAGGACAATCTTCCTGAGCCTTCCATGGACCCCCTTCTGGCTATCCCTGCTGCAGATCTTTCTGCTATCGTTCCTGCAGAATCGTTTGTTGTTGTTTTTTCAGAGCCTGCTCCTTTGACAGCTCCTACTTTCGTTGCTTCGCTATCAGCTCCCTTGCTGCGTGGTGAATCCTCTCTTGGGCTGACTGTTGTGGATCCGCTCCACTCGCCCTGCTCATTGGTTCTCCCTTCCGAGCCTCCTTGGTTGGTTGTGCTGCGGAAGAAGAAGGGTCTCCCCAAATCTATTGCTTCTTCTCAGCCTCGGGTTAGGGGAGTTAGTTTAGATGCCTCGGGTTCGGGGTTGTCTAATTTTTTTTGCTCTACAGCTGACGATCTGTTGGTTCCTTCAGTTGTCTATCAGTTGTTTCTGTTTGTTCCTATAGTTCAATTTCTGTTTTGAGCTATGTTGTCCTTGGGCCCCTAGGGTTCTTTTTGAAGGGTACGACACCCTGTAATGCTGCTTAACTTTTCAAAAAAATTCACACAATCATAAAGGCAACTTAGAAAAAAACATATCCACAATTATGATTTATCAGCATAGTACACTTTGTATTCATCAAGATCAATACTGGCATACAATGATTGTAAATTTAGATAATGCCATCAAAATAAGTCTCTACTCATATCCTGAATGAAATTCATGCAAATGTTGTTCATATGATTAGGGGCAATTGACTATTACTACACCTCACAAAGGTTGATCAATATTATATATAAAATTTAGAATGAAGGAATTGAAAAACAAAACACTCTCTAAAAATACTTTAAGACTATTATTTTAGATTTATAGACAATATTAAAAGTTGTTAGATCCTAACTAAATATTAGCTTAAATAATTCTAACTTGATTGCATTAAGTACCATAAAAATAATCATATCTAAACATAGCATTGCAGCAATTAAAATATCTTCTTAATGACGTAGTTTTAAATGGTTCTATGAAGATGTCCTAATATAATAGAATTCAATGATATCCATATCATAATCATATTATGTTATCACATTCTTCCAAAATTGAAATGTAAATTGCAACCCACATTGTCAAGATCACGTATAAAAATTATCTAATGTTTTAAAAAACTCGCAACAATAATTATAAACTCATTTTCAATACGAACAATTCTTGAATCATACCCCAAAAAAAAAGAAGAAGATAAAACACTATATTAATCTAATTACCATCAATATGCCATATGAATATGTACACTTTCTGACACTAATAGCATTCTTAATCTTTTTATTTTGTTCACCTGAACGTGTAACCCAATATTACTTGTACAATATCTAACCTATAAACTTTAACGTTGTATTTCTCATTCTCAAATATCATAGAATAAACCAGTTGAGACTGGCGCCTCTCCTCCACTCACGATTCAGAGAAGGAATTGAATTCTTTCTTTCCCACTGCTCACTGAAGGCGTTCCCCCATGCATTCAAAAAGGCAAGGAGCACTCTTAGAATGATTTATAAAAGAAACATTGGTTCGCCCATAGTTGCTTCAAAGGGGGGAATTGAATCCCTGTTTAGACATGAAAATGTCTGATAAAATTCTTCCCATGCTTTAAAGGATGTCACAGCATGTTTGAAGGCTCTTATTTCACCAGAAATAGAGAGGGTGCTGGCAAAGGTGGTGGCGTCCAATTTTACACCTACCAATTGTGTTTGCTTGAAAGTTACTAAATCTTTTAAATAGATCAGTTTTGTGCAAACGAAGATTTGAAACTTTTAATGGCGAGAATATTTGACTGCAAATTAACTTCTGAAGAACTTAACAAAGACAAGTTTGATCCCTATGATAGAGAAGAGATCAAGATAGCAATGTATATGGAATATGGGATCACAAAATGTATCATCATTAAGAAGAATTTAAAATGGACTCAAATAAAGTATAATGAATAAGAAATAAGTTAATATGGAATATGGGATCACACAATATATCATCATTAGGAAGAATTTAAAATGGGCATCAACAAAATGCAATGAATGAGAAAAAAGTTAAAATGGAAATAAAGGAAGAGGTATGACTATTTCTGAGTCAGTTGGAAAAGAAGTATCCTGGCCCAAAACAATATAATATGTGGGTAATAACCCCCTACAGCTATGATCAAGTTGTAAGGTAGATCATCTAAATGTAAATTTTGAGTGGATTTTCAACAAGACTAAGATGTGTCTTTATACCAAAATGTTTCCTATGTTGGATGGTGCACTATGTTGCCTCTAATGTACAATGTTTTCTATTTTCCTAAAAGGGAAAAAACTAAAAACACTTTCTTTCATCAATGAACATATAAACAAAATATTGTAATGGAGTAGAATTACATTCAAATAAGAGGAAATGGAAAATGACAATAGAAATCTTGATTTTCCGAAAAGGAGTTGCAGTATGGGTAGGTTAGAGGTAGAGAGGAGAGGTAAGATATGTTAGTTTTATTCTCACCCAACCTAAGTCTGGCTAATAACATGAATGCCAATTAATTTGTTTCTATATCATATGGTTATACACAAGGCTCAGACACGAATATATTAACTTAAAACTATCTTTCAGCATATCTAAATGAATGATAATATAAGTTTATACAAACTTACATTGCGAACAACAATTAAAATATTCAAATAAATAAAGATTCAGTGACTGCTAAGTTTGCTTGGTTTTCAATTGAGTGTAATCAACTCAAGATTTTAATTACTTCACAAACACAAACATTTTTCTGGAATCTTGTTAGAAGAAAGATTGCAGAAATAAATTTTAAATTTATTCCATTCACAATTTAATTTGAATATTTTATCTCGGAATTTTAAAACTACAATATTTTGTAACAACCCATAAAAACAAATTATTTCTTTTGAATTAATGAATTAGATCTGCACATAAATAGAACTATATTGCATTAAAGCAACTCGAAAGTCTTCCATAAGGCTGCAATATATTTTTAGAAGTTAGAATTTAATACTTTATTCATAAGTCATTTATATGAATCTTACTTGGGGTACAACACAAGCTGCGTGATGTGGATCCCATTGTACAGCACATGAACAATCCCATTCATCTGTCTGAACTTCAAATAAAGGTGCTATGTATAACATCAATGCATAAGACAAAACAACATAAAGCTCTATAACATTAAAATTGAGTACATTTTTTTTCCACAACATATAATCAATTGTAATTAAGAAATATTTAGGAAAAAAATTCTAGATTGTGTTCAAAAGAATGTAAACAGGAGAAAGTCAAAAGAAAATACCTTCGCCAACGAATGTTTTTTCTTGCCTTTTTTCCATCCGGACATATGTCCCCTTTCATGTAAATTACTTCTTTGCATTGAAACCAATTTTCTTCGAACTTTTCTGGAAGGGAAATTACAGGTTGCCAGCCTTTCTCCCATGTATGCTGAAATATCTATTATAAAAAAAATTGCATAGAACATACAATTTTTTGAAGTGATTTGAAATTAATAAGCATTGAAATATAAAAAATATGACTTTAAATCATAAAACAAGGGACATTATGGAATGAAGTGTAAACATCATTTATGTTGTTTGATTTTGAAATTTCTTGTTCAATCTCTTCTATTGATAGCACAACACCATCCAATGGCATTTGTGAAGACCTGAGATCAAGCAAAACATTGTTTTAAAAATACAAAAACAATTCATGATCATGTTAGCAAATCAACTATAATGTGTCACACTGCAACTTATTCCGATGGCTGACCCATATATTTGGATATATCTGCCTGGTACTTGCCACCAATACGAGGTCTCTTGTTGTGCTCTGCAGACTTATTCAATATTTGTTTAGAAAGAAACTACTAGTATTTTTTCTCTCACATTTTTCCGGGTCCTTTGGTTTCACATTTTGTTCCAAACAAGTGATATGAAATGACTCTTCACAAGCATCACATATCAATGTTTTTATGTCTACCAAATAATTACATATTTTACAATTCTGTTTCTTCATGCCCTCACCAACAAACCCTAGATGTGCTGCCGCTCCAAGTTTTTGTAAGGTGTCTGTCAGAATTGCAACTGGGAAGCATATTCCTTAAATGTGTTAGGATCAGAGTAAGCCTTTGAGAAGGTATAAATTAGATTCCTTTGCTTGAGTATAACTGTCAAACAATGGAAACAAGTTAGTGTGTGCATAACAAAAATGAAGGATGATCAAACAAAAGCATTGCAGAGATTTTAAAGTTTCCTTAAGCCATATTAATTGAAATATATATAAAAAGAGAAAATGTTCTCAAATCATATCTTGTATAGCTGAATCTCAATAACAAGGATGCCAGTATAAGGTACAGGAGAAGACAATAGGATAAAACTGAACCTAAATATTATCTTCCTCCTACCCGCCCCTGAGGTACTTCAGTTAATCGACTGTTGAGTCGAGCAGAGCTCCCAAATATTTAGGTGTGTGCAGCGGTTCCAGCCCTGTATGAGGCTAGTTATTCCCAACCAAAGTCTTCGTTAACTGTTATCTCTGCTTGCTTTCATTCCTGGGGTGTGTGGGAGGATGAAAGGAGTAGCCAGTAGAACATTTTTGACTGGTTAATTGAAAAGGTACCCAATTTAAAAAGTAGCAAGGATGCCAATACAGTTGAACTGTTGGAACAACCATGCCAATACAATTGAACTGTAGGAAGAGTCCTTGTCTAGTTGAGCAACCTGTGACAGATTACATTGGAGATGACTTTATAACAGAATACCTGCTTCAACTATCTCCTCCAAGCTGTCGATAATGAAAAAAAATATATTTTGAATGGGGATGATACATAAGACTGCTTTGAAATATCAAAAAGGATTATTGCAAAAACTTGACCTATGGTTGATTGGTAGCTCTTACCTGTGGGAAACTACTACTTTTATCTTGTGCAAAGAATTTACATACTTGATATGGTATGTTTCTTGCAAGATAGTAATCCATAGTGTACACCCTACGCAATTCAAAGATTGGAATTTTGTGAAGGTCGGATAAGTTATCCAAGCGACCAACGGGATGTAGAATTTTGAACAATGACATTGGAAACAATATAGTTTTATCGACTTCCTAGAAGTAAGAGTAACCATTTTCCAAAAGAAAGGAGTTTTTTCTTTGAACTTGTTAAGAGAAATAGTTTTATAGGCAATATGGATCATAGAATTTGATCATGCAAACAAAACTATGTTTCAGAGACCAGTAGCTATTGTTGTATTTTCTTCTTGATTTTTGATGAACTGATTTAGATTGAGTTATTTTATATTGTGGCTTTAGTTTATAATTTTTGTTTGCTGATCTCTTAAAATCATGAAATTTCAAGTCCATAACAATTTTTAGCCAATATTTTTTCTAGAGTCTGGATTTGAAATTTTGTTTGTTGATCTCTTGCCAAGTCTTGGTGCAGAGTCTAGAATTACTACAAGTGGCTGGTCTCATCAAGTGCAACATGTAACCATCTACAGCCTTAAGCATGTTCTCTCAGACGAAAACTAATTTGGGGCATCTTTCTTGGTCCCCTTTTTGGTCAATCTTCTTTTGTCAGTGTACACTTCTATATAATTGCTCTTCTCTTCCATCTCTCATGCTTAAAAGATGTTTCTATGTTGAGGGAGAAGCAATTTGTAATCTAATCATGTACACTTGACATCACTTTCAATATTTTTGCAACTCACGAGCTAAAAACATTGAAATGTATATCTATCCAAAAGTGGTCGTGTGCTACAAATAGTTGAATTAGTTTTAAAATTGTTTGCATGTGCTTAGGACAGTTTCTGATCCCCATGGGAAGTATAGAGATTCAACCATTTAATGCAGATATTAAAAGCTGTGCTACGTGGGCACCTAAAACATGTGGACCATACATCTGAAACACGACTTCTCTGGTGTTAATTCTTATCAAGACAAAATAAAAATGCTTTGGGTTGCTAAGTGTCCTGGAAAGGTAAAATTTGTGACGAAGTTTGCATTCATAGATATGTTTTTGCAGCTAGTATCAGTTATTCCTCGTTAAAATCAGTTCGGTTCCAGATTTGCAGTGTTTCAGATCTATTGCATTGATAGATTACATCCATAAAAAAACAAGCAAGCACCAATGATGTTTAAATACAATGAGGTTTAAATATTGAACCATGAGTTCTAATCAAGACAAAATCAAAATGCTGGCAAAACAGCCAGAAGAAATAGATTAACCAAGTCAGGAATAAAATTCACAGATACTTTTGACAATCAACCATAGGTCAAGTTTTTGCAATAATCCTTTTTGATATTCCAAAGCAGTCTTATTTCAAAGCAGTTCTATGTTGCCTTAAACTATGTATCCTTCATTTTCTTTCGTTTTATTTTCTTTGTTTCGACATTACTTGGTTCTTGAAGTTTTCAAGCATATTACATATCTAGTTGAGTATATATTATATTTTTTCTTTCAACAACATTAAGATTTTGTAATATAATATTCTGTATTTAGAGAATAGAGTGTTTTCTAAGATTCCTTCAGTTATGATCAGTTAAGTTGCTATTTATTAATTCACTTGGCTATTTTTTTTTGTTATTACACTGTAATCAGCTCCTGCAGGCTTGCAAATAGCATTGACTTGCTGTTGCAAATTTGAATCAGCTGAGTTTACTGCTGTTATAATAGTGTAATTAGCTCTTGCTTGTTATATTATTTTAGTGTACTAAAATTCAATAGCAGAATAAATTCTGCTGGTTCTTGATTCCATAAAAAGGTATGAGAAGCACTTTCTTAGCCTCATGGCCCAAACCATAACATTTATTTTAGTTTTTGGGTGGGGAAAGGGGCATAGAGGCTGTCACAGATGAATATCAAAGCTTCTGAGAAATTTTTTATCAAGAATTTCAAATTTTGTGGGAAATTTCTATTGAAGGATCTCTTGAATATCTTTTTCAAAGAATATGCTGAACTTTGAAAGTTTTATAAAAGAGGTTACATATAAGTACAGTTTCAATTTAATCAGTGGAAATCAAGGCTTAAATTTAATGGTAGATTTTGTTTTTTTGTGTTAAAAACGTTAAAGTTTATCTTGTTTTAAAAAAATTATATCATAAATTAGATATATATTTAATTATATTTCTTTATAATCTTTTAATACAAAGGAGTCTTCCAACAATTTTAATTGTATTTTAGGATAAAAATACACACGGCCGCCACCTTTGTGAAGATGTTCCATTATAAGATTTCTAATTTATTTTAATTTATGTTAAAGATAAAATTATGGAATTGAAGAATTGTAGTTATATGATTAAAATGAATCTTTTTTTATGAAAGATTTTTTATGTTTACTAGATTATAATTATTATTGTTTTCAACTAAAAGTTTAAAACTTTGTTTAAAAATGTTCCTAATTTTCCTCAACAACATTCGTAAGAAATTTTAACTAATGCCCCTTAATATTTATAGTCCTAGTAAGATTCCTTCGGTAATTATAGAATTAATTATTCTTATAAGAAAAATAAAAAAGGAGATAAAAGTGAAAAAGACTATGAAAAGCTTATAAATATATCATCTAAGCTATTGAACCTTAAAATATTGTGTTTTATTGTTTAACTTAATAATTCAAATTGAATGATATTAATATTTATTAATTATGTCCACAAAAAATACTAATAAAATGATAATTGTGGATGTTGATGATATATTGGTAATAGTGTGTGATTCAATTTATTTTATTTTCATTACTTGAGTAAAAAAGAATTTTGAAAGGACCTCAACCCTTATATAAGATCAATAAAGCTCACGAACCAAAAAAGGAAGAATAACATGGATCAAACAACACTTAGGTTGTAAATAGGGATAAATTTAAAAAAATTACCGTTAAAAATATTATAAAATCTTGCAAATCTTTACTTATTTTTGCAAAAGTGTATTAATTCTTAATGGAAAATCTTTCCTTTTTTAAGATAAATATTAATTTTATTGACAAATTTATGCACATCACTCGAAATTTGTAAGAAAACCTAGCAAACAATAGTTATGAAAATTAATTACCATCATGCCTTTAAAAAATTGTCTTTGTCAACACAACCCCCCAAATGAAGCAAGGTCCTTAGAGTGGCAACCTCTAGCGAGGTCAAGGGGCAATGCCCTATTTGCGGGTGTAGTAGGTAATGCTAAACACAAATATACTATTGAGAAAGCATTTGATTTCACATGAACTAAACATTTTAAATCAATACTAACAAATGAATTTTTTATATAATGGCGTTATTCAAAACTATAAATTCATCTTGACCAATCTAATACTTATCTTTATATTTTGGGATTTAAAATGTACTTAAGCTCAAAATTCTCTCTAGATTGTTGATCTTTTCTTATCAAACAATTCTCATTTATTTTTTGGGAGCTAAACTGTACCCAAACTTTCAAATGTTCATAAGATGTAGAATTCATTTTGAACTATGGATTTATCCTTTCTTGCCTAAAATCTTTTCAAATATTGCACTTCTTCTAGCCAATAGTGTGATAGCCTTGAGCTATCAAATTGATGATATACTTGGCCTTTGGCAATATTTTAGGCAAGTATAGATCAATGGAGATCAACAATCTAAAATAAATTCTAGGATTGATGAACATTTAAAAGCATGATATATTTCAGCTCCTAAAAAGCAATGAGAACTAGATTCTAGACAAAATCAATGATGGGAAATGTATATGGGTGATATGGGCCTAAAATAAATGAAAAGTATGTAATATTACTAGCGAATCAATTTAGATTTTTAGTACCACTTATAAACTTTAGGCAAGTTAAATCTAATCATGCATCTAATACTCTAGTGAAATAGTAGAATCAAAAATTTAATTAAATAAATTCTTGAGCAATTTAACTAACATTAAATTATATTTTCATAAAAATGTAGCATTTTGACCATCTTACAACTTGTACTATTTGGCAAAAACCTTCCACTAAAAAAATTCTTAGTTGTAAAATAACAACAATTCTTGCATACCTCCCAAGAGGGACTAAAATGAACTATATTAAAATTTGGCAAAAAACTTCCACTAAAAGAATTCTTAGTTGTAAAATAACAACAATTCTTGCATACCTCCCAAGAGGGACTAAAATGAACTATAAACATTTAATAAAATAAGACATTATCCTAATGAAGATGGATTAAAATTGTAGCACTCTAGAGAGCTCTAACTAAGCTCTCGCTAACAAATTTTAACTACCTACTAGCCTACTCCAAACCCTCTCAACAATGCTAAGGGACCTCAAAAAAAGGAACAATATTTTTTTCTAAAAATAATCCTACTTGAAGAAGAGCCTCCCTCGTCATCAACACTCACCAAGGGAAACTCTTCCATAGACTACGGAAAATCAAGCTCCTTATTTTCTTTTCTCTTCACTTTGTTTCCTCGTATTTCTCAAGAAAATAGTGACGAAGTGGCCAACTTTATGGAATTTCATTTTCTTGAACAATAGGACACAAAATGAAGAAAATTTGAGGGTTAAGATTCTTTTTCTATCATTTACATATGAATATTTCATTGATTTATAGACTTGAGTTATCATACAACTTCCAGGATTTGCTGTCTGTTTATTGTCAACTCCGAATCAGTTGCATGGGCCCACCAAAGCAGTGGGGTATCATCGATATACACACGTCGAATCAGATTTCGTTTCCTTATTTAAATATTATTGTTATATGGCATTTAATATTTTATAATTACTCAACTTTAAATTATTTTTAATGGTTAATATTTTTGAATATACCTAGTTTCATATGTAATGGTGAAAATATCTCTATTATCATTGATTGTCAAATTTGCATTTCTAAACTTTCATTTTTAGAGCTCAAATTTTAATCTAGTTGTTGCTAACTATTTCACTAGCTATTATGAATTGTCTTAGCACTTGTTGATTTATGCGATTGGTGGTTGTATTTAAATATGTTCACTTACTAATTTGAGATCATATAGGGATCATCTAGGACATCATAAAAAAAATTTATTGAGCACACCTAGAGTTTCATATTGAAGAATAAAAAGCATCTAACATGACATTTACATTAGAGCACCTCATCCAAGGACCATTGCGTGTTTACTTGTTATCCTCAATTCAAATCCATATTACTATCAAATCCATATATTCGTGGAGGTAAACTAGTACAAATATAGACAATTTGTAAAATTAGAGATCTTTGTCTAAGTTAACCCCAAATATCCATATATTTTGTAAGTTGGTTCTTGACATCTAACATGTCACTTATCCATCATCAAATTTTGAGCTAAGTAGGCTATACATAATTTACTTTGCATTTAATTTAAAACTTATTTTAATAATTAAGAGCTCACTCATTACCCTTATGTTCACCTTTCCAATGGATAAAAATGTATGTGTAACCAAGTCTAAGGAGGTAAGAACCCTAGGAAAAGGACTAATGTCATTTTTAAATGATAGATTTAACATGTCTAAGAAATCAGTTTAGGTTTTGGGAAACTAGTTCACTAAAAGAGTCAAATTAGGTGTTAAGATGATTAAAATATCACACCTCAACTACAATTTTAAATGTTTATTTTTCTCCATTTTAGTTTATGAGTCACTTCAAGGAATGAGGTGGATTGTGGAGCATGAGGAACTCGTATGTAGTATTTTTGATGAATTGTGATGATTTGGAGCATCCTAAGGAAGAAGATAGACTTGTGTGCAATCTTCAAAACTTCATAGTTTTCTAATTTTGGTGAGTTCACTACTCATATAGCTGGTGGATACGTAAAATTAACTAGAAAGATAAAATTAACTAGAAATATCTTTAAATGCCCCAAAAAACAAGTATTTTATCCATTGAGTTCATCAAGATTAGTGAATTATTTCTTTGAGAAGAAGTGAATTTGCATTCATGTTCATGCAAAATAAAGAAGTTAATAATGAAGGACAAATGAGCATAGAAACATAAAAAATAAAGCAATTTTACCAACATTCATATATGCCATGATTGATTCACCTTCATTACTCTTCTGCAATTTTCTTTATATGTTAGCTTGCCCTCAGATTTAAAGTATGTAAGAATAAGCCTAGTGATAATGACACCAAAATATCGAAGATAGAGGTTGTAGTTAGGGTCAAAATGACAAGGATAAGTCTCTTTTATAGAAAACCAAATTTGAATGATGAAGATCAATGGATGAGATTGCTTTGAGAAGCAAAGAAATAAGACCTTATCAAAGGTGGAGGTAAATTGAGATAAAAAAGAATATTGGCATGAAAAAAGAGTAAATTAAATAATTATTTAACTATTTAATTTAAAGGGAAAGCGAAATCAAATTCCACACCACCGACATACCAATTCATGGACAAGGGAAGAAATGAGGAATGTTCATCAGTTGGTAATGCATGATTCACATTACTACAATACTTCATTTTGATTATATATAATGCCACAACTTTAAATGTAAATTTTCAAAAAAAAAAAAAAGGAAAGACGAGAAATAATTAAATAAAATAGAACTTATTTAATTATGCAGAAAAGTTTAATGAAAGCTGACTTTTTAAAATAATTGGAAATAATTATTTTATTGAAAAGTGGAGGAAAAAGACAAGTTACTAAATAATTAAAATAGTGGAGGGAAAAGTGGACAATAATTTAAAAAATAAAATTTATTTAATTATGGAAGAAAAGGCTAATGAATAATTAAACAATTAATAATAAGAATTTAATTATAGCAAAAAATAAGAACATGAATAATTAAATAAATAGGAGTTTATTTAATTATAGGGGGAAATGATTAACTAGTGATGTAATTAAGTAAATATAATTTATTTAATTAAGCAGTCCATGAGGAGTTTACACCATGTTGCAAGGGAAATAAAGAATAAGGGAATATTGTAGAGACCTAGGGCGGTTCATGGGCACCCTGTATAGCTTAATAAAGAGCATATATAGGGACATGGGGAGAGAGGCACAAGCCAATTCAGGTGTTTCTGCTCCATAAAATCCTTGCATTCCTAAAGTATCTACCATCCCTTTACTCTATCTAGAATGTTTTTTTTCTCTTATCTTCTTATTCATATGTTGGTTGAGGTTGATTCTTCATAAACCATGCTCTGCATTTATGAAAAATGATGAGTAATGCTTGTAGTGATTTCCTGAGATCTCAAACTCTTGTATAGATTCGTTCATTAGGTCTTTCGAGGCTTGCCCTAGTATTATTTTTATTATAGGGAGTGTCATGTTTTAAACAACACATAGGCCTGCTAAATTGTATAATGAGATGAATCTTTAAAGGCATTGAGAATTTTAATGAGAGAAGGTAGTCAATGGCTCCTAAGGATACAAGCATACTAAACAAGGTTTCAATGGCATGGGTAAAAGAATAGAGGATTGCAGTTTTATAATTGAAAGGAAAGTATGTGAAAGTTGCAAGACAATCATCAAGAAATACAAGTGCTATTAGTAGTGAAAGTGCACCAGGTATGTGAAGGAGTGTAACAATGCATAAGGCAAATAAATTATTTCACTGAGGAGGAGCATGGAATAAATATTGTTTAAAGATGAGTTAAAAGGGAGAATAGAGTATGTGCATACCATACAAAATTATACTAAATGCAAATATTTTAGTATTTTAGTTAATAAATTCTCAAGTGAATAATACTATCAATGAAAGATCTTTCAGTATCTTTTGTGATAGTTTTCCAGAGTGTTCATTCTCTTCCACATAAGCAAGACAAAAGGGAAGGACATAGTCTTGTATTTGTTGAAGGGTGCAATATTTGTATCAAAACTAGCTTTGAGAAGAATATATAATTTTGTAATATTGCCACACAAATGGTGGTAAGGAAGAGATCCTTTCAGATAATACAGTTTGGCATCTTAGTTTGGTAAATGTATTGTTTGAAGTGGCAATCATTAGAGATTAAAGCTCTATCATGTCTCTCCATACACAAGGAATCTATGATGCATGATCATGATTCCAAGGTCATTACAAGTTTCTTGTTTTCCCTTAAAGGAATTCCAAGTTGGAGGAGGACAAAAATAGGGCATAGAAAAATGTGTATAGTGATTTAGAAGGGTAGGGTTGTTTTGAAATTAGCAGTGCTTTTAAATGTGATGAATGGGTTTCACAATATAGATACAATGCATAAACCTTGGGCACTTTAAGAATCAAATGTAGGACAACACACAATGATTAAATTTTGAGATAAAGGGTCATAGAGTCATGAGAGTGGACTGTGACAGACACCAAGAAGAGTTATTAGCAAAGAGATGATTGATAACCTTATGACTGTCATAAGGAAATTATAACCTTCTTATACCTACACATTTTTGTGGACCGTGATATATTTCAAACTAATCCTGTGTCTCATAGTCATTTTGAAATTCAAAGCATCTTATAATCATAGTCAAGAAATCAGCCTTGATGAAATAGATAATCATAGTTCTCATATAGGATGAAGTGCTAAGAAATGGTTAATATTTTCATTTCAAAAAGTACAAACCTATTATGAGGGACAATGTGGTCATAGACAATGTTCAAATCAAATGAGAAGCCATATATGAGATGCTATGGAAGAGAAAGGATAGTACATTAATACAAGAAGACCCTATGATAATCTTATAGCCAATAAAGCAGGATGAGTTGAAGAGATAAATAGTCATGCAAAGTATTATAATTGGTCAAGCACTCAAGAGAAGGGTCAATGAGCTTGGAAATTTTAGAGAAGTCATTTCAAGATAGGATCAATCAAACTATCAAGTGTTTGGGAAAACAAAAGGTTAAAAGTTTCATCATCAAGTAAACAATAATGAACAATGGAAAACTTATAAAGGATACTTGAGGATTCATGATAGTCAATGAAGGCAGTTAAAAGAATGTAAGAGGATAATTCCAAAAAAAATTAATGATGTTCATAGTAAACAAGATAAGGACAAACATACTTAAGAATGTGACAACAATGAGTTAAAGGATACTGAGAGGTTATGCAATAAAAATTAAACCTTATAAATTCTAATGGAAAGTGTATTATAAGAGAGAATCCAATAAAGTTAGTCCAAGCTTAGCATATTAGAAGAGGAAAAAGATATTTGACTTTCATAGAAAAAATGAGGATGACAGTTACCTTCATGGAGCATTGTCAAAATGTAGCAAAAAATAGTGTTAATAGTAATAACATTGAGGGTAGTCATAACAGTGTTTCATTAAAAGGAAGACCTTCATAGAATATGGTACGTACAGATGGTAGAATCAACATTAATGCACTATCATCAAACAAAGACATCATTTAAGAAATAATCAAGCAAAGGGATAGTATATGACAAAAGGGAAGTATATGGCAATATAAAGGACTGCCTACAGGTCCAAAGGGCTGAGATAAGAATGATAGACAAGATAGCATGGCAAAGAAAGGTGACCATGATTCTTGTAAAGGGCTAGACTATAGATGGTCAAGGGTTTTTAGATCACCGTGTCTAGGATATAAGCCATGAAGAAAGTATTTGTTGAGTAGACCTATGACAAACCTTTTTAGAAGCAAATTGACATCATGAGGGGTAACAATGAACCTCACACATTTCTTCAGAGTTGGTGGAAGACCCTAAAGCATGAGGATTTTTGTGAAGAAGCTTGATTCCATAAATGTTTCATACCAAATAACATGACCAAAAATATTAAGTGGCATGTTTTCAAAATAAAAAGACACAAAGGTTAATAAGGGTTCACTTGTGAAGGCACCACACTCATATTGATAGTTTCATAAGGTTGTATAGTGGGAAGTCATGTTCCCCAAAGAGTCTAGATATCCAAATGCAAAGAAAACATTGATAAAAGGGGCATATGTTAGTCTTGAATTCCATTCATCTAATTTTTTAAGGAAAACTTGATACATTTTTGTATGCATAGTCCAGAAAGGAGAAAAATGACAAAAGGGTATCACAGTATCAATGTAGTGTTGAGTGAGAGAGTTGTTGAAAGAAAGGGACAGTAGAATTGGAGTTGATAGTGAAGTTTTTAATCATGCAATGGAATTTTTGGAGCTATCTCCTCATCAAATGAAATTTGGTGATTTAGGGATTTGAAAAATAATCAAAGAATAAACAGATTTCTTGGAAACTTATTTGTTGAGTGGTTACCTTGTTCTCCAACCTAGTCAATCAATGCCTTCAAGTGAGTTTAGAAGTCCAATCATGAAGAGGTTTCAACAACTAATCAAAAGGTTTTGTTTCTCTCAAATGCTTAATGTGGTAGGGATAATGATTATTATTTTATGACGATTAAAAAGGACTGTCATTTTTCCATAATAGATAACATGATAGTCGTTTGGTGAGGTAGGAAGATATGAGAGAGCATAAGAACAATCCTAGTCAAAAATTCAAAGGACAATCTTGTATTATTATATCTATTCAATGACACATTTCAAGGAGCTATGAATGGTTTGGTGCAAGGACTATATGATAGACCTTCAAGGTAGAGATTGTGTTGAACTAAGTAGTTAAGAGAATGTTTCTTTTCAAAAATCTTGAGAAAACATGTCTTATAATCATGCAAACAAAAATTTGCAAGCATTTAACAAGGTATCGATGAGAAGTTGTGTAGGTTTTAGGCATATAGGGGAAGTTTAAGCACTTATAGATGAATAGTTTGCAAGCATCGAAGAGATTAAAGAGCAGATATGGTAGCTTACAGAGGAAAAATAATTTGAAAATTCAATAGTCTTCTTTCACCAACACCTTGTTGGAAATTTTTGTGGATTCAAACAAGGAGAATTAGTTTTCCAAAGCCTAAGGAATGTGTGAATCAACTAATATTTCAAACACTTGTCACACTTCATAAAATCATGTGCCTAATGGTACTCCTAGGGTCTCCAAAAATGGAAAAGTGAGACCAAAGAGGGAAAAGGGGTCCTACTCTAATTTAATTAGGAAATGAGATCCACATAATGAAATGATTATCGACCCTTAGGTGAATCAAGTCAGAGTGTGAATCTACAAATTTCTCTTTTTGCTAAGACGGGGGTCTAGGTCAAACAACAATTTTGGGAGAAAGATTAAAAATTGAAAACTAACTCCAAAATACGTTCTATAACTTGGATTTAGTAAATTAAGCATAAAACTAGAGGAACCTACAAAGTTAATGGCAGATCTGAAAGGGATAAATTTTGTGTACCTCTCAAAAAATGGTGTTTTCAAAAGCTATTTGAGGACTCATTCACTCTATGGTGAATGGGTCCATGGTAGGGATCTTCAAAATATTTTTCTAGGTTTTCTTCTCCTATGACTGCACTTCTAGATTCTCGATTTTCACCGTCAAATAGTCAGAAATAAATTTGGGATCTAAGTTTATGTGAGATGACAAAAAGGTGACAAAAAATGCAACTTTATAATTTCACAACTTTGAGATCTTCAAATTTTCTTCAACCTCCAAATCTACAAGACACAAAGAGGGGGGGAATTTTATTTTTTTGGTGAATGGGGGTTTTATTTGGTCAAACCTCATTTTAGTAATCAAACCTTGAAATGAAATGAAATAGCATGGAAGGAATGATGAATGAACAATTCAATGTCACAACTCACCAAACCCTTCAATGAACCTTGGAATGTAGGTCTGTAAATTGCATGAGATGACTTCAATAGGTGTGGATCTTGATCTTGAAACTTGATTTGAAACAATGCCTTAAGTTCTTCAATGGATCATGAGCTCTACATCAACATATTAGCTCCAATAATCAAGAAGACTTGATATGACAACTGCATCTTGATTGCTGCAATAATTCTTCACTAAATCTACTCTTGAATTCCTTTAAATGATCATGATAATGCTCACTTGAATATTCTTAGATTTATTGAAAGTATTAGATGGAACTTGGTGAAATGACCTTATATTTATAGGTATGTAACATTAATTTCTTGAAATTCAAATAACACAAGCCAACATGTGAATATAGATTTGAGGATGTTAAAATATCGCAAAAAACATAATTTAAATTTAGGTCCTAGGTCTAAGTGAGTTTCCTCTTCAAAAAATGTAATTAATTAGGCTTGGATTTGAATTAAAGGGGCCAATTAAGGAAAATTAACCTCAATTAATTAATGATTCCCTAAATAATTATGAAAGTGTAAAATAAAACACTAAAAATAAGGCACAATTATGTCCATTTTAATATTAATAGGGCCTTAAACTTAATTTGAATATGTAAAATACATAGTACAACACTAAATTAAGGCATAATTAAGTTCATTTTAATATTAATTCTAAATTAGGTGTGAAAATGTAAAGGGATACATTATTCTACACTAAACTTAGCCCCCACTTTAGTGAGAGGATGACCTCGTGTCAAATTCACACTAAAGTAGAAATTCAAGACATATGTATGAATTAATGACAAAGATACTCAATCATACAACATTAAAGACTAGAAGAAAAGGTGAGAAGAAAGAAGGCAGATCAAGCCTTGATTGTCTAATGTGATGTGGAACACGCCTCAACTATTTGTCCAGGAATGTTCAGGGTAAGTGCAAGAAGTTGAGTCCACGAAGAGGGGAAGTTTCGGCGGAAAAAAGAATTCTCGCGCAAAACGCGTAAGTGTTTTTCAAAAATGCATACGCGTTATGTATCACATACGTGATCCTAAATCAGTAACGTGTACATGTTATGGTTCGAGGATACGAACCTAAAATACGTACACGTTATGAAACGCGTACGCGTTTCTAAACACTATTTAATTTTTTAAATAAGCGACTGTGAAAGTCATTTTCACAGTCGAGTTCAGTGTGCCAGGAGAAAGAGAAGCAGATCGCGTACGCATTTTGGACGGTTGAAATCTACCAAATTTTCACTCTCACCTCCTCCCGTCGACACACCTAACCTCAGTGACCTCCAGGTTGGTTGAATTCTACAATATTTTTTCATTATAATTTCTATTTAGTTATTTTTGTTTTATAATTGGTCTTTAGTTATTTTTGTTTAGTTTGTTTTAATTTAATATTTAATAGTTTTTAAACTATATTTAATTAACCGAAAACATCAACGAAACAAATAACATAAAATTTTAAATCAAAAACCTAAATTCGACACATTTAGTTTTGAAATTTGAAACCCTAAACTATAGGTTCTAAAAAACTAATTTACTCAGACCGTTAATCCTTGGACCTAAACCCTGGAAAACATAAACTAAAACCCTAGAAAACGTAAACTAAAACCCTATTTGTAGGTTAAAATTAGGTTAAAGCTAGGGTACAATTAGGGTTTGGCTTAAACTTTAATATATATTATATAGTTAGATTTCAAAATTACAATTAGGGTTATGATTAGGTTTACTTGTTTAATATTAAAGAATTCAATTACCTGCTTCTAGGGTTAAAATTCATTCTAGGGTTAGGGTTCTAAGATAAATATTTGGGTAAGGGTTGAGGTTAGGGTTTGTATTCAACTAGGTTTAGAGTTAGGGTTATATTTTTATTAGGGTTAGGGTTAGGATTATGAAATTATGAATAAAATTTAAGATGCAGGTTAGGGTTGGAGTTAGAATTAGCCCCGTCAATTGGTGTAGGGTTCTAGGGTTGGGGTAAAAATTAAATTAAAAGAGTCTAGGGTTAAATGGTTGTAATTTTGGTGAGAGTTAAACATTCAATAAATATTTAATTAGGTTTATGATTAAAAAATTTATATGCATTTAGGGTTAGTGTTCAACTAAGGTTATGATACCCGATTTAATTACAATTAGGGTTAGAGTTCAAGTTAGAATACATTAGGGTTCAAGTTATAATTAGGGTCTATGGTTCAAGTTATAATTAGCCCGTCTATGGTTCAAGTCAGAATCAGTGTGATAAAAATTCTAATTTAAGGCAACATATCCCTAGATGAAATCGTATTTTAAAAAATTCCTCATCTATATCAATTAAATTTTTTATCTTACACTTGAAAAATAAATCTATTAGCAATGTCTTCTTGAACTGAATTCTCCAATTTTACATCTCTAACAATTGTTTTTCTAATCTATTATTTAACATACATTCTTGTTCAACTTGTTCTTCTATGTGTTCTTGAATTATATGAACATATTCAATATGTTCAACTTGTTCTTAAACTAGAAGCCAACTTAAGAGGATACAACAAATTCATTTACAAATACACATGCACACATGCATACAATTTAAATCAATATATTAAAAAATCATTCAAAAAAATATATCATGTGCATATATATTGGGCCCATTACACCCTAAATCATAGAGAATTTCTCTCAATTTTTTTATGATGTTTGTAAAGGTTGTTCTATTCTAGGGTTTTTTTGTCATTAAAATCCATGTACTCTAGTAGTTTTTTAGTTTTGAAACTATGTATTTGAGCCAATATCCCTGTACTTAGGTACCTAAGTTTTTTTATGGTTTCATAAGGATTTAAAAATCATGAATACTGGTGGAACTTTTTAAAACACATAGGGTTTTAGTCTTATTTCTTCAATTTTTGTTTCTCACAATCTTAGTTTTCAAAGAGTTTATTTACAAACTTATATAACAATGGGGTCTTTAGGTGTGATCAACAAAGTTTATTTTTAGTAGAGATAATTGTGAGGTATCACAAGACAATGCATTTCCCTCAATTTGTTATAACAACCATAGACTTTTAGTCATAACATATTGAATTTTCATTTCCTTCACTCTTGATTCAACATAATCTAGGTCAATTGTTACCATTTTGTCAAAGGGGGTCCTAGAACATCAACTTATAGATTTTCCTTCATTATTATTACTCAAAATTTTAAAAAATCAAGAAATTAAAATGTATAAATCTAAATTCTATAATTGGTGAAGGATTGGGTTGCAAAATTTCTTGGAATTGACCCTACCAAATTGGTTGTTTGGATTCCTTATTTTTTTGCATAATTATTACTTTTAATAACTATAATTTTAATTTATTTGCATCCTTTAAGTTTCATGTAGTATACTATTGTTTAATAATTTATTATTAAAATAATATTTAATTCTCATACCTTTTATGTCTCTCATATGAACAATATTTTGTGTTCTATGGTAACTCCTATTATCATTTCCCCTTTTCAAATACCATGATTCCTATGTTTCTATTATTATATGTTTAAATGTATCCTTAATATGTTTAAATGTATCCTTATAACCAATTTTTTTAATTTCTAGATCTTAATGGTTATTACATTATTCTAATATACATATATAACTTTCAAAATCCCCAAATCTTGAAATAGATGTCTACAACCTTATATGTATACATCACATGAGCCATATAATCCTATCTATCAACCCTAAACCATAAAACCTAGATATCTTTCAGACTATATGTAAACTCCAAACCATACATAATCACATATCATTAATCAAGAAAACCCTAGACACTAAACCCTACATTCTAAAATATGAACACAAACCCTTACCCAAAACTCAAATTCTAAACCACAAATTTGAAATTTTCAAAATTTGTACAAACTTAAATTATAAACTTTAATGTGTACATGCTATGGATTTTTAATGAACATTATGGATATTTTAATGTTATAAATCGAATGGTCTTCAAATGAATTGCATTTTGGATTTGTGCACATTCAATGTGATTTTTAAATAGTTCTTTCAAATTGTGTGCATTATTTAATTAGTTTGTTGATATATATTTTTTAATTGCTTAACATGTGTAGTTGCCATTTGGTTGTACATTCACATGGATCCACTATTTAGCATTGAGTATTTTATGCCTTAACCACATATTCCTATAGATCCCATAGATCCAAACCCACCACCACAAGAAAACCCCATTCCTCCAAACCCTCCACCTCCTAACCCCCCACCCCCTATAGTAGACCAAGATCAGTTGAGAGAGAGCATTAGGGAATATCTTATGGACATTCAAGAAAGTATAGATCTGATAAAAAATGAGCCTAGAATTCCCCCCCATCTCTCACGGTTTGCATCTACGATGCAAACTATTGTCGATTCTGTTCGATCTATTGATGCGGACCTAGATAGGTTCCATCAATGGAGAGACGAGAGGAGACAATTCTATGCAGATGGATTGTCTTATAAAGAAATTAATGACCTTAAAATTACCAAAGAAGCCCTGTGCCAGTATTTTTTTAACCCCCAAACTAGCCAACCAATTCCACCCACCAAAAAACGAATTTCAATTTTATGGTGTAGGCACCCCTTGATAGCTGCACATTTTTGGGATAGATGGTGGATGGTGTTTGATACTCCACCACATGGCAATTCTAAGGTGCCCCTATACTTTTTGAGAAAGTTATGGGTAGAGTTTGAGTTGGGTTTAAAACCCAACTATTTTGATATGAGGTCATTTCAGGGAGTTGGGCGTGGCATGCCCCAACATAGATTAGAAGCACATGTTGATCCTCAGCAATGTGCTCCAATTGCTCCTATTGTTCCTCCTACTTCTCTTGGTGTTCCTGCTACATTTCAGCAGCAAACCATGCTATCGACATTAGGAGCATTGAGTTCACTTTCAGGACATCTCACTCATCATACTTCACACGCGGTGGCTGAAGTGGTCAATAGAGAGCATGGAGCCTCCAGCAATAGGAATACTTAGGCATCCACTTCAGGTGACCCACCTACATCTAAGACAGATTCATTTATGGATTTACTATATTCTGAGCATCATCTTACACAGGTATGTTCATCTTTTGAACTTAATTTTTTTTTTTGGAATGTGCAAAATTCATGTTTAAATAAGAACATCAAATTATATATATAATACAATATTAATTCAATAAGTGTTTGGTGTAGATGCATGATTAGATATTTCCTGAAACTCAAAATGATCATGTCTATATGTCGAGTGTTGTAGATATGGGCTCACCTTTTGGTCAGGTACTTAAACCAATATATATTACATTTAGTTTGTGTGGATATATATATCTAATTTATTTTGAATGTTTACACATGATGTGTGATTGATATATATTATATCTAGATGCAGGGAGGTCAGATGAGCATGCCTAGTGCTGACCAAGCACAAGTTGTGGTGAGCGCTCCTGAGTCATCATCAGCTCAGGTGCGTTCTTTCAAACAAATTGTTAAGTTTGAATTAAATACACATCATAGATCTAATTTAATTTTCACATTTACATACACATGCGTGAATGATCTATACAAATTGTTGTACATATATATGTAGGAATTTCATGAGACACCCATTGCAGGTGCACCTGAGACATCATCAGCATTTATGCATGGGCAATCTCAGGTGCGTGATCTTGAGGTCATATCATTCAAGGTTGTAAACTTTACTAAATATCCTAAACAATTTTTACGGATCTTTTAAATATATATATGAGGTTTTAACATATTGATTGCTTTATATGAATATGCAAGATATAGTAGATCAGGTATTTGGATCTTCTCAAGTGATAGTTATGCTACCCATTGAAAAAAATGTTCCAGTAGATCCACATGATCACATGGTAAATTATTCATGTCTTAAAAATCATTTTTATTGTATTTACTAGATATTTAATTAATTTGTTTTTTTATCCATAATTTTATATTTTGAGGTTTAAATATGTTTAATTATATCAAAATTTATAAATAAATTTAAATATAATTTCAAGTTACTTGTACTCTTTTACAGCATGATGAAGGTACATCTAATCGAACTAGAACAAAGAGGAGACTTGATTTGACTGATCAGCCTGATAGTTAAATGGTTTTAAATTTTAAATAGACCAGACATCTCTAGTTTTATTTAAACTTTTATGTGTTGGACTTGACATATACATATTTTTGTTTATTTATATCAGATGACTTTAATGTGATGAAATTATATATATGTAGTCAATTATGATCATGTTATGTTCATTTTGATGATTATATGCACTCATATGTATATGTAGATCTAGATATTTTATCTAATTTTCAAGTAATACATGCACTAGATATAAATTCTTATCTCTACAATCAAATTTCATAAATATATAATTTATCACATGGTTAAAGGTGATAAATTTAAATATTCCTTAAATAGTTTAGATTATATTCATAATAAATTAAGAGCTCATGTAATTTTAACTATTTACCAATTCTAGAAAATATTTGAACAATTATATGAAATGTATAATCTATAAAATTGGAATGAGATTTTTAAAATGCTACTAATAAGTTAATTGAAAATCATACAACTATACAACATGATGAAACATATATGTGTGCACATGTATATCCAATTATTTAGCTTATCAATTTTTACGTGAAGACCAAAAATTGATATTTACATAGTCTCTTGATAAAATAATTTTTCAGTGACAATCGCATGGTAGACCGACTTGATGAGAACCTGCAAAAATAATTAATGTAAACTGTAAGTAGTTCTATAATTTTTTTGATTCATTTATGTAAATATATAGTAAAAGTTACAAAATTGGATCTTATAAATTTCATAAAAAATCAAATGATGTTTTCCATAGGATGGATGAATGGGATGCATGTCATGAACCCTAGGGTATGGCTTAATGGGTCCTATAAGAATGGATTAAGGGGAATTATGTGAGTGACTTAAGGGATGCAAGATTGTGGAATAAGGGTACATGTAAGAGGATATGACTTAAGGGTCCTATAAAGGGATGTCTTAAGGGGATGCAAGAGGATATGACTTAAGGGTCCTAAACCCTAAACCCTAAACCCTAAACCACGTGACCTAAATCCCAGAAGATCAACCCTAAACCATTAACCCATATAAATTTGTTATTCTAAGCATCACATGAACCCTAGAAACCCTAAACCCTAAACCACGTGACCTAAACCCTAGGAGATCAACCCGAAACCATTAATCCATATAAATTTGTTATTCTAAGCATCACATGAACCCTAGAAACCCTAAACCCCAAACCACGTGACCTAAACCGTAGGAGATCAACCCTAAACCATTAATCCATATAAATTTGTTATTCTAAGCATCACATGAACCCTAGAAACCCTAAACCCTAAACCACATGACCTAAATCCTAGGAGATCAACCCTAAACCATTAATTCATATAAATTTGTTATTCTAAGCATTTTATGAACCTTAGAAATCGTAAACCCTAAACCATGTGACCTAAGGGGATGGCTTAAGGGGATGTCTTAAGGGGTGTTGAGAGAGTGACTTAAGGGGATGCAAGAGGATGGATTAAGGATAGATATACAAGGATATGGATTAAGGGGTCCTAATAGAATGAATTAAGGGGAATTAATAGAGAGACTTAAAGGGGATGCAAGCGGATGGATTAATGGCACATACGAGGATGGCTTAAGGGGATATGAAATAAATTATAAACTTTTTATAAAATGACAATGAGTTAAATTTAGTTTTATATTTATACTCTCAACTAAATGTATCTACAACTATATATAGTTACCTGTCTCTAGATTCAAATTCCATTGTAATAAGAGTGCATCTCCTCTCTTTTTTGTAAAACATCTAGTATCAAGGGAGACCTGAAACAAAAAATGATATAAAACTTTAATAAGGAAATGAATTTAAAGACAAATATATATATCAATTAAATATATACATACAACTAGATATACTTACCAATATTTATTTACTCCGTTGTACCATCCACATCCTCTCTTTTTTGTAATGCATCTATGATTGTCTCATGATCATCCATTGAAAGTGTCCATAAAACTTTATTAGCAGGCCTCCCGTGATATCTAACTAGTTTTTTATTGGTTGCCAAAATCAAATGTGAATAATGTATAATCTTCTTGTGTCTTTCATAATCTTCAAATGCAGGCAAGCCATTCTTTCTTATCAAATATTTTTGAAGCCAGGTGCCAACAAAAATGACTGAACTAGTTGGATACTCAAAGTTATCATCATCCACTCTAGGATGTACCAACTTAAATTTTCTCTCAACACATCTTCCCAACCAGTACTTTGTCTCCTCTTCATTCCCCTCGGGTGCAACAACAGCATACACATGTCCTAGAAAAATAGCTAAAAAATTCAATAAAGAGCACGACTTATATTTAATTCATGTATATAAACATGCATACATATAAAATTCATCTCAATAAATAATGTACCTTCTTGTACAAGATCAAAAACATGATCATAATCATCTAATGCGAACGCCTGATTATCTTCAATTATTGTTCCATGTTGAACATGTGTCGATGTAGGTGGTAAGGCTCTTTGTTGCCATTGTTCAACCCATTCCATATTTTCAAAAGCCTCCCAATCACCTGCAATACAAAATTGACAAAAGCATGCCAACTCCCTTGTCCATATTGTCCATGTGTTTACATTTGAACTCTTAAATGAATGCCATTTTGCAGATCCATTAATTGTTTCACAATCTTGTCGAGAACAAATATCATTTTCTTCAGCTAACCAAAAGAAGCGGTGAATTATTGAGCTTTCACTTACTCTTGTAGATAATTTGGTATTGCACCAATCTACAATTGCACGTGCATCTCTAAATTTTGCAGCATCCTCAAATTTTAGTTGCTCTCTAGCAAGAGCTCTTTTCACACATGCACCTACTCCATCGTGTTCTCCCTTACCATGATCGTTTTCAAAAAAACTTCATATGTGCTGGATATTATTTTCCTTATGAACTCTACATAACCAATAAAACATCTTAGCATTTTTGAATTGACCCGTGCAATTATCTGACCATATGAGATGTTCTAGCAATTGAATTCCTCTTTCTTTTAATTTTTTGTAAAATATATCAAAACAATATTGAACAAAATCAGATGAATGTAATTGATTATCACTTACATAAAAATGGTACTCTCTCAAAAAAAATCTATTATCTTCTCTACTATCATTTGCATGTCTATAAAAAATATGAACAAAAATAGATACTTGCACTGAATTATAATACTGTGATTGAATTTCTTCTTGTGGAGCAAGAGTATAATTTTTAGCAAAATCAACAACTGACAATATAGTTCCAATTGGGAATGTGTTTTTACATAAACAGAATTGATTATCAAGCCAATGAGCATACTGAGAGTGTTGAACATATTTAGGTACAATCTTATCTTTAAATTCTTTAATAAATGCATGCACAGTATTTTTTTCCATAATTAGCTCACAACGTTTTCCAGTTTTTCCATCTTTTAAAGAATACTCAACATTTTTAAATCTTTTTACATCTACTAATTGTTGTCCAAATTCATTTAAACTAATTCCATGCATACATTCACCTAATAATGAAAAGTTAGCACATCTATCACATTCTCTAAAAATACATGATTTTAAATAAAATAAGTTTCCATTAGAGGGTTCACAAAACAAACCTGATATAAAATCTTTGATTCTTTCAGGTGGCATATTAATACCACAAATGTCCTGCATAATTTGGTTAACATGCAAAGTGCATCGTATATATCGAAAACTGTCATAATAATAACGAAATTGTACATGAGTCTTACAACAACAAGAGATTTGTTGCTTATTAATTCTAACATACCAAGGTTTACACTTTTCAAATGATCTTTGACTTATTTTAATATTCAATGGTAAGATTGAAGCATCTAAATTTTTTTTATATAATTCAGTTTAAGTCATATCTAAGAGATGCTTTGGATGAGGTACACGAATTTTGGAACCCACCCTTAATTTTAAGACATCTCTAATGTTAGGTGATACTCTTGTATTATCATGCCAAAATTTATCGATTAAAGATTTAATTTCATTAGTTAATTTCATGTCTGATCTTGGGAGTCTACCACTAAAACTCCAACATAGATTAATTGGATCCTTTTCAATACTTTCTCTTCTTTTAGCAGCTCTAATCAAAGTTTTGGGATTTACTTTTATACATTTACTAATCTTACTTAACATTCTTGTATTTGAAGTTGCTTTATCAACTAAAGCAGTTGTTATTGCATGACGAGCTATATTTTTATCTTTAGATCAACTTTTCTTACCTATAAAATCAATAGCATTAGCAACACTAGAAATGACTTGTTCTACTGAATCATCTTTCTTTTTTGGTTTTACAAAAATACCTAATTTTTTCATCACTTTTCTCATTTTCCACATTCTCATCAATTGCACCATGATTTGACATTGGAATCCTAATTTCTTTCTATAAAAAAACATTTTATATATTTTATTTCCATAAGTTCTAATTTTTCTCCAAGAAACTTTACAACGAAGGTTATCTAACACATCTTTTTCAATTGTAAAAAAAACATTTTCACCATCATCCATACAAGGGGTTTCATTTCCATTCACACAAGGGGTTTCATTTTCATTTTCAAATGTAAAAAGTATTTCATTCTCATTTTCATCAATATGAGGGATTTGATTAGCATTTGCATTCTCATAAGATATATTTTCATCATTTTTTTGTTTTTGCATTCTTTCAACCCTATAATTATTGATAGCATCAATGGTGTATCCAGCTTCATTTAAACAATCAAAATCAATTTTATCAAGACTTGGGTTTGAAAGAATACCTGGAGAGATTGTTTGAAAAGGTGCATTTTCCATATCATTGGGAGGTGGATTTGAAGACATACTCGAAGTTGAAGACATAGTTGAGTTTCTCTCCATAATTGTATTTTCTTCTATATTCACCATCTCCACATTTGCATCATCTACATTCATGACTTTCTCTTCAACATTCATTGAAGTAGATGCTTCCAAATTTTTCATTTGACAAATTCTTTCTCTTCTATCGTTTTGTCTTTTTGCCTCCATATCTTTATTTGCTTGAATTTCTTCGGGTGTCATTGACATTCTACACTTTTTTCTTTGTCTTTGTTTTGATCCCATGGTTACAAAACCCTTTTTGATGAAAAAACAAATGATTTACTTGTAACCAATTTTCAAATTTTTATCTCCTTGAAATATTCAAATAACACTTTGTACTATGAAGATCCTTTCTTCTTTGAAATTTGAAGTACACAAAAATATCATGAATACATCCAAAAACTCTTTTTTTTAAATCTTCTTTAAATTATTCTTGTACTTGATTCCACTTCAGAAAATTCAACCGGCACTTGAATTTTCAACCAATTTGCAATAGAATATGCCCTACACAAGACAAATTTGCAATAAAAAATGCAGAAAATCGAGCTTGAGGGCCGTACTGCAGAAAAAGAATGTTGCAGGAAAAACGTATTGTATCATAAAATGTCAAATCATGAAAAACGGATATTTCAATAATGCGTACGCATTATGAAACACGTACGTGTTCTTAAAAAGGATCACGTATGCATTTCATAACGCGTACACGTTACCTTTACCCAATGGGTAAAAACATAACGCATACACATTATGAAATGCGTATGCATTTTGTTTCAATAATACATATGCGTTATTAAAAAATTGGTTTCCCAACCCGCATGTAGACTTGGTTTTAGGTTCGGAAAAGCTTTGGCAATCCAAGCCTTAGCCTTTGACCTGCAACTAAAAAACTAAGGCAAATTGAAGAAGAATGTTGAACTTTGACAATATGGCTGATGAATTTTTTATCTGAATCAATCTATAAAATTAAAACCCATTACAAAACATGATGTCCAGTTTTTAAATATATAAATTTTATTAAGATTGGATTATATTTTATATTTTTTAATTAATTTCAAAGCAAACTAGTCATTAAACTTGAAATATCTGACTTTTTTTGTTTTTTAATAACTTTTTTTTGGTTAAATTTTTTAGAAAAAAATTATATGACATCAATCTTTAGACAATTCTTTACACAATGAAAAAAATAAAAATTCAAAAAATGTTTAGTTTAAGTAAAATTATGTTGTCCGTACACGTTGATTTTTAAAAACAACAATTAAGGCCAATAAAAATTAAATTAAAAATATATATATTCAACAAAAAATTACAAAAAAAATTCCTCATCAATCTTCATGTTGTCAGCTCTCTTTCCCCAAAAGGAATTAGTAAAATACTTTTATTTGATTCAAAAAGTGTTGTCCGTACATGTGCATGGTATGGTAAAAAAATAGGGACTTTTAAAAAGTGGTTTTTATAGATCTTTATCAAAATTTAGTTTCTACAATCTGGGTATTTGAACAATTTACATATTTATAAACTAGATTCAAATCTCTAAATTTCATATTACTGACTTTTTTAAAAATTCATTGTGTAAGTGTCTCAAATTTTCAGTCCAAGTGTGACAAATTCTGAAAAACAGCAAAAACACTTCCACTTTTTGAGCTTTTTGCGGACCCAACTTCTTGCATCATCCGTTCACAAGCATAATGTGATGTCCACTATGCAAACAACAACGTGCGCTCACTCTGGGATAATAGAACCTCAGGTTGTCCACTAGGTGAGCCCCCAATGGGTGTAAAATGAGAGAATATTATTAGGCTCTCATACCATATCAAAGCTATCCCTTTGATAGCTTAAATAAGGTACCACAAAATGAGACTTTGATCTTCACAAGGTCTAACAAGCTACATTATGCTAAGCACCTGTGAACAAGGGAAGGCTCCACTGGAAAGAAAAGTGTGTTATTATTGGTGGCCTTGAAGAGGGGTTCAAGCTTCACAAGGTTAGAAAGTTTAATTATGCTAAACACTAATAAATAAAAATGCAAGTAAAGGTTTGTTCAAAGGGATCTTGCTTAGTTCATGTAAGGTCTCTTCTTAGGGAACATTGCGCATAATTTATCCAAGAGAGGACAAGTCAAAGAATTATCACACCCTCAGAGGACATCAAACCAAATGAAACCACCAAGAAAAAGATGCATCACAAGAAGAAAGAAAATTATAGAATTAAACATGAAGAATTCCAATATATGCCCCCACTTTAAGGAAATTGCTAGCACCATTATTGGGAGAAATTTTCTTTAAAGTAGCCAATGAAGAAGACATGAGAGATTATTCAAAAAACCCTATGCTAAGTCATATGCTCCTAAATGAAGCTACATCATGAAAAAGAGAGGAAGGGGTTGTCCCCAAATGAAAACACATAAGGGATCCATGGATTTGGGGTCAATATATCTTTGCTAAAATGTTGTTATAGAGCTCATAAATTTCATCATTCCCCAAATACTTGTAGAACTAAAGGAATAACACATAGAGATCAAAAACAAAGAAAAATCTTTTAGTTCAACATGGAAGAGACCTAAATTTCTCAATGCCTTGCATCATCCCCAAAAGGAAAACACAAGACAAAGAAAACATAAATGGTTATGGAATATAGAAGAATATACAAATAAAAGAATGCACATGAAGAGAGATATATCAAATATAATAGTACGGGGAGATCACATTACACATAAAATCACACAAAGAACAAGAAGAAGAAAACAAAGGAAAGTACTAGTAAGGCACATGTGACAACCTATAGCACGTCTTCTACATCCCAATCTTGATCACTATATGTAGAAGGCATATAACTAGCTAAAGGGACAACACCAAGTGTCAAACTAGGACAAGGCTATCTAACCCCTTGCCCCCACTAAGTATAGGAAAAAACTGACCCACAAATCTAGTATCCGATATAATCAGATATATGATTTGGAAAATATTTTTAAATGTTTTGCAACGGTAAGATTTTAGATGTACCAGAGTTTTACAAATCGGATATCCAATTTGTGCCCACATAGACCTAAGGGTTAATGGTAGAGAGAGAGAGAGAGAGAGAGAGAGAGAGAGAGAGAGAGAGAGAGAGGTGGCGGTTTAGGGTTGAGGGAGAGAGTGAGAGGGAGAGAGAGAGTGAGAGAAGAAGAGGGAGACTAGGAAGGAGTGAAGGAGAGTGGTAGGGAGAGGGAGATAGAGGGTTGAGGGAGAGTGGGAGATTGAGAGAGGGAGAGGGAGAGAGAGTGAGAGAGAGAGAGAGAGGGTTGAAGGAGAGAGGGAGAGGGGGAGGGAGAGTGGGAGAGTGAGAGGGAGAGTGGGAGAGTGGGAGAAAAATATGGAGAGTGGGAAGGGACATGGAGAGAGAGAGAGAGAGAGAGAGAGAGAGAGGGAGAGAGGGAGATAGAGGGGTTTAGGGTTGAGAGAGAGAGAGAGAGGAGTAATTGAGTGAGAGACTTGGGAGAGAGAAAGGTGGAGAGAGAGAGGGAAAGAGATAATATTTATATATTTAATATATTAGTAATATATATATATATATATTTAAATACCTATAGACTAACTAAAATATTTAAATAATATTTAAATATTATACATAATAATATAATATATTATATATTAAATAAATAATTCGGTAAGAGATTATTATAAATTTTATATTATATATTACATTATAAATTGTATTGTATATTATATATATTAAATCATAAATTTTATTGCATTTTTGAAATCATATGTTAAAAATTTTATTAAATTTTTTAAACTCATATCTAAAACATATCAGATATCCGATTTGAATTGGACTTTGTAAAAAAATATTATCATTTTATTATGGTTAGGGTGGTCAGACAGACACCTACTTCTTATCTTTTCTTTGAAATTTAAGTATTACTGCATTGAAATTTCAATTTTTTACCAAATAGATTATTTTTTTAGAAAAATAAACCTAGTAGTTTAGAAACTACATTCAATTTTCCATAGATTCTATTTTTTACATATTTTTGAAATAATATAGATAACCTATTTAAATTTTTACGTCAAGTTGCTTAACTTTGATTTTTCTGAATTTGCATTGCCACTTAAGGGCCTATTTTTTCCATGATGATCCTACACATACCCGCAACACACTCATGCAACATTTATCTTACTTAGTGTGTTTGATGCAAGAGCATCTAGGCAAATGGGCGATCTAGATCATCTATTTTTTTTTGTTTATTTTTGTTTTGATTTTTTATTCATTTGGAATTATAGTTTAATTTGGTGGTTGATTTTGGAGGAGGCTAAATGACATTGTTGTGATTAGTTAATAAAATATTGTGTGTCGATTTTTATTCTATTATGTAATTTATTCATCATAGTGCCTAATTTAATATCATTTAATTTCTTTGAAGATTAATTATGATCATGGAATAAGGCCTTTTTCTATTCATTCTATTAGATAATATCTCCATGAGTTTAAATGTAAAATTAACTTCTAGAGGTCATATGGTCACTGGGCATGTGAGCCAAGAAAAAAAATTCATTTGTCAGCATAATAGAAAGAGGGAGAGGCCATGCAAAAGGATAGGTGTTTGGAAGATGAAGAGGTGAGGTAAAAGGAATAAAATGATGATAGGCACGTGAGGGAAGGTAAACACAACCAATGAGAATGAGAAGCTTCACTAGGTAAATTTTGTGCAACAAAGATAAGAAATACAAAAAATGAAAGATGTTGAATATGACAGAGATAGACCAACACTACTAGAATTTGACGAATAAATGACTGTGTGACTAAAATTTTTAGTCATGACAACTAAAAATGACTAAATTCTACTATTTTTTTACAACACAACTATAAATTACTAATTTGATCATCAGGTAAAAACAAAACTAAATAATTAGTCACACAAACAAAAATGACTAAATAATTATCCACACAAATAAAAATGACTAAATAATTAGTCACACAAATAAAAATAAAAGCGGGGGGAAGAGAAGGCGCATATTTTTTTAGCATATTATTCTTCTCACTCTTTGGTTTTGGGTGAAGGAAAACAACAAAGAAGGAGTATCACCACTTAGAGATCAAGAGACAACATGAATGCTAATAGAATCTCACTGTTGTACATTGTACTCACATACAACAGTAATGCATAACCTCACAAAAATAGAGTTACATTCTAGGGAAAGATAGGCTGACAAAATATCCATCGTTAGATCTAAACCCTAATAATCAACAGTCTAGATTTACAATGTATCAACTCCCACTAATGAAGATTTACATAAAATTTTACTACCTACTGGACCCACCATTCTAGCTCACTATCACATAATTCACAACAAGGATGTGAATTGCATGATCATCCCATCGATAATCACCATCAACATGTACACGCCACCATTTGTCCTTATTAACCTATCGGGTCCCATCATACCTCCATCACATATCCCCAAGTCACTGAAAACTCAAACGTCAAAACCTCACATCAAAGGTTATAAAATTCTAAAAACTAGTGACATTCTGCCAACAAAGAGATCGCTAATTTAGGAAGTTATGAAACTTTAGAACCCCGCGACATAGGTTATGAAAACTTGGAATCCCGCAACAAAAAAGAGATCGCTAGGTCAAGAAGTTATGAAACTTCAGAACCTCGTGACATAGGTTATGAAAAATTGGAATCTCATGAATTGAGTAATTAAACCATCTCATTGCAAGGTTGAGACACAATTTCCCAACATATAGGACACGGGGATCCTTGAATTATTTTTCAACACCCAAATTAGTTTTTTGCTTGCATTTCCTTGTTTAGATCTTTAAAGTTGCATTATAGTTGATAGTTAAATAAAAAATGGTATACTCTTTAATTAAACTTGATGTTTATTTTATTGTGCAATTTTGACAAAGGTCTCATTTGAAAGAAATATTCATTATCTATCTCATAATAAAAATGAATGATATTGTGAATGTTTAAGGAATATTTGGTTATAATTGTAATATGTTTATGCCATGGATTCTTATTTTGATTTGCCTCTATCAAATGTTCCAGGTGGATAGATGAGGAAGCATTGCAACAAGCACTTAATTAGTGTTGTTGTGACATGCACAATTCTTGTTTCCACTGGTCCTCAATGTTGAAGGTTTCCTGCTACGTTATATAAGGTGGTAAAACTTGTTTTGTTAGTAAATCAATATTCTTATTATGTTATTAAGCTAAAATTAATGAAATCATTAGATCATTAGCATGTTGAATAATGTACATCTTCATCCAACAACTTTATATAAACATTGTTCTATATATTTAATAGTTTAGATGTGAAAAGGTATACTATGCCTTGATTTCTACGAATGGTTTGTAAGAAATTTTTTATGTTGTTGCTAGCATCTTCTATAATATATAAATCTGATTATTAGCTTCACAAAACCTAATGTCCTTGGTAATTGGTAAATGAAAATCTTATCATTTTTGAGTAATTTGTTGCAAGTAGTCTTTGGTAATTGGTAAATGAAACTCATAAAATTTCTATATATTTTGGTTTACAAGCATAAATGACCACTAGGTGAGTATTGCACATATTTATTTTGGTGTGTTTATTTTTAAACATTAAATTTTCCTAGAATTTTCTCACATTTTACCACAATAGAAAAATTCCAATCGTACAATGAAGTGAATTTCTATACACACAAGGACAAAACTCTGTTTGACTGATCTCTTGATTTAAAACTCATGTTTACAGTATTTTTGCTTCTTTTTTCTCTATTCATTTCCATGTTCCTATACATGTCGATTTTGCATGATCTTTGTATGAAATATGGTTGGATTAGATCAATTTGTACTACCACATAGTGTTTGATTATTGAAAATTTGATCAAGATTGACATACATATGGTATTTGAGGCTATACACATGAGAAAGTTATCATCATTTTGTAAATTGACTGTTTAGCAAATTATTTGGTCTATTACTCAATGCTGAAACTTAAGATATTTTTGTTGCCATGCCTTACTAAGGGAATTTATGCTATAAATTCAGCTAAGATTGGTTAAAATATTCAAATTCAATTAAATAATTGAACATTGAATGTGTGATTTTTGATTGCAACTTATGGCATTTTTTATTGAATGTGTAAAATCACATTTCCATATATTTTGTTTTACAATGATAAATATTCTTTGGGTGAATATTTTCATAAGTTTCTTTTGAGGTGCTTTTTACCAGTATGTTTTTTCTTCCCTTTTTTATTTTTTCATTGTCATATTCCTATACTTGCTCATTCTGCATCTTTGTGCGACAAATTCCCTTTGATCAATGATACCTATAACATAGTGATTGGTGATTGACTATTGTCCATCAAATTTGGTGTGCATATGGTATTGAGACTTTGGCATTCTTTTTCTTTGTGTATGTATCAATTATAGTGTTGAATATGTATGGTTGCATAATATTTTACTCTCAGAAAGTTTGGTTCTCATAAAAATTCCAATTTGTCGGTGTTTTTTTTTCTTCTTACTTATGCATGACATCTTGGATTGTAAATGTAATCTAAATTGTCACTTTGGTTGCATTTGCAAGCAACATTCTTATTTTTCCTATAATTTTAGGTTGAGACTTTTAGAATGAGCTAAAGCTTATTGAATAGAGCACATCATAAGTAAAAATTACATTTAAGGTTCAAGGTTCTTAGTGCTAATGTATTCTTTTGATTATATTGGTCATATTTTATGAATTTAGAAACATTAGTCAAAGCATGTCAATGATTATTTTAATAAGATGTTTGGATTTTAAGGTCATAATATTGGAATGATTTTTCTAATGGTAATAGGCCCATATTTTTTTGGATTCAAAAAATTGGTTAGAACCCTGTTAATAATGCTAAATCTTGTTACTTCTGCTCAATTTCACTAGATTTTAGTATTTTACATATGTGGGAGAAAACTCTAAAACAATCTTTCTTGTTGTTTGCTACCATACTATCTTCAGGGGATTGCAACATTTAGAAGACTAAGAGACGATTATATAGTGGTTAGAATTCTCAATACATCCCAAGCCTGATGCATCTTATGTGATAACTATAGGAAAAACCAATACTATGATCAGTTACAATAGCATGAGAATTGTAGACATGTAAGTTGACCTAACACTTATCACACATACTAAATGACATTTCTGCATCATCAACATCATTATCATCAAAAACCATTGTATTTCACATTAATTACGTCGAAACCTTAATTTCTTCTATTAATTGAATAATACAACATTATTTAATTAATTCACTTTTTCATTCATTTTTGACTAATTAAATAAATTCCATTTATTTAATAAAGTCCTAAAACCCTATTTCTACTATTAATTGAATAAAATGACATTATTTAATTAATTCGTGTTTCATCAATTTCAACCAATTAAATAAATTGCATTTATTTAATAAAGTCCCAATCTCACTTTATTATGTCCTGATTAGTTAAATAACACAAATTATTTAATTATGTTACTAAATCACTTTATTCCCCAAAGTCAATTGAATTATTAAATCATAATAATTTAATTAACTCACTTTCCCTCCAAATTTGAATAATTTGAATAAATTATTAAAAAACATTATCAAAAATCAAATCAAACTAATGCAACTTTGTCCCCCTGATTTCTCAATCTAATTCTTGACTGATCAATCTATATATCCGATTGACCAATCTATCTCTCAATCCCACAAATTATTCAATATATTTCTCCAATCACACTAATCATTCAATCTATTTTGCATAGATTATTCATGTCTATATCCTCTCAAAAACCTTCGATCTTGATCATCCATTTTGAATCATATTTTCTATATAACAAACCTCTTTCCTCACAAAAAAAAGATCAAATAATCAGCCTATTTTGCACAACGAAGTACTGTCGACATCATAACCAACATTGACAATGCTTCAACACATTTCTTCGATCAACACACGCATTGCATCGAAGCTTCTCGCACACAACAATAGAGGCTTTGCAATGATATGACCAACCCGACATCTTGCAAACACACTCTGACATGGGATGGTAACCTTTCTTTTGTTTTGAATTCATTTTGATAATCATAGGATTTCATTGTGTATTTTCAATAACTTAGAAAGTTATTTCATGAGTGAAGGAATAGATCTAAATTAGTGTTTTTGATTTAGTTTAGTTTCTATTTCATTGCATTTATCTTTTTTATGCTCTCAGATTTTTCCCCTCACGCAAGAATAAACAACTTCAACATTTGAACAAAACAATCTTCTAGTAGAAGGAATAGTTACATCATGTCTTAATTTTGAGTAGAATCTTAAGGTAAGTCATTTGTGTCTCCCCATTTTGGTTTTATGCATGACTACCAAGATAAATTATATTACATGCCTTGTCTATGAAATCATCAATTTTCTTTAAATTTATAAAGCCTTATCAAAAAAACCATTTCTATATTCGTTGCAGCTAAGCTTTTTTTGTGCTTAATATAAATAGAATTTTATTCTTATTGCAATCATAGCTTGAATAGTTTAAAATTCCTCTAAAACTATTCTTCTATCATTTTTGTTTTGGTGGATGTCTATAGGATTTTATGTTGCATAGGTAGGGAGGAGTCAGTTACACATTTCGATAGCCCTACATGGAAGTCTCTAAAACCTCTCACCCCATTCTATTGTGTGCATGTCTTGCAATTGATACAATATTTGTGTCCAACTTTCTATGAGGAAAAATTGGCAAGTAGTTTCAAACAATTTATAAGACTTATCTATTGCTCAACATATTTAATAGTTTCATATTTGCATTCCATAACACAAGATCTCTTGTGGCATTTTTTTACATAGTCCATGTACCTTTTTGTTTTCTTCTTCATTACATGCATGTCTATTAGGGTATTCCAACTGTTATGACTAAGATGAATCCACTTTTGTTTATGTATTGAAAGATGCTTGCACCCAGTTTGAAATCTCCAATTTTGGCAGAGGGTTGGGATCTATAATGCATAATAATCTAAAATGTATATTTTTTATGTGCTATCTAGAAAAGTCATTCCAATAATCATAAAGTGGATTGCTATGAAGGGCTTTCCTTTGAACTCCAATAATTTTCTTGCCTCCCCGACAATCCAAATTTCATAAGAAGGGTTCAAATTTGTGCCTTAAAGGAAACAAATTTGATCATTAGAATTGATTATTAGATTTCTTGGTTTTGAAGTTAAAAGGGTGTTGACAAATTTTTGAGTAAGATTCACTCTATGTACTTAATAGCATCCTGTGTGGAGGTCAACCTTGGTTTTGTTGTACATAGCTATTTGTAGCCCCAATATTTTAACAGGTGGACATGCCTTCTATAATTTTCCATTTGCACCTGAGCATTCTCAGCCTATCTTCACTTCTCCATCCTTGTTCAACATGCCATTCTCTAAGGTTTCATTGTACAAAATACTATACATATAACTTTTGGGCTATGAAAAAAAAGAAATTTGTCAATAAGAAAGCTCTCTTATTGGTTTTCATTTAATTGTTTTAGGGTTTGTCTTCATTCAGTCTCGATCTGCAACACCACAACTACCTTCTAGTGGCATAAAAAGAGATCTAGAATTCAAAGGTTGTTGGTATGGGTCTCCACAAAAATAGATATTGAATAATTTTTGAGTTGGATCACCCAACAACAACACTGGTGCATTGTAGGATTCTTTCAATGGAGAGGGAGTTGTGATGAACATGACTTTAAAAAATGTGGTTACTAACTCATGCAAACACAAGAACAAAATGTGGAAGACTTCCAATGAAGATCTCAGTCTACATAGAGAAATCGACTCATAGTCAATCTTCCTGTGAACATCTCATCCCATCAATCCATCCTCTCTAGAAACTAAATGTGTTCAAGGAGAAGATGAAGAACAAGATGGACAACTTCAAACTCTTAAATTATTTACATTAACTCTTGAACTTCTAATTGTTGAATTTTTCTTGTCATTTATTGCATTGTAACTCAAATTTGTGACTAAAAATAAAAATTGTAATACTCTATTTCTAAGAATTTTTCAAGCAAGATAGATATTTCAGATTTGTGCAAACTATAAGAACACCTTTCTTTTAATAAATTTATGCAATTTTACCTTCTCAATGGTTGACTTATTGTGTGCAATTGATGATTGATGTTTATTTTTGTGTTTAATGTTTAAATCCTCAAATATTAGTCAATTAAAATGACTAAATATACTACTAATTGACGTCAATTAATAATTAAATTAAGCAGCTTTTAGCAAGGAAGAATAGAGAGGTCGCTCATATTGCACAATATATGTAACAAAAGAAAATGCCACACAATTGTAGAGGCGAGAAGGGGGTGTGCAAGAAGTAGATTTTTTTTGGAGAAATAAGGAATTAATATAAAAAGGAGATATAGACACAAAGGAATAAAGAAAAATATAGAATAGAACAATTTGGTGGTGATCTAAGTGCAAATTTGGTGTACACAAACAGAGAAAACAACAATCTTGAAAGTTGAACAAGATTATTTTGATTATAGAGTAATTGTATGCATGTGAAACTTGGTTTGAACACAATAATAAAATTGAAATTGCAACTAAAATTTGTTGTGTAAATTCAAATGGCTGAATGAGAATGTGTATTGATTGCAAACTTCATCAAAACTCATGAAATTTGATCTGCACTATATTCCAACCAATCAAAATTTGGGATATTCTTGCTTAAATTTAGTTTACAATATTTAATGCATACAACTTCCTAACTTATTAATTTTTTAACATATACATTTAGTTTTGTTAGCTTCAGATTGGTAGAAACTTTAAGGTAGACACAAATTACAACTATAAAGGAGGCTAATTTTGTTAGGTTTTTTATTGTTTCATCATATTTACTGCCACAATAACTTTGAAAGAAAAATATACATAAGCATTATTCTTAAAAGTAGAGAATTTGATTTTTCTTTTAGGTTTTCATATTTATTTCTGACTTTTATGAGCACATTTTAAATCATGAAGAGGGGTACAACAATAGTTAGATTCATTTGTTATTGTTCTATAGTTTTTTCTTTTGACCTTTTTTTTTAGTATTTTACTATATTCATATATTCTTTAGCATCAAGCATGTTTGTCATTTGGAAAGTAGACTATCAAGTAAAAGATGGTTCTATTCACATTTATTGGAGGTTTAGTGTTTTGTCATAATTGTCTAAATAATTGACATGATCTTTGTACTATTGCATTGTTTTTCAAATGGTCAAGAAAAATATTGTTAAACATTTTTTTTAAAAGGGTGTAGTCTTACTTTATTTTGAATTTTTGACAATTATCTTTGGAAAGTTTTTGACAACGAAACCATTAGAAAAGAATATAGAAGGACCAACTCTAGGCCAAAGGTAATTCAAATATACATTTTGTTGTTTTTTTAAATAGTAGGTTCAATTTTCTTGCTTATTTAACTATGACCATCCACTAATTTAGTATTTGTTTGCTTGAAGGATTCCCTTGTTTGTTCATGTTACTTATGACTTTCCATGGATTTTATTTTATGTTATTAGACCATCTATAATTAATAGACAAATTTTCTAACATTAAATGTTATGTGACTTTTTCCCCAAGAGAAGAGAAATATATAAATAAATCTTTTGAATTAAAAGGGAGATAGAAAATAAAGGATATTATGATCCTTTGGTTAAAAGAGAGTTTAATAAAGAATACTTATAAACACTCTTTAAAGAAAACAAGAATAATTATTTATTTAAATAGTTATTAAAAGGCAACCTTTTGTGAAAGGGTGTGATGGTTTGAAAATCACCCTTTAAAAGGATATATAAATCATTCATGTGAGAATGGTGAGGAACATTGAAGAAGGGAGAAAACTCAAGGAAGAAGAACAACCAAGGAAGAAGGAAGTGGTTGGTGAGCTATGGACAGGACGGAGGAGGGGTACATCTATAGTGTGTGTCCAACATGGGGTACAAGTGTGTGCACTCAGAACAGGGCATGGTTTTGTGGCATGAGTGTTGAGCATTGTTCTGGTGGAACCAACACTCATGTAGAGCGGCAACGTACGCTTTCCTCCTAGACTGCTCCATGGCAAGAGCTAGTACCATTGACATATTCCTAAGGGTTGAGGATAGACCCACGGTGTAGTATGGGATGCACCAGATCCTCTCCCCATTTGTCCAATGGTGCATAAAAACTAGAGGAAAGATAGGACCCACGATGTAGTGCGCAATACATCGATATTCTTTCTATCCGGGATGCATTATGGATATGTTGTTGAGTACTTTGTCACTGATGTGACGATGTTTGAATTGAGAGTGGATTTTGCAATATTATTATTCAGATAAGTATTAAAACCATTGAAGCTGAATTATATTGAGAATATATATATGATTTTGGTGTTAATGTATATGAATTATATGAATGTGTATTCCATTTATCAGGTTAACTATCTATTTTGGAATTTCTTAATAAACTCACACATATTATCTTTTGCATTGATTATTTGCATCCATTTTAAGAATATTGTAGTTTTTTTAATCTTTGCTCTAATATTTAATCTACTAAATCTGCTGGTAACACTTAAATATCTTTGGAGGAAAAGTGACATTACATTAAATTTTGTTGGTAGCTTGCAGCCACAAGTTGATATAAATCTGGTAGGGATTTGTACATTTTCAATAGAAATTGCTTTTTATTAATAAATGCAATTTCTTTTATCTCTTTAACTTTGAATACTATTAAAAAATTAGAACAAAATTCAATTTAAAAAATAAACTCAAATAATTTTATTTTGGTTCTCATCAATAAAATAATCTAACTCCAACATACAAAATATATTGTTTGCTCCAATATATCAGTAATAAAATCCTTGCATTTTTCAAATGATAAAAGTTGATTAGATTTGGGTTTACACTTGCCAATTGCATAAGATGAACAGCTTAAAGTTTCAAAAGGTGTTGTAAACAAATTCATTTTACACATGTCAAACAATCATTTTATTTCATGACGGAATGCCTCTCTAAGAAATTTCTAAGGTGTTGTCAACAAACCCATTTTATTCACGTCCAGTAATGATCCATTATGCTCTGATGGATGCCCATGCCCTCTTTGATCCATTATGCTTTCACATCAGAATATATCTCTTTTAGTCATTTTGTTTCTACTTTAACCAAAGAGTCGGGAAACATTTGCTTCTACTTCAACCAAAAAGTTTTTGCTGTGTGACTGCCGTAAGATATATGCTAAATTGCAAATATTAATTGACCAATATTACAAGGATCTTATGCATGAACCAGTTACAAGAAGCCAATCTCTCACTTCAGTCCATGAACCAGTTACAAGAAGCCAATGTCTCACTTCAGTCCAGACTAAAAAGGTACAATCATTGGTTTACGAGATTGTATGCGAGACTGATATAAAAGAAAAAGGTATGGGTAAATACTTGTGGACTCTGAGATTAGGATTCCATCTTCCATTTACCAAACCTAATGTAATGAAGAAGGCCTCAGTGTCATTTTAAAGTGGCTCATGAGGATGAAGTCCCATAAGAGTTTAGTAAAGAGATTATAAACCCAGATTGAAGAATGAGTATAAATTTACAATATATCACACAGAGATAATAAACCCAGATGAATGAATGATATAAATTTACAATGTGTATCTTGTACTATGAACCCTCAAAAATATTGATGACAGCCAGCCACAGATGGAAGCAAATACTGCAGCAACTACCAACAGGAAACACTTCGTTCAATGAAGAACCACAGCGACAGTTAACAATTAAGAGCAAACACCTCCAATCGATGTACACCAGATACGCTAACTACAGAATTCGACTCCAAGTTTCAGCAAAGCTCGATTATTCATTGCTCAATGATTTCATTGCACGGTTACACACATTCACTGTTAAATTCAATGCCCAGTCCTAATTTAAGCTTCCAGTATTTTATTAATCCCAGAGCAAAAGCACAAGAAAACTGTTTTCAGATCTGATATACGAAACTAAAATATACTGAGCACTTAACTACTGCAAAACACACACAGCGGAAATAGAAAACCAAACACAAATTAACACAGATGTTTTTGGGCATAAACCCCTTGGAAAAACCCTTGCGGGAAAACCAGTAGAACAGAGAGTTTCTTTATTATTCAGCTTCAACAAATTAACAGAGTACACACTTTACCTTTCTGACACTCTCAATCTGCTCTGAACAACCCAACAGAAAGTTCTCTCTGTCTATTCCGATCTCACACAGAACTCTAACTAAGAGATTACTGACTAGAATCAATGGTGGAGATTCAATCTACTTCCATCCACATCAACGGCAATAATCTATGTAGTGTTTATGAGCTCAACTAACCACTTCTAGAAGAGAGATTATTAATCACGTGTTCCTAGCTTGCTAGAGATCAACGCCTAAGCTAGAACACCATATGAGCTACAATGTTCAACACTCCCTCTTAGCGAGGAAGGTGTTCTCTTTAACACCCAACTTATCCCTGTAGAAGATAAATTTGCCCTTTAATAAGGCCTTTGTCAGAATTTCAGCTACTTGTTCATCAGTATGCACATACTGTAGCTGGACTGCTCCCCTCTGTACACAATCCCGGATGAAGTGATACCGAATGTCGATGTGCTTTGACCGATCATGGAATACAGGATTCTCAGAGAGGTTGATGCAACTCTGATTATCACAATGGATGATCGTTGGATCTAGCACCTGACCGAATACTGCTACTAGCAACTTTCGAAGCCAAATGGCCTCACATACTGCCAAGCTTGCTGCCATGTATTCTGCTTCTGTAGAACTCAGTGCCACTGATTTTTGTTTTGTACTGAACCAAAAGATGACTCCCGATCCTAGGCTGAAACAACACCCTGAAGTGCTCTTCCTGTCCACCACATTGCCGGCCCAATCTGCATCCGTGAAACCTATCAACTTCACTCCTCCTCCTTGTGTATACCTCAAACCACACTCTACCGTGCCACAGAGATATCTCAAAACATGCTTTGCTGCCGTCCAATGTGCTCGTCTTGGTTCAATCATGAACTGGCTGAGAGAGTTGACTGCAAAACAAATGTCTGGCCTCCTGTTAACTAGATACATAAGAGAGCCAATGAACTGCCTGTATAAGGTAGAGTCTACTACCTCCTGCCTGGAAGTGTCTACCTTCTTCCAATTCACGTCCATGGGTGTAGACAATGGCTTACAGTCCTGCATCCTGAATTTCTTTAAAATCTCAACTATATATTTCCCTTGACCAAGGAAAATCTCGCCATTACACTGCCATACCTCCAAACCAAGAAAGTAATGCATTAGACCCAAATCTTTCATCTCGAACTCCGAAGCAAGATCCCTCTTGCAATCTGCTATGAGCCTCTGTGAACCTATTAAGAAAAGATCATCCACATATAGTACCAGAATAAGTGATTCTCCCCCAATTGCCATGTAATAAAGGTTTGAATCAGCTTCACTCCTTATGAAGCCCATCCCTTGCAAATAGCTATCTATGCGCTCGTACCACGCCCTGGGTGCCTGCTTAAGCCCGTACAATGCTCTCTTCAACCTGCACACATGAGAATCCCTCCCATGCACTTCAAAACCCTTAGGTTGTTCAACGTATACCTCCTCATTGATCACTTCGTTAAGGAATGTTGTCTTGACGTCCATTTGATGGATCTCTCATCCCATCTCTGCTGCAAGTGAGATCACGGCCCTGATGGAAGTATATCTGGCTACGGGGGCAAAGGTTTCATCATAATCCACTCCTCCTTTCTAAGAGAACCCCTTTGCCACAAACCTGGCTTTGAACTTATCAACACTGCCATCCATAGCATGCTTGATCTTATAGATTCAGCGTGACCCAACCACTTTCCTATCCACTGGTCTAGGTACCACCTCCCAAACATCGTTCTTCATTTTGGAAGAATATTCTTCCACCATGGCATCTTGCCACACTTGCTGCTGCAATGCTTCCTGAAAGCTGGAAGGCTCTCTGTCGACGAGATTACTCATCAATGCCATGTAATCAGAATACTTCTGTGGTGGTCTCCTCTGTCTAGCACTCATCCTCGGAGCACCCACAAACTCTTGAGCATCTCGAATAGTCTGAGTAACCACTCGGCTTCTCTTTCTCTCAGTTGTAGGAGGTACTGATGTAATGGATGGAGTTTCCTGCTCATCTTGTTCTTGCACTTGAGTATTAGTCCCTGTACTAGTATTTGTTGTTGTGACCTGCTCAGACTCACTTTCCTCCATCGGAACAATTAGTTGTTGATCCCTAGCCACTGGTACATCATAAGACTTACGAAAAGCCTTCTCCTCCTCAAAGCGCACATCCCTCCTGACAATTGTTTTCTTAATGGCTGGAATGTATATTCTATATGCTTTGGAGGCTTCACTGTACCCCACGAAGATCCCCTTTTCAGCAGTGGAATCAAGTTTCGTCCTCTTATCAGAGGGCACGTGACAATAGACAAGACATTCGAATATCCTGAAGTGTCCTACCTCAAGTTTCTTCCCTGTGAAAGCCTCTTCTGGAGTTAATTGCCCCAAAACCCTATGAGGACTCCTGTTTTGGATGTAGACTGTTGTATTGCATGCCTCTGCCCATAGAAACTTGGGAAGATCCTGGTCATACAACATAGCCCTTGCTGCTCCCACTATGGCTCTGTTCTTTCGCTCCGCTACTCCATTCTGCTGGGGATTGTGGGGAACTGTCAACTCCTTCTTGATCCCAGCTTTGGCACAAAACTCCTTGAAAGCTTTCCCTACCAGTTGCGTTCTCCACAAGAGCTTTAAACTTCTGGAACCGACTAAAGACTTCGTCTTTCGTTTTTAGGAAATATATCCAGGTCTTCCTAGAGAAGTCATCTATGAAGGTGACAAAGTAAACATACCCAGTCAAAGATGTTGAGGACATGGGGCCGCACACATCCGAATGCACCAAGTCTAGAATGTCCTTTGATCTACTATCACTAAGGGGAAAGGCTGTCTTTCCATACTTCCCCATTGCACATCCCTTGCACACGTCACTATGGTCAGTGGTTATATCGGGAAGGCCTTTCACAATCTCCTTAAGTACTTTGAGAGCTCCCGGGTGAAGATGAGCCAACCTCCTATGCCACAGCTCCCCTGCTTCCTTGTTGCTGCTCACCAGTGCCTTTGATGAATGGAATTGTAGTTTGTACAATTTCTTCGATCTAACCCCAATCATCTGTCCCTGCTGAGAACCCCTAGGCTGCAGATAAACCTTCTCTCCTCTGAAGGATACATCATATCCCTTGTCCTGTAACGCTGAGATAGATATCAGGTTCTTCGTCATCCCTGGCACGAACAGTACATCTGTGAGGTTAATAAATTTTCCTGACTCCCTCTGGAATGTGACCGTCCCTCGTCCAACTGGAGTGCACCTGGAGTCATTTCCCATTTCTATATCGAAGTCCATCTCCTCTTCTTTAAAACTGGAGAAGATTTCACGAACTCCTGTCATATGATATGCTGCACCACTATCGATATACCACACACCTGTGGCTGTAGCGCTTGAGCTGGAAAGACAAGTAATGAGGGAGAAATCCTCATTAAATCTAGAGGAGAATTCGTCAATGTCTGCTGAAGCTGCCGTCAAAGACTTTTTCTTGTCCTTCTTTTTGTTAGGACATTGACTGGCAAAGTGTCCTGTTTGATTACAAGCAAAACATTTCACCTTGCTCATATCTTTCTTCTTTTCTCCTTGAGAGGTCTTCTTGTTGCCTTTTGCCTTGCGCTTGCCCTTTCCTGCAAGAGCAACGCTTTCTTCTTCCTCATCCTTAAGACTGCTGCTGCTTCCGCTGATAGAATTTAACCTTATCTCCTCCTGAGTGAAGTCATCCCACAGTCGATCCCAGTCTGGAATGTTTTCTCGTCCCGCTACAACGCTGAGAAAAATTTCCCACCGCTTAGAGAAGCCGTTTAAGGCTATCTTCACAAGCTCGGGATCATCAACTTTGTCTCCCACTGCAGCTAGTTCGTCCTTCACCTGCCGTATCCTGGTAAGGTAAGCGATTACACTCTCACCCTTGGCCATCTTAGTATTTCTGAGTTTGTCTTTCAGGACTATTTTCCTATTGAGGTTTGACCCTTGGTAGAGTCGTGTGATGGCGTCCCACATCTTTTTCCCTGAATCCAACCCTGTGAGGTGAGGAACCACATGGTCCTTCACCCCGTCCATGATGATTCGTCTGGTCTTGGCATCATTCTTTTTGTGAACGTCCGCCTGCTGTGGATCTGCTGGAACAGGAATGGTCTTCTCGACAAAATCTTTCAGACCACACTCTTCTAACATCAGCAATATTCGCTCCTTCCAGATGCCAAAGTTAGATGCGCCATCCAACCTATCCTCAACTCTGAATCCAAGAGTTGCCATCTATTCCTTAGATTTCAAACACAATGACCTCCGGTGAATATGAGAAAAAATTGAAGAAATACGATAAGTCTGGTTTCCTTCTCTTTTCAGAGGCAAGGCTCTGATACCATGTTAAATTCAATGCCCAGTCCTAATTTAAGCTTCCAGTATTTTATTGATCCCAGAGCAAAAACACAAGAAAACTGTTTTCAGATCTGATATATGAAACTAAAATATACTGAGCACTTAACTACTGCAAAACACACACAGTGGAAATAGAAAACCAAACACAAATTAACACAGATGTTTTTGGGCATAAACCTCTGGAAAAACCCTTGCGGGAAAACCAGTAGAACAGAGAGCTTCTTTATTATTCAGCTTCAGCAAATTAACAGAGTACACACTTTACCTTTCTGACACTCTCAATCTGCTCTGAACAACCCAACAGAAAGTTCTCTCTGTCTACTCCGATCTCACAAAGAACTCAAACTAAGAGATTACTGACCTAGAATTAATGGTGGAGATTCAATCTACTTCCATCCACATCAACGGCAATAATCTATTTAGTGTTTATGAGCTCAACTAACCACTTCTAGAAGAGAGATTATTAATCACGTGTTCCTAGCTTGCTAGAGATCAACGCCTAAGCTAGAACACCATCCGAGCTACAATGTTCAACATTCACTTCACATGTTTCCAGCAACAGACAACATTCATCAATCAAATCTCACGGTGAGGAATAGCAATCGATTTGTTTCAAAGCTCTAAATGGCTTGGTGAAGAACAGCGACCAGTCATGATGAACCACAATCAAATGCGTCCCCCCCTCCAGGTTTCAGTTTTTTTTCACACAAACAAAAACTGGGCGTTTTTCTTCCCAGGCGACAGTTCCTTCCAAACGAACTTGTCCCCTGCTCCAACCGTTCCCCCTCCTCAATGGCTCGAACAATGTTTGGACAAAAACCGTTTCCAACCACAGAGAACGATCAACATTATTACAGACAAAAACATTAACCAAAACAAACCCAAATCACACAACAAAACACAAAAGGACGGAAAAGCAAAGGCAAAATGCACCTGCATCAAATAGTCTCCAACTTAGATTGTCTTCTCTGTTTCCCGACACCCGTTGCTACAGTTGGCACAGGTTTTGACAAGCAACAAACAGAGGAAGGCTTATCTCCCTCATCCTGTAAATGAATATCAAACAGAGGGTGAACTTTACCCTTAGATTTCCTCCTCTGCTCAGTGGCACCATTGGCCTTGAGAAGCATAGCTGCCATATCAGAATCGGTTAGCACAAAGTCTAGCTTTCTGTTGGGAAGAAGAAAATAGAGTTCCCCAAGCTGCAACTCATTATCCTCGTCCAGTACCTCTGAAATATGTCGACCTGTGTAGAGACCACCAGAGCCACAGATGAAATGGCCTGAGTAGCTTCTTTAGGAAGACCTAAATAAATCGGACAACAGCTTTTTCCAGTTCAAGATGTGTCATAACTGGATAAAGCTTAAAACCATAACATTTTGGGAAATATACTCATCATTTGGGTGCTCATACTTGGGCTACACATTTATGCCTATATCAGTAGAAGTTGGGTATTACACCTATCATTCTTTACAAGTTTAACTTGATTTTATCTCAATGTTTCTGTTGAACTACTAATTAGATATCTCCTAATTAATATCCGAAAGTGTATGATAGGCCCACTTACATGCCAAACCAATAAGCAACCAACCAGAAACTGCTGATCTTTGTATGATATAAATTTAACACAGATAATAGAATCCTTTCACTTACGATTTCAAAGCAAAGAATAATACTGTCATGGATTCATATGACAAAAGTACAAAATTGTTTTTAAGAAACTAACTTTTTTCATCAGTTATGGATTTTTTGTAATCCTTGTAGTGCATACCCACACAAGTCCTAAGCTGGTTTCTGAGATGTCTCAGTAGAAGGTATTCAAAGTAGATTCTGAACAAAGCTTAGATTAATATAGAATTCTTTGAGAAAAATAAAAGAGATTAGAAGTGGTGGCTTACAAAGATAAATAAGTCAGTAAATCTATTATCCAAAACTTTTTTAGTTGCAATAGTTAGAATATGCTCTCAGAGTAGCCCAGTACCCCAAGTTTCACACTGCTCTCTGGGGAAACAAGTAGCCTCAGCATTTTTATCAGTTATTTCTGAATTTCAGATCAATTATGTAATTAAAATAAAATAATTATTAAATATTATAAATATTTGTATTGTGAAGATTGAATCAGAGTTTTTCCAACTCTTTACTGATTTATTTTGAGAAGGTTTTGTCCACTTGTCCAGTTTCAACTGTGACAGAGTTAAACCACTACCGATTGAAAAATTGTGAAGTAAATTTTTTTTTGAGAAAAATAGTTTGATGTTATTTTGGGTTTTTTAAAACTGTTTTCAGTGTGTTTATCATATCTGCATATGGATGAAGAATTTTATTATGTTTGAGTTTTTTTTTTTTTAAAGTGTTTTCTCAAATGAAAATACTGGATTGTTTTTTGTTTCTATTTATTTTGTTATTGTTTTATATTATATACACTACTTCTTTTATACAGATTTATCGGACTCCTTTTTCTCTACAACTGTATAAAGCAAAGAGACACTAGAACAAATAATATGAACAATATGAATATACTAAATTGTCATATAATACAAAACAAGCCAAAAAAACGTTTTACAAAGACATTCTAACAGTATTTTAAAAGATTAAAGAAAATATACTTAGAAAAAAGTGCATCTATACATTGATGACAATTTCAAGCATGACGCTCCATAACTACTGAAGATATAAGACATGGAAGAAAGAAAAACATAACAGATAACAATGAAAACAAGAAAAACAACTTCAATGATATACTGCACAGTGACTAAAGAAAAGACACATTCAAATTATGCATATCATCATATCAAAAATTTATTTATTAAATATCAATTATTTTTCATAGTTGCAGAAACACATAGTACATGTATCTGTGTGAGATTAGACAGTAAAAGAATTTCAACATAGCTTTCTATTTTCTGTCAAACATTTCAAATGTACCATATACAAGTATCTTCCATTAAATAGATCTCTAAAGAATTGGATGTAGATTAGACGGTAAAAGAAATTCAACATAACTTTCTATTTTCTGTGAAACATTTCAAATGTACCATATACAAGTATTTTCCATTAAATAGATCTCCAAAGAATTGGATGTAGATTAGAGAGTAAGAATTTCAACATAACTCTCTATTTTTTGTCAAACATTTCAAATGTACAATATACAAGTATCTTCCATTAAATAGATCTTGAAAGAATTGGATGTAGATTAGAAAGTAAAAAAATTTTAACGTAAATTTCTATTTTCTGTCAAACATTTCAAATATACTATATACAAGTATCTTCCATTAAATAGATCTCCAAAGAATTGAATGTAGATTAAAACGTGGAACGTACACGTCTGCTTTTTTTCAATATGCGCTTCTCTATCTCTGTTGTTTCTAATTCCTACATTAATAAAATTTAAAAAAAATATATTATTACAACTTATTTTTATTAATGATAAAAAAATTTTAAGAGGTCTTATTTTTTTAATGTCAGCAAATAAAAACAGCACAGTTGCAACAAAACTGTCAGATAAAAACCACACAATACCTTAACTAGATTTAACAAAAGGAACACCCTTAATCCAAACATGTAACACAGAAACATGTTATGTAATTTGTTATGTCTGTGTGAAATGTTTAACCTAGCACAGAAGAAAACCACACGTACTCTAATGTTTTGGTATGCTGAACCAAAAACTACAACTATCATATGTTGGAAAACCTAATCCCAACTACTCCTCCGTAGTTTCTTCAATCACCGCCAGCACATATTTCCTCATACGTGTGTGCATTTATTTCCCAGCTGAAATGCATCATCTCAGCCTCCGTATCAGCAAAACAAGTAATGAGGTTGGATTTGATTAAACTGCACATTAATTCCTCCAGCCTATCCTGTGTCGCATCAACCTACCTCACACGATTTCTAGGTGATTAAGAAAATACTATTTTATGTTTTGTCCTCTCTCAACCGTGAATATTTAATCTTCTATATATTGTTGTGTCTGTTTTGCTTTGTAGTTACTCCCACAAATGGAATCCAACTCTGCAGAGCTGTAAAAGAATGGTTGTCTGTTTATGGAGGAGCCGAAGCTCTCTAACGTAAGAAGTCTGCGTAAGAAGTCAATAGCTGTAAGGAATTCAGAAGTCTGTAATCATGTGTAAGAAAGAACTGAAGCTCTGTAAACTGAAAGGAGATGTAATGGGTGTATGGTTGTCAATGAGTAAAATCTCAAGCAATTGCCAGTAAGTAAGTTGTAATAATGTCTGTCAAAGAGCAGCAGCTCCAGGTATTGAGCAGCAGCTCAACCATTGAAATGTTTCTTTATGAATGAGGAGAAATTAAGTGTATTTTTGAATGTTTTGATTATATAAAAATCTGTTTACTTTTTTGTTTCATCTCCTCTTTCAAAACCAACATCATACTCTAATGATTTGGTATGCTGAACCGAAAACTACAACTATCATACTTCATAGTAATAATTACAGGTATCATGATAGCTAAAAACATGCAGTTAATGGTCAGGAACAAATTTTAAGCAACCAGTAGGGCTTAGATGAATCAAAATCACCAGCTGCTTCATTAATGCTAAAATACGAAAAACTGTATTAGTTAAAAAAAACAAAATTTAGTTTTGGGCTCTAGTATATCTTGATGGACAGAAGAAACTCAATATATTTAAAGATCTTAAAAGACATCACTACGAACTCAAATAAGATAATTTTTATTATGTGTGCATCTACATAAGTTTTTGAAAGGGTCCAAACCTTTTACAACATAAAAAAAATATATATATAACAATTAACAAATCAAGATAGATAAATCCACAAATTCTTCAATTCAATGGAATGGTCAATGATTAATGGTCAATCTCAATGAAGGCATTATTTTGTTCTCAAGACATTTGGAAGCTTGTTAAAAATGGTTACCCAATACCAGCAGATGCAGTAGCATACAATACACTAACTCAAGTAGAGATGGATTTATTGAGGGATAACAAAAAGAAGGATTACAAAGCTCTCTTTTATATTTTACAAGCAATACATGAGAGCATCTTTCCAAGAGTTAAAGAAACAATCAAATCAAAACAAACATGGGACATTATGCAAACATCATACCAAGGAATGACCAAGGTGAAAATAGAAATATGTAAATAGTGAGAAGAGACTTTGAAAATATTTAGGAGTCTAAATCAATAGATTCATTCTTTACACAAATTATTGGATTGGTTAATCAAATCATGTCTTATGGTGAGACACTTGAAGAAAGAAAAGTGGTTGAAAATAATTTAAGAATTCTACCTACAAGGTTTGAGTCCATTATTGTGGCCATCGAAGAAAAAAAGAATCTCTCACAATTTTCAATGAATGAATTACATGCATCTCTCATTTCATGTGAGCGTAGATGGAGCAGAACAACAAATTCATCTTTGGAGCATGCTTTCAAACACAAGATTCAATCCTCTGTGGTAGAGGTAGAGGGAAATCAAATTCAAGACGAAGAGGAAGAAATTCATATAGAGGTGGAAGATTCAGCCCATCAAAATCAAGTGGAAGAGGTAGTAGCCAAAGTTCAAATCAAAATCAACCCCAAGGTCAAAGGTATGATAAATCACAAGTTCAATGTCAGTATTGCAAAAAATATGGGCATTATTCAAATGAATGTAGAAAAAAACAATACAACTCTAGGCAGAAAAATGGAAACTTTACAAAAGAAAACCAAAACCAAGGTAGTATGTTTTTATCTTGTAATGTTGCAAAAGAAAATCAAAAGGATGCATGGTTTCTAGATTCAGGATGCAACAATCACATGATAGGGAACATATAAATGTTTTCTAATTTAGATGAGAATGTAAAATCAAATGTCACATTGGGAAATGACAACAAAGATTCAGTAATGGGGAAAGGAAATGTACAACATTCTAACCAAGAAGGGGGAGAAAACAATTCTCTAGTGTATATTTTCTCCCCAGTTTAAAACATAATTTGATGAGCATTGGACAACTTGATAAGTAGGAGGTTGACTCGAAAACTACACGGTTGAATCCTGATAGCAATATCATAATTTGACACGTTGTGGAAGAAACCTCCTATTTATCAATTGATGAGCTAAAGGGGCTCTATAGTGAATGGTTCATAAGGCATAACACTAGCTGAAGGTTTTGCAAATGGGGTAGTGAGCTAAGTGGGCTTAACCTTGGGGGAAACTCTATGGTTAAGCGCGCTTGAGCTGGAGCAGTATTGGGATGGGTGACCTCCCGGGACGGACTAATGCTTCACCTCTGTGAGCATCACCTAGATGCAATGAGTGCTAAGTGAACCATTCATTATAATGAGAGATGGGTTCTTGTGAAACACCACTCATGAATCATAGGTCGATGAGTTTGACCCGAAAACTACACGGTTGAATCCTGATAGCAATATCATAATTTGACATGCTATGGAAGAAACCTCCTACTTATCAATTGATGAGCTAAAGGGGCTCTATAATGAATGGTTCATAAGGCATAACACTTTCTAAAGGTTTTGCAAATGGGGTAGCAAGCTAAGTGGGCTTAACCTTGGAGAAAACTTTGTGGTTAAGCGCACTTGAGCTGGAGCAATACTGGGATGGGTGACCTCCGGGGATGGACCAATGCTTCACCTCTGTGAGCATCACCTAGATGAAATGAGTGCTAAGTGGACCATTCATTATCATGAGAGATGGGTTCTTTTGAACCACTACTCATGAATCATGGGTCAATGAATTTGACTCAAAAACTACATGGTTGAATCCTGATAGCAATATCATAATTGGACAACTTGTTCAAAAGGGCTATTGAGTATTCCTCAAAAATAAAGAAAGCACAATCTTAGATAAATATCCAAGCAATCTTGGCTTATTGCAAAAGTTCAAATGCCAAACAATAGAATGTTTTCTCTAAGGAGACAACTAGATTTGAAAATAAAATTTGGTCAAGAACAACCACTTGTGGATGAAGGAAAAGGTGCAACAATCACACAAACAATCTTTCAAGCATAAATTAATGATAAAAATTAGTTATCACATCTATGCTTTGGACACCTAAACTTTGGAGGTCTAAACCTATGTCATAATAAAAATATGTTGAGGGCATTGCCATCCATAGAGAAACCAACAAGAGTATGTGAAGGATGCATTTTAGGCAAACAACATAGAGAATCATTTCCAACAGGTAAGTCAATAAGGGAAAAAGCTCCATTAGAGATTGTCCATTCAGATTTGTGTGGTCTTATTATGCAAACACTTTCAACTGGAGGAAGATATTATTTCATGAAATTCATTGATGATTACACAAGAAAAACATGGATCTACTTCCTAAGGAACGAGGATAAAGCATTTAAGTTCTTTCACCAATTCAAGAATCTTATTGAGAAGAAAAGTGGGCCCTACATCAAAGCATTGAGAATGGATAGAGGTGGTGAGTACGTCTCAAATGACTTCCTAAGGTTTTGAAAAGATCACGGAATTCACAAACAATTCACTACTAGGTGCACACCTCAACAAAATGGTGTAGCTGAAAGAAAAATTAGAATAATCATGGAAATGGCTAGGAGTATGCTAAAGGCAAAGCATTTATCAAATGAATATTGGGATGAAGTTATAACATGTGCAATCTATATAATTAATAGATTTCCAAACAAAATTTTAAAGAATATGATTCTGGAAAAAGCGTGGAGTGGAAGAAAACATAATATTGCTCATATGAGAGTATTTTGATTTGTGGCATATGCACATGTATCGGATGAATTGAGAAATAAACTAGACAACGAAGGAGAAAAGTGTATATCTGTGGGATATAGTGAAGAATCAAAGGCCTACGAGCTATACAATCCAATAAATAGAAAGGTAATATTTAGCAAAGATGTGCAGTTCATAGAAGAGGAAGCATGGGATGGTAGCTTGGAGAAAATAGTGAATGTAACAAGTGTACCACAAGAAGATAGAGAAGAAATAATACCAGAATAGGTATCCCTTCTATGGTGATTCCTCCCATTCCCACTCATGCTCAACAAAGTGGTACTCAAGTGACACCTTCAAAAAGCACAAGGACATCCCCATGCATTCAAGCAAGCACTCCTTTAAGTGGACAAAAAACACCATCAACAATAGGCACTCTTGGTGCAGGCCCATCAAGTCCACATTCTACAAGTTCAACCTCAAGTGACATGTCAAGTCCAACCTTGGAAAGCTTGAGAAGACAAAAATTTAGAAGTATGAAAGATATTTATGAGAAAAATGAAGGTGAAAATAATGCATGTCTAAATTCTCTTTTTTCTTTATATTCACATGTTGATGATCCTATTCATTTTGAAGATGCAATTAAAGATGAAAAATGGGTAAATCCAATGGATAAAAAAGTAGATGTTAGTTAAAATAGCAATACATGGGAATTAGTGAGCCTTTCATAAGGAAAATATGCCATAGTTGTAAAGTGGGTCTATAACACCAAAAGTAATGTATAAGGAAAGATTGAAAGGCATAAAGCAAGATTGGTTGTCAAGGGATACAAACAACAATCCAAAAGAGACTATGATGAAACATATGCTCCAGTTGGAAGAATGGAGACTGTGAGGTCAGTCTTAGCAATAACAACCCAACACCAATGGAATGTATATCGAATGGATGTAAAGTCAGCCTTCTTAAATGGAGTATTAGAAAAGGAAGTGTATGTGGAGCAGCGACCTAGATAGGTAGAAAAAGGTACTTTATGGTTTGAAGCAAGCACCATAGGCATGGCACAACAAAATTGACACATATTTTTTGAGCAATGATTTTAGGAAAAGTGATGGTGAACCTACTCTCTACATCAAGGCAAAGGATGATAAGATCATAATTTTTGTTTTGTATGTAGATGACTCAATCTTCACAAGGAATGATGATATCCTCATTGATGATTTCGAAAAAAACTATGGAAAATGAGTTTGAGATGACAGATTTAGGGTTGTTAAGATATTTTCTAGGCATAGAAGTGCAACAAATGAAGAAAGGAATTTTTTTGTCAATCAAGGTAGGAAAATGAGATCTTAAAGAGGTTTAAAATGAAAAACAAGAAGTGTGCTCCAATGAGTTTAATTTCAAGATTCATGGAGAGTCTAAAGGAGATACATTGGCTAGCAGCTAAAATATTCATGAATTATGTGAATGAACCCAAGGAATATGGCTTTTGTATACCACAAGAAATGAGTTGAATATAGCTGGACACACAAAGAGTTATTGGGAAGGAAGTGTAGATGATAGAAAGAGCACATTAGGGTATGCATTTATTTTGGGTTATGGAGTCATTTCACGGGCTTCCAAGAAACAACCCATTGTCTCTCTTTTCACAATTGAAGCTGAATAGGTGGCAACAACAAGGGAAAGATGTCAAGGCATTTGGATGACAAGAGTTTTAAATGACTTAAGGCATGAACATAGAGAAGCAACTAAAATCTATTATGAAAACAAATCTACAATTTCACTATCGAAGAACTCCTTTTTTTATAAAAGAAGCAAACACATTCACACAAGGTATCATTTCATAAGAGAATTAATCAATGATGTAGAAATTGTTTTGGAACATTGCAGGTCTAAACAACAATATGCAGATATCTTCACCAAACCATTAGGAAAGGAATGTTGTTCATCAAAGAGACAACTTGGGCATCATGGATGGCAACAATTGTGATTAAGGGGGAGTGTTGGAAATTAATCCCAATTTCCCCTCACTAATTCCTTTTCCTTCAAGACATACAAAGTGACCAACTAGCAACATGAAGTGAATGTGACACCACTACATTCTGATTCCAACACCTAGTTGACTAACACTTACCCATTTAATGCTCCTAGCTAGAAAGAAATGTCGATGCATTCCAACATACACCATGGTTCTCACCATTTTTTGTTTAGTTATTTGCACCAACTATAATTATGATAAATCATTCCATACTACTTTTTGTCATCAAAGAATAAGGTGTAAGAGTAACAGCATACATCACCTAAAGCCAATAATAAAATTTCCACAATTTATTAATAGTCTAAGTCATCATTCAACTATATAAATTACACAATTAGGATGTCTTATGGTCTTATTATAAATCTAAGACTAGTTCCTCTAATATCAATCAGCTAAAATGAATTAACTATCAAACCGATGAAACCTTACCTTAGGTAGAAACCACATAGGAGACACACATTTCTTTTGATACACCAATTATATGCTAATACTAAATTCTTGAGATGGTTAGATCTTGAAATCTATCACCTGCATGCTACTAGAAAAATCCTATCTAAACACTATAAACTCAAGTAGCTACTACAATCTATTATCTACATTCTATTGATGAATGTCAACTAACCATTTGATATGGTTGAATACTTCTTTTGGAAAATTGTGCTCCTTGAATCCTATCATGTTGGAGCAATGATAATCTTATGTATAAGAGGGACATAGATTTTACAATTTTTGTGATCACCTTAGGATGAGTGGGACAAGGTACATTAAGAGGATAATTATTCGCTATATATGCATCCATATAGTCCCTTTCTCAACCCTAGTTGTGATGCCAAGAAGTCAACTCATATATTGATCTTGATCAAACATTATGACATTAAAGGGTACAAATCATTGATCTAAAATATGTTTTTTGAAGGGTTTGTAACCTCAGTCAAACTAATATGGCTATATTAACCCCAAGGGATCCATTAAACTATACAATGGTCCTATAGGTCTTGGAGTCAAAATCCAACCTACAACGAACAAGTTGATCCTTCATGAGTGGCCTCTAGTTAGATACATGTATGCATAAGTAAAAACTCATAAAGTTGTCTCAAAATCCATTTATGTTGCTCAAAAATTGTTTGGAAAATATTTATTCAATAGATAAGATCAAATCTATATATATAATATTAGACAATATTCTATTCCCAAATACGTATGTTTTTGGTATATTTCAATCATAAGGCTTGGCACTCAATTATCCACCAACCAAACATAAAGACAAAATTCCATACCATATTGAAAATATTTATTACTAATTTCCTATAATTAGCAAAGGTCATCCTAAGGACTCAACCCTAAACTCAACATAGATCCAAGTACATAAATTTAGAGAAAGTAGACCATCCATACATACAAGAGTTCATCATGCCCTCAAATCATAATAGCTTAAATCAATATCATAATTAAATGTAAATATATTTCCATAACTCATTCCTAGAAAAATCATGGCCAAGTTTAGCATGCCCTTATTTATTGGAAGAATAGACCTCAGTAGGTCCATAGGCTTATCTATACCTTCCCAAACTCATCACTAATCCAAGACACTAGGTCTTAGGGATCAACACAAACAATAATTTTTTTGATAAGATTAGAGGCATTCTCCCACATTCATCTCGATAGAAACCACAACAATATAAACTCTTAAATTTCAACTAAGGTGGGAGTAGAATTTGGAAAACCAAATACCTTAAAGCTTAGAGTAGATAAGGTTTAACATGATGGATTATCCCTTTATTAGGTCAAACCTATATGGTGGTGACATAATAATTGCAAGGTGAGATCACTGCCATCTAAACCAAAATTAACCTCAAATTGAAGCATATCAAAAAGGAAGAAATAATTAAGTTTATAAATAACCCAAATCCTTGGATTTATTCCCCAACCCACCCTTGTAGGATTGGGTCATATGAGCATTCTTTACCCAAGAAAGGCCTACATACTCACTCCTAAATTAGATCGAACTCCCACTAGTTCTCCCCACTATATATTTCTCAAGGAACATACACACTAGCTCCTATACCTAGGGGTTTCACTAGCATTCAAATCACACTACTCATAGGAGTGAAACAAAAAGAATACTATAGAAGGGGAACCATGAAAATAACTAAAATTAAACAAGGTAGATTACCACCATTTACCAATACCTATTCTAAAACAAATCCATAGCCCATAGATTTCTATTAATTACTAATGTATATCCCAATAAATTTCTTTGAATGACTCCCAATAATTAATAATGCTTAACATTAAGCAAGGAAGGCCGATAAAATTCCCAATTTAACAAGCCTAAATTATAACACTTCTATCTAAGGACATTGAAATCTCAAATTGGAACTCACAAAGTTTATTATTTATTATTCAACATGAGCATTCCAAAATCTCTTATAGGTTCATCTCATTATCATTGAGGATAGGCTGATTTCTTATCAACAATAAATTGTCTATGTTTGCAATGGCATATTTTGACCATTACCATATAGTTCAATCATAGACATCAATGAGCCACAAAGGAAGTGTGACCTTATATGTCTTACAACCTAGTTATATATTTTCCTTTGTCATGAATAGTACGCAAATCATACCCAAGATCTAGCTAAAAAGACTTCATTTATGAAGTCAATCAAGGATCTCATAGTTAACCCATGCCACCCATAATTTTAACATATGCAACATAAAATACTCAAAAAATGTATTGGCAAGACCATATACACATAAGTATCCTCACATAGTACAACATTGCATGAATTGAGAATAATAAAAAATACACAAAGAATATCATATATAAACATCATTATTAACTTGTAGCACTAATACTTTAACTATATCAATGAGAATAAAATTAGCTTTCAAATTCTTATTTGTCCCAATTATCTTTAAGTAGATGGATTACATGACAAAGACATATAGATGCTACTATACATGTACCAATGACAGTAGCAAGGCTATCAAGTTTACAAAATCATTATTTTTATATGACATAAGACTTTAAAAGTTGTATTCTTTAGGCTGACAATATTTAGGAACTTATTGCTTAAAATTTAATTCACAGTTCTCACAAGATAAAGTCATTTTCTCTCACTTTCAACATTCACACAAACTCCAAATGGCTCCTTGTGTGTTTCCTCCGAGCGGACTTTTCAAACTGGGCAATGGCTCCCTGTTGCTGCGGTCTCTGCTCATGCGGGCTGCGGATTGGGGATTTGGCTGGGGGCTGAGGATGGTGGTGGTGTTGTTGGGTGTGGGTTTCTTCCGTGTGGGAGTCCTGTTCTATCTATGCGTCGGCTCCCTGTTGCTGCGGTGTTGCTGCGGTCTCTCTTCCTGCAGACTGGGGACTGTGCTACGACTGCTCTTCCTCCTGGCTGCCCATCCAATGGGTGTGGCATGGATGTGGGTTTCGTTCCTTCCTCCTTCACTGCTGGTGTTCCTCTGCCTTCGGGCCGCCTCCGGAAATCCTTTTCTAAAGCTGTTAGATCCTAACTAAATATTAGCTTAAATGATTCTAACTTGATTGCATTAAGTACCATAAAAATCAATCATATCTAAACATAGGATTGCAGCAATTAAAATATCTTCTTAATGCAGTAATTACGCAGTTCTGAATGGTTCTATGAAGATGTCGTAATATAATATGATTCAATGATATCCATATCATAATCATATTATGTTATCACATTCTTCCAAAATTGAAATGCAAATTGCAACCCACATTATCAAGATCACGGATAAAAATTATCTAATGTTTTAAAAAACTCCAACAGTAATTATAAACTCATTTTCAATACGAACAATTCTTGAATCATACCAAAAAATGAAAAGATAAAACACTATATTAATCAAATTACCATCAAATTGCCATATGAATATGTACACTTTCTGACACTAATAGCATTCTTAATCTTTTTATTTTGTTCACCTAAACGTGTAACCCAAAATTACTTGTACAATATCTAACCTATAAACTTTAACATTGTATTTCTCATTCTTAAATATCATAGAATGAACCAGGTGAAATTGGCGCCTCTTCTCCACTCACAATTCAGAGAAGGCATTGAATTCTTTCTTTCCCACTGCTCACTGAAGGCATTCCTCCATGGATTCAAAAAGGCGAGGAGCACTCTTAGAATGATTTATAAAAGAAACATTGGTTCGCCCATCGTTGCTTCAAAGGGGGGAATTGAATCCCTGTTTAGACATGAAAATGAAGTGAAAATGTCTCATAAAATTCTTCCCATGCTTTAAAGGATGTCACAGCATGTTTGAAGGCTCTTATGTACACTTTCTGACACTAATAGCATTATTAATCTTTTTATTTTGTTCACCTAAACGTGTAACCCTAGATGTGCTGCCGCTCCAAGTTTTTGTAAGCATGTTTTCCTCTTTTGAGGAAAATCAGAACACAACTCATCCATTTCTTTAGACAGGTAACTGTCATCAAATCAATTAGGTTTTTGTAGGCGCGTTTTTCTCTTTTGAGGCAAACACGTGTCACCAATTGGTGCTATATTAGAATCCTGCATGTTCTTTTCTGGCTCAAGGTGTCTGTCAGAACTGCAACCGGGAAGCATATTCCTTAAATGTGTTAGGATCAGAGTAAGCTTTTGAGATGGTATAAATTAGATTCCCTTGCTCGAGTATAACTGTCAAACAATGGAAACAAGTTAGTGTGTGCATAACAAAAATGAAGGATGATAAAACAAAACCATTACAGAGATGTTAAAGTTTCCTTAAGCCATATTAATTGAAATATATATAAAAAGAGAAAATGTTCTCAAATCATATCTTGTATAGCTGAATCTCAATAACAAGGATGCCAGTATAAGGTACAGGAGAAGACAATAGGATAAAACTGAACCTAAATATTATCTTCCTCCTACCCGCCCCTGAGGTACTTCAGTTACTCGACTGTTGAGTCGAGCAGAGCTCCCAAATATTTAAGTGTGTGCAGCGGTTCCAGCCCTGTATGAGGCTAGTTATTCCCAACCAAACTCTTCGTTAACTGTTATCTCTGCTTGCTTTCATTCCTGGGGTGGGTGGGAGGATGAAAGGAGTAGCCAGTAGAACATTTTTGACTGGTTAATTGAAAAGGTACCCACTTTAAAATGTAGCAAGGATGCCAATACAGTTGAACTGTTGGAACAACCATGCCAATACAATTGAACTGTAGGAAGAGTCCTTGTCCAGTTGAGCAACCTGTGACAGATTACATTGGAGATGACTTTAGAATAGAATACCTGCTTCAACTGTCTCCTCCAAGCTGCCGATAATGAAAAAGAAAAGATTTTGAATGGGGATGATACATAAGACTGCTTTGAAATATCAAAAAGGATTATTGCAAAAACTTAAACTATGGTTGATGGGCAGCTCTTACCTGTGGAAAACTACTACTTTTATCTTGTGCAAAGAATTTACATACTTGATATGGTATGTTTCTTGCAAGATAGTAATCCATAGTGTACACCCTGCCCAATTCAAAGATTGGAATTTTGTGAAGGTCAGATAAGTTATCCAAGCGACCAACTGGATGTAGAATTTTGAACAATGACATTGGAAACAATATAGTTTTATCGACTTCCTAGAAGTAAGAGTGACCATTTTCCAAAAGAAAGGAGTTTGTTCTTTGAACCTGTCAAGATAAATAGTTTTATAGGCAATATGGATCATACAATTTGATCATGCAAAAAAACTATGTTTCAGAGACCAGTAGCTATTGTAGTATTTTCTTCTTGATTTTTGATGAACTGATTTAGATTGAGTTATTTTATATTGTGGCTTTAGTTTATAATTTTTGTTTGCTGATCTCTTAAAATCATGAAATTTCAAGTCCATAACAATTTTTAGCCAATATTTTTCTAGAGTCTAGATTTGAAATTTTGTTTGCTGATCTCTTGCCAAGTCTTGGTGCAGAGTCTAGACTTACTACGAGTGGCTGGTCTCATCAAGTGAAAGCCATGTAACCATCTACAGCCTTAAGCATGTTCTCTCAGACCAAAACTACTACTGAAGATATAAAACATGGAAGAAAGAAAAACATAACAGATAACAATGAAAACAAGAAAAACAACTTCAATGATATACTGCACAGTGACTAAAGAAAAGACACATTCAAATTATGCATATCATCATATCACAAATTTATTTATTAAATATCAATTATTTTTCATAGTTGCAGAAACACATAGAACATGTATCTGTGTGAGATTAGACATTAAAAGAATTTCAACATAGCCTTCTATTTTCTGTCAAACATTTCAAATGGACCATATACAAGTATCTTTCATTAAATAGATCTCAAAGAATTGGATGTAGATTAGACAGTAAAAGAATTTCAACATAGCTTTCTATTTTCTGTCAAACATTTCAAATGTACCATATACAAGTATCTTCCATTAAATAGATCTCGAAAGAATTGGATGTAGATTAGTTGGTAAAAGAAATTCAACATAGCTTTCTATTTTCTGTCAAACATTTCAAATGTACCATATACAAGTATCTTCCATTAAATAAATCTCCAAAGAATTGGATGTAGATTAGAGAGTAAGAATTTCAACATAACTCTCTATTTTTTGCCAAACATTTCAAATGTACAATATACAAGTATCTTCCATTAAATAGATCTTGAAAAAATTGGATGTAGATTAGACAGTAAAAAAATTTCAACATAACTTTCTATTTTCTGTCAAACATTTCAAATGTACCATATACAAGTATCTTCCATTACATAAATCTCGAAAGAATTGGATGTAGATTAAAACGTGGAACGTACACGCCTGCTTTTTATCAATATGCGCTTCTCTATCTCTGTTGTTTCTAATTCCTGAATAAATAAAATAAAATAAAAATTAAATTACAAATTATTTTTATTAATGGTAAAGGTTTTTGAAAAGATTTTTTTTTAAAAATATATAGAAACAGCACTGTTGCAACAAAACTGTCAGATAAAAACCACACAATACCTTAACTAGATTTAACCAAAGGAACACCCTTAATCCAAACATGTAACACATAAACATGTTATGTCTGTGTGAAATGTTTAACCTAGCACAGAAGAAAACCACACGTACTCTAATGTTTTGGTATGCTGAACCAAAAACTACAACTATCATATGTTGGAAAACCTAATCCCAACTACTCCGTAGTAGTTTCTTCAATCACCCCCAGAACATATTTCCTCATACGTGTGTGCATTTATTTCCCAGCTGCGTATCAGCAAAACAAGTAATGAGGTTGGATTTGATTAAACTGCACATTAATTCCTCCAGCCTATCCTCTGTCGCATTAACCTATCTCACACATTTTCTAGATGATTAAGAAAATACTATTTTATGTTTTGTCCTCTCTCAACCGTGAATATTTAATCTTCTATATATTGTTGTGTCTGTTTTGCTTTGTAGTTACTCCCACAAATGGAGTCCAACTCCGCAGAGCTGTAAAAGAATGGTTGTCTGTTTATGGAAGAGCCGAAGCTCTCTAACGTAAGAAGTCTGTGTAAGAAGTCAATATCTGTAAGGAATTCAGAAGTCTGTAATCGTGTGTAAGAAAGAGCTGAAGCTCTGTAAGCTGAAAGGAGATGTAATGGGTGTATGGTTGTCAATGAGTAAAAACTCAAGCAATTGCCAGTAAGTAAGTTGTAATGGTGTCTGTCAAAGAGCAGCAGCTCCAGGTATTGAGCAGCAGCTCAACCATTGAAATGTTTCTTTATGAATGAGGAGAAGTTAAGTGTATTTTTGAATGTTTTGATTATATAAAAATCTGTTTATTTTTCTGTTTCATCTCCTCTTTCAAAACCAACATCATACTCTAATAATTTGGTATGCTGAACCAGAAACTACAACTATCATACTTCATAGTAATAATTGCAGGTATCATGATAGCTAAAAACATGCAATTGATGGTCAGGAAGAAATTTTAAGCAACCAGTAGGGCTTAGATGAATCAAAATCACCAGCTGCTTCATTAATGCTAAAATACGAAAAACTGTATTAGTAAAAAAAAACAAAATTTAGTTTTGGGCTCTAGTATATCTTGATGGACAGAAGAAACTCAATATGTTTAAAGATCTTCAAAGACATCACTACGAACTCAAATAAGATAATTTTAATTATGTGTGCATCTACATAGTTTTTTGAAAGGGTCCAAACCTTTTACAACATAAAAGAAACAAATATAACAATTAACACATCAAGATAGACAAATCCACAAATTCTTTAGTTCAATGGAATGGTCAATCACAATGAAGGCATTATTTTGTTGTCAAGACATTTGGAAGCTTGTTAAAAATGGTTACCCAATACCAGCAGATGCAGTAGCATACAATACACTAACTCAAGTAGAGATGGATTTATTGAGGGATAACAAAAAGAAGGATTACAAAGCTCTCTTTTATATTTTACAAGCAATGCATGAGAGCATCTTTCAAAGAGTTATAGCAACAATCAAATCAAAACAAACATGGGACATTCTACAAACAGCATACCAAGGAATGACTAAGGTGAAAATAGAAAAAATGTAAATAGTGAGAAGAGACTTTGAAAATAATATTGAGGAGTCTAAATCAATAGATTCATTCTTTACATAAATTATTGGATTGGTTAATCAAATCATGTCTTATGGTGAGACACTTGAAGAAAGAAAAGTGGTTGAAAATAATTTAAGAATTCTACCTACAAGGTTTGAGTCCATTATTGTGGCCATCGAAGAAACAAAGAATCTCTCACAATTTTCAATAAATGAATTACATGCATCTCTCATTTCACGTGAGCCTAGATGGAGTAGAACAACAAATTCATCTTTGGAGCATGCTTTCAAACACAAGATTCAATCATCTGTGGTAGAGGTAGAGGGAAATCAAATTCAAGAGGAAGAGGAAGAAATTCATATAGAGGTGGAAGATTCAGCCCATCAAAATCAAGTGGAAGAGGTAGTAGCCAAAGTTCAAATCAAAATCAACCCCGAGGTCAAAGGTATGATAAATCACAAGTTCAATGTCAATACTGCAAAAAATATGGGCATTACTCAAATGAATGTAGAAAGAAACAATACGACTCTAGGCAGAAAAATAGAAACTTTACAAAAGAAAACCAAAACCAAGGTAGTATATTTTTATCTTATAATGTTGCAAAAGAAAACCAAAAGGATGTGTGGTTTCTAGATTCAGGATGCAACAATCACATGATAGGGAACATATAAATGTTTTCTAGTTTAGATGAGAATGTAAAATCAATGTCACATTGGGAAATGACAACAGAGTTTCAGTAATGGGGAAAGGAAATGTACAACATTCTAACCAAGAAGAGGGAGAAAAAAATTCTCTGGTGTATATTTTTCCCCAGTTTAAAACATAATTTGATGAGCATTGGACAACTTGATAAGTAGGAGGTTGATTCGAAAACTACACAGTTGAATCCTGATAGCAATATCATAATTTGACACGTTGTGGAAGAAACCTCCTACTTATCAATTGATGAGCTAAAGGGACTCTATAGTGAATGGTTCATAAGGCATAACACTTGCTGAAGGTTTTGAAAATGGGGTAGTGAGCTAAGTGGGCTTAACCTTGGGGGATACTCCGTGGTTAAGCGCGCTTGGGCTGGAGCAGTACTAGGATGGGTGACCTCCTGGGACAGACCAATGCTTCACCTTTGTGAGCATCACCTAGATGCAATGAGTGCTAAGTGAACCATTCATTATAATGAGAGATGGGTTCTTGTGAAACACTACTCATGAATCATGGGTCAATGAGTTTGACTCGAAAACTACATGGTTGAATCCTGATAGCAATATCATAATTTGACATGTTGTGGAAGAAACCTCCTACTTATCAATTGATGAGCTAAAGGGGCTCTATAATGAATGGTTCATAAGGCATAACACTTTCTGAAGGTTTTGCAAATGAGGTAGCAAGCTAAGTGGGCTTAACCTTGGGGAAAACTCCATGGTTAAGCGCGCTTGAGCTAGAGTAGTACTGGGATGGGTGACCTCCCGGGATGGACCAATGCTTCACCTCTATGAGCATCACCTAGATGAAATGAGTGCTAAGTGGACCATTCATTATCATGAGAGATGGGTTCTTGTGAACCACTACTCATGAATCATGGCTCAATGAGTTTGACTCAAAAACTACACGGCTGAATCTTGATAGCAATATCATAATTGGACAACTTGTTCAAAAGGGCTACCGAGTATTCCTCAAAAACAAAGAAAGCACAATCTTAGATAGATATCCAAGCAATCTTGGCTTATTGCGAAAGTGCAAATGCCAAACAATAGAATGTTTTCCCTAAGGAGACAACTAGATTTGAAAATAGAATTTTCTCAAGAACAACCACTTGTGGATGAAGGAAAAGGTGCAACAGTCACACAAACAATCTTTCAAGTAGAAATTAAAGATAAAAATTAGTTATGACATCTATGCTTTGGACACCTAAACTTTGGAGGTCTAAACCTATTGCATAGTAAAAATATGTTGAGGGGATTGCCACTCATAGAGAAACCAACAAGAGTATGTGAAGGATGCATTTTAGGCAAACAACATAGAGAATCGTTTCCAACAGGAAAGTCAATAAGGGAAAAATCTCCATTAGAGATTGTCCATTCAGATTTGTGTGGTCTTATTATGCAAACACTTTCAACTGGAGGAAGATATTATTTCATGAAATTCATTGATGATTACACAAGAAAAACATGGATCTACTTCCTAAGGAACGAGGATAAAGCATTTAAGTTCTTTCACCAATTCAAGAATCTTGTTGAGAAGAAAAGTGGGCACTACATCAAAGCATTGGGAATGGACAGAGGTGGTGAGTACGTCTCAAATGAATTCCTAAGGTTTTGAAAAGATCACGGAATTCACAAAAAATTCACTACTAGGCGCACACCTCAACAAAACGGTGTAGCTGAAAGAAAAATTAGAATAATCATGGAAATGGCTAGGAGTATGCTAAAGGCAAAGCATTTATCAAATGAATATTGGGATGAAGTTGTAACATGTGCAATCTATATAATTAATAGATTTCCAAACAAAATTTTAAAGAATGTGATTCTGGAAAAAGCGTGGAGTGGAAGAAAACATAATATTGCTCATATGAGAGTATTTGGATTTGTGGCATATGCACATGTATTGGATGAATTAAGAAATAAACTAGACAATGAAGGAGAAAAGTGCATATTTGTGGGATATAGTGAAGAACCAAAGGCGTACGAGCTATACAATCCAATAAATAGAAAGGTAATAATTAGCAAAGATGTGTAGTTCATAGAAGAGGAAGCATGGGATGGTAGCTTGGAGAAAATAGTGAATGTAATAAGTGTACCACAAGAAGATAGAGAAGAAATAATACTAGAATAGGTATCCCTTCTATGGTGACTCCTCCCATTCCCACTCATGCTCAACAAAGTGGTACTCAAGTGACACCTTCAAAAAGCACAAGGACATCCCCATGCATTCAAGCAAGCACTCCTTTAAGTGGACAAAAAACACCATCAACAATAGGCACTCTTGGTGTAGGCCCATCAAGTCCACATTCTACAAGTTCAACCTCAAGTGACATGTCAAGTCCAACCTTTGAAAGCTTGAGAAGACAAAAATTTAGAAGTATGAAAGATATTTATGAGAAAAATGAAGGTGAAAATAATGCATGTCTAAATTCTCTTTTTTCTTTATATTCACATGTTGATGATCCTATTCATTTTGAAGATGAAATTAAAGATGAAAAATGGGTAAACCCAATGGATGAAAAAGTAGATGCTAGTGAAAATAACAATACATGGGAATTAGTGAGCCTTTCATAAGGAAAAGATGCCATAGTTGTAAAGTGGTTCTATAAGACCAAAAGTAATGTAGAAGGAAATATTGAAAGGTATAAAGCAAGATTGGTCGTCAAGGGATACAAACAACAATCCGAAAGAGACTATGATGAAACATATGCTCCAGTTGGAAGAATGGAGACTGTGAGGTTAGTCTTAGCAATAACAACCCAACACCAATGGAATATATATCGAATGGATGTAAAGTCAGCCTTCTTAAATGGAGTATTATAAGAGGAAGTGTATGTGGAGCAGCCACCTGGATAGGTAGAAAAAGGTACTTTATGGTTTGAAGCAAGCACCATAGGCATGGCACAACAAAATTGACACATATTTTTTGAGCAATGGTTTTAGGAAAAGTGATGGTGAACCTACTCTCTACATCAAGGCAAATGATGATAAGATCATAATTTTTGTTTTGTATGTAGATGACTCAATCTTCACAAGGAATGATGATATCCTCATTGATGATTTCGAAAAAAACTATGGAAAATGAGTTTGAGATGACAAATTTAGGGTTGTTAAGATATTTTCTAGGCATAGAAGTGCAACAAATGAAGAAAGGAATTTTTTTGTCAATCAAAGTAGGAAAATGAGATCTTAAAGAGGTTTAAAATACAAAACAAGAAGTCTGCTCCAACACCAACAACCATAAGTCTGAAATTAAGTAAAGATGATTGTAGAAAAAATGCAGGTCCAACCCTATATAAAAGCATGGTTGGAATTTTGATGTATTTGACTGCAACTAGACCTAATATAATGTATCCAATGAGTTTAATTTCAATATTCATGGAGAGTCCAATGGAGATACATTGGCTAGCTGCTAAAATATTCATGAATTATGTGAATGAACCCAAGGAATATGGCCTTTTGTATACCACAAGAAATGAGTTGAATATAGTTGGACACACAAATAGTTATTGGGAAGGAAGTGTAGATGATAGAAAGAGCACATTAAGGTATGCATTTATTTTGGGTTATGGAGTCATTTCATGGGCTTCCAAGAAATAACCCATTGTCTCTCTTTTCACAATTGAAGCTGAATAGGTGGTAACAACAAGGGCAAGATGTCAAGCCATTTGGATGACAAGAGTTTTAAATGACTTAAGGCATGAACATAGAGAAGCAACTAAAATCTATTATGAAAACAAATCTACAATTTCACTATCTAAGAACTCGTTTTTTTATAAAAGAAGCAAACACATTCACACAAGGTATCATTTCATAAGAGAATTGATCAATGATGGAAAAATTATTTTGGAACTTTGCAGGTTTGAACAACAATATGCAGATATCTTCACCAAACCATTAGGAAAGGAATTTTGTTCATCAAATAGACAACTTGGGCATCATGGATGGCAACAATTGTGATTAAGGGGGAGTGTTGGAAATTAATCTCAATTTACCCTCACTAATTCCTCTTCCTTCAAGACATACAAAGTGACCAACTAGCAACATGAAGTAAATGTGACACCACTACATTCTTATTCCAACACCTACTTGACTAACACTTACCCATTTAATGCATCCTAGCTAGAAAGGAATGCCGATGCATTCCAACATACACCATGGTTCTCACCATTTTTTGTTTAGTTATTTGCACCAACTATAATTATGATAAATCATTCCATACTACTTTTGGTCATCAATGAATAAGGTGTAAGAGTAACAACATACATCACCTAAAGCCAATAATAAGATTTCCACAATTTATTAATAGTCTAAGTCATCATTCAACTATATAAATTACACAATTAGGATGTCTTATGGTCTTACTATAAATCCAAGACTAGTTCCTCTAATATCAATCACCTAAAATGAATTAACTATAAAACCCATGAAACCTTACCTTAGGTAGAAACCACATAGCAGACACAAATTTCTTTTGATACACCAATTATATGCTAATACTAAATTCTTGAGATGGTTAGATCTTGAAATCTATTACCTGCATGCTACTAGAAAAATCCTATCTAAACACTATAAACTCAAGTAGCTCCTACAATCTATTATCTACATTCTATTGATGAATGTCAACTAACCATTTGATATGGTTGAATACTTCTTTTGGAAAATTGTGCTCCTTGAATCCTATCATGTTGGAGCAATGATAATCTTATGTATAAGAGGGACATAGATTTTACAATTTTTGTGATCACCTTTGGATGAGTGGGACAAGGCACATTAAGAGGATAATTATTCTCTATATATGCATCCATATATTCCCTTCCTCAACCCTAGTTGTGATGCCAAGAAGTCAACTCATATATTGATCTTGATCAAACATTATGACATTAAAGGGTACAAATCATTGATCTAAAATGTGTTTTTTGAAGGGTTTGTAACCTCGGTGTAACTAATATGGCTATATTAACCCCAAGGGATCCATTAAACTATACAATGGTCCTATAGGTCTTGGAGTCAAAATCCAACCTACAACTAACAAATTGATCCTTCATGAGTGGCCTCTAGTTAGATACATGTATGCATAAGTAAAAGCTCATAAAGTTGTCTCAAAACCCATTTATGTTGTTCAAAAATTGTTTGGAAAAGATTTATTCAATAGATAAGATCAAATCTATAGATATAATATTAAACAATATTCTATTCCCAAATACGTATGTTTTTGGTATATTCCAATCATAAGGCTTGGCACTCAATTATCCACCAACCAAACATAAAGACAAAATTCCATACCATATTGAAAATATTTATTACTAATTTCCTATAATTAGCAAAGGTCATCCTAAGGACTCAACCCTAAACTCAACATAGATCCAAGTACATAAATTTAGAGAAAGTAGACCATCCATACATACAAGACTTCGTCATGCCCTCAAATCATAATAGCTTAAATCAATATCATAATTAAATGTAAATATATTTCCATAACTCATTCATAGAAAAATCATGGCCAAGTTCAGCATGCCCTTATTTCTTGGAAGAATAGACCTCAGTAGGCCCATAGGCTTATCTATACCTTCCCAAACTCATCACTAATCCAAGACACTAGGTCTTAGGGATCAACACAAACAATAATTATTTTGATAAGATTAGAGGCATTCTCCCACATTCATCTCGATAGAAACCACAACAATATCAACTCTTAAATTTCATCTAAGGTGGGAGTAGAATTTGGAAAACCAAATACCTTAAAGCTTAGAGTAGATAAGGTTTAACATGATGGATTATCCCTTTATTAGGTTAAACCTATATGGTGGTGACATAATAATTGCAAGGTGAGATCACTGCCATCTAAACCAAAATTAACCTCAAATTGAATCATATCAAAAAGGAATAAATAATTAAGTTTATAAATAACCCAAATCCTTGGAGTTATTCCCCAACCCACCCTTGTAGGATTGGGTCATATGAGCATTCTTTACCCAAGAAAGGCCTACATACTCACTTCTAAATTAGATCCAACTCCCACTAGTTCTCCCCACTATATATATCTCTCAAGGAACACACACATTGGTTCCTATACCTAGGGGTTTCACTAGCATTCAAATCACACTACTCATAGGAGTGAAACAAAAAGAATACTATAGAAGAGGAACCATGAAAATAACTAAAATTAAACAAGGTAGATTACCACCATTTACCAATATCTATTCTAAAACAAATCCATAGCCCATAGATTTCTATTAATTACTAATGTATATCCCAATAAATTTCCTTTGAATGACCCCCAATAATTAATAATGCTTAACATTAAGCAAGGAAGGCCAATCAAATTCCCAATTTAACAAGGCTAAATTATAACACTTCTATCTAAGGACATTGAAATCTCAAATTGGATCTCACAAAGTTTATTATTTATTATTCAACATGAGCATTCCAAAATCTCTTATAGGTTCATCTCATTATCATTGAGGATAGGCTGATTTCTTATCAACAATAAATTATCTATGTTTGCAATGGCATATTTTGGCCATTACCATATAGTTCAATCATAGACATCAATAAGCCATAGAGGAAGTGCGACCTTACATGTCTTACAACCTAGTTATATATTTTCCTTTGTCACGAATAGTACACAAATCATACCCAAGATCTAGCTAAAAAGACTTCATTTATGAAGTCAATCAAGGATCTCATAGTTAACCCAAGCCACCCATAATTTTAACATATGCAACATAATATACTCAACAAGTGTATTGGCAAGACCATATACATAGTTTCTATTACCATAGTACAATTTTATTTTTCCATAACCTACCTAGTCACAACATAAGTATCCTCACATAGTAAAACATTGCATGAATTGAGAATAATAAAAAACACACAAAGAATATCATATATAAACATCATTATTAACTTGTAGCACTAATAATTTAACTATATCAATGAGAATAAAATTAGCTCTCAAATTCTTATTTGTCCCAATTAATTTTAACTAGATGGATTACATGACAAAGACATATAGATGCTACTATACATGTACCAATGATAGTAGCAAGGTTATCAAGTTTACAACATCATTATTTTTATATGACATAAGACTTTAAAAGTTGTATTTGTTAGGCTATCAATATTTATGAACTTATTGCTTAAAATTTAGATCACTTTCTCTCACTTTCAGCATTCACACAAACTCCAAGTGGCTCTGTGTTGTTTCTTGTTCAAATTGGGCAACGACTCCCTGTTGTTGCAGTCTCTACTCCTGTGGGCTGTAGACTGGGGATTGGGCTGGGGGCTGAGGACGGTGGTGGTGTTGTTGGGTGTGAGTTTCCTCCGTGCGGGAGTCCTGTTCTATCTATGCATCGGCTCTCTGTTGCTACAGTCTCTTTTCCTGCAGACTGGGGATTGGGTTGGGGACTGTGGACGGTGGTGGTGTTGTTGTTCCTGCTATGATTGCTCTTCTTCCTGGCTGCCCATCCAATGGGTGTGGCGTGGATATGGGTTTCGTTCCTTCCTCTGCCTTTGGGCCGCCTCCGGAAATCCTTTTCTGAGGCTATTTCCAAGGTGGGTGACTGTTTTGTTCCTGCTCAGGCTAGGGTGAAACCTCTGCCTTGTGCCCGTGCCTCCCCAGTGGTGGTCTGAGGACCTGAAGTTGCTAAAAATGAGGAATACTATTTGAAATTGGGTGTGGTTTGTAGGTTCAATGGATAATGGTCCTCACTCTCGAATCTCCATGCTTGGATTTCTACCTCTTGGAAGCTTGTTGTTTTTGGGCAGATTGAGATTTACCCTTGTGCTAGGGGTTTCTTCCTTGCTACTTTTGCCTCAGCTGCAAAGCATGATTGCATGTTGGATCAAGGGTGGATGTGGGGGGTTCATTCGCTATCCATCCAGCCTTGGTCTCGCTCTTTCAATTCGCTCACTGAGTCATTAAATACCAAACCTTTTTGGGTCTGTTTACCGAATCTCCCTCTCTAGTACTGGGAGGAGTCATGTTATGAAGCTATTGGCAATTCCATTGGACGGTTCCTGATGGTGGACTCGACTACTTGTGACTTAGGGCATCCTACAGTGGCTCGGGTGTTAGTAGACTTGGACATCTCCAAACCTCTCCATGGGGATGTGATCTTAATGGTGGAGGACATACCTTGGATGCATCTATTGGACTATGAGGGCCTCCCATTCCGTTGCAGGAGGTGCTTTTCCACTAGTCATTTGGCCTCTATTTGCCCCCTTGCTCATCGCAAGAGAGCTACTACTTCGTGGAAGAATGCTTCCACAGATCACCTCACTGTTGGTTCTCCCCCCTCGGTTAGTTCTTCTGAGGAGGATGATCTTCTTGAGCCTTCCATGGACCCCCTTCTGGCTATCCCTGTTGCAGATCTTTCTACTGTCGTTCCTGCGGAATCGTTTGTTGTTGTTTTGTTAGAGCCTGCTCCTTTGACAGTTCCTACCTCCGTTGCTTCGCTGTCAACTCCCTTGCTGTGTGGTGGTTCCTCTCTTGGATTGACTGTTGTGGATCCGCTCCACTCACCCTGCTCGTTGGTCCTCCCTTCCAAGCCTCCTTGGTCGGTTGTGCTGTGGAAGAAGAAGGGTCTCCTCAAATCTATTGCTTCTTCTTGCCCTCGGGTTATGGGAGTTAGTTTAGATCCCTCGGGTTCGGGGTTTGTCTAATTTTGTTTGCTCTACAACTGATGGTCTGCTGGTTCCTTCAACTGTCTATGAGTTGTTTCTGTTTGTTCCTATAGTTCAACTTCTATTTTGAGCTATGTTGTCCTTTTGCCCCTAGGGTCCTTTGTGAAGGGTACGATACCCTGTAATGCTGCTTAACTTTTCAAAAACATTCACACAATCATAAAGGCAACTTAGAAAAAAACATATCCACAATTATGATTTATCACCATAGTACACTTTGTATTCATCAAGATCAATACTGGCATACAATGATTGTAAATTTAGATAATGCCATCAAAATAAGTCTCTACTCATATCCTGAATGAAATTCATGCAAATGTTGTTCATATGATTAGGGGCAATTGACTATTACTACACTTCACAAAGGTTGATCAACCTTATATATAAAATTTAGAATGAAGGAATTGAACAACAAAACACTCTCTAAAAATACTTTAAGATTATCCTAGGTCTAATCCATAAGGATTTTACTATTCACCTATACAAATAATTATTTATCCAATGTTTGCATCGTAATAATGTAAAGTATAATTAATTATAGACCTATTATTTTAGATTTATAGACAATATTAAAAGTTGTTAGATCCTAACTAAATATTAGCTTAAATAATTCTAACTTGATTGCATTAAGTACCATAAAAATCAATCATATCTAAACATAGAATTGCAACAATTAAAATATCTTCTTAATGCAGTAATTCCGCAGTTTTGAATGGTTCTATGAAGATGTCGTAATATAATATGATTCAATGATATCCATATCATAATCATATTATGTTATCACATTCTTCCAAAATTGAAATGCAAATTGCAACCCACATTATCAAGATCACGGATATAAATTATCTAATGTTTTAAAAAACTCCAACAGTAATTATAAACTCATTTTCAATACAAACAATTCTTGAATCATACCAAAAATTGAAAAGATAAAACACTATATTAATCAAATTACCATCAAATTGCCATATGAATATGTACACTTTCTGACACTGATAGCATTCTTAATCTTTTTATTTTGTTCACCTAAACGTGTAACCCAAAATTACTTGTACAATATCTAACCTATAAACTTTAATGTTGTATTTCTCATTCTTAAATATCATAGAATGAACCAGGTGAAACTGGCGCCTCTTCTCCACTCACAATTCAGAGAAGGCATTGAATTCTTTCTTTCCCACTGCTCATTGAAGGCATTCCTCCATGGATTCAAAAAGGCGAGGAGCACTCTTAGAATGATTTATAAAAGAAACATTGGTTCGCCCATTGTTGCTTCAAATATCTTCTTAATGCAGTAATTCCACAGTTTTGAATGGCTCTATGAAGATGTCCTAATATAATATGATTCAATGATATCCATATCATAATCATATTATGTTATCACATTCTTCCAAAATTGAAATGCAAATTGCAACCCACATTATCAAGATCACGTATAAAAATTATCTAATGTTTTAAAAAACTCGCAACAATAATTATAAACTCATTTTCAATACGAACAATTCTTGAATCATATAAAAAAAGAAAAGATAAAACACTATATTAATCAAATTACCATCAAATTGCCATATGAATATGTACACTTTCTGACACTAATAGCATTCGTAATCTTTTTATTTTGTTCACCTAAACGTGTAACCCAATATTACTTGTACAATATCTAACCTATAAACTTTAACGTTGTATTTCTCATTCTTAAATATCATAGAATAAACCAGGTGAAACTGGCGCCTCTTCTCCACTCACAATTCAAAGAAGGCATTGAATTCTTTCTTTCCCACTGCTCACTGAAGGCATTCCCCCATGCATTCAAAAAGGCAAGGAGCACTTTTAGAATGATTTATAAAAGAAACATTGGTTCGCCCATTGTTGCTTCAAAGGGGGGAATTGAATCCTTGTTTAGACATGAAAATGAAGTGAAAATGTCTGATAAAATTCTTCCCATGCTTTAAAGGATGTCACAGCATGTTTGAAGGCTCTTATTTCACCAGAAATAGAGAGGGTGCTGGCAAAGGTGGTGGCGTCCAATTTTACACCTACCAATTGTGTTTGCTTGAAAGTTACTAAATTTTTTAAATAGATCAGTTTTGTGCAAACGAAGATTTGAAACTTATAATGGCGAGAATATTTGACTGCAAATCAACTTCTGAGAAACTTAACAAAGACCTGTCTGATCCCTATGATAGAGAAGAGATCAAGATAGCAATGGGCATATGGAATATGGGATCACATAATGTATCATCATTAAAAAGAATTTAAAATGGACATCAAATAAAGTATAATGAATAAGAAATAAGTTAATATGGAATATGGGATCACACAATATATCATCATTAGGAAGAATTTAAAATGGGCATCAACAAAATGCAATGAATGAGAAACAAGTTAAAATTGAAATAAAGGAAGAGGTATGACTATCTCTGAGTCAGTTGGAAAAGAAGTATCGTGGCCCAAAAAAATATAATATGTGGGTAATAACCCCCTACAGCTATGATCAAGTTGTAAGATAGATCATCTACATGTAAATTTTGAGTGGATTTTCAACAAGACTAGGATGTGTCTTTATACCAAAAGGTTTCCTATGTTTGGTGGTGCACTATGCTGCCTTTAATGTACAATGTTTCCTATTTTCTTAAAAGAAAAAAAACTTAAAAAACTTTCTTTCATCAATGGACATATAAACAAAATACTGTAATGGAGTAGAATTACATTCAAATAAGAGGAAATGGAAAATGACAATGGAAATCTTGATTTTCCGAAAAGGAGTTGCAGTATGGACAGGTTAGAGGTAGAGAGGAAAGGTAAGATATATTAGTTTTATTCTCACCCAACGTAAGTCTGGCCGATAACATGAATTCCAGTTAATTTGTTTCTATATCATATGGTTATACGCAAGGCTCAAACACAAATATATTAACTTAAAACTATCTTTCAACATATCTAAATGAATGATAATATAAGTTTATAAAAACTTACATTACGAACAAACAATTAAAATATTCAAATAAATAAAGATTCAGTGCTAAGTTTGCTTGGTTTTCAATTGAATGTAATCAACTCAAGGTTTTAATTACTTCACAAACACAAACATTTTTTTGGAATCTTGTTAGAAGAAAGATTGCAGAAATAAATTTTAAATTTATTCCATTCACAATTTAATTTGAATATTTTATCTCAGAATTTTAAAACTAAAATATTTTGTACTTATGAAACAACCGAGAAAAACAAATTATTTCTTTTGAATTAATAAATTAGATCTGCACATAAATAGAACTATATTGCATTAAAGCAACTCCAAAGTCTTCCATAAGGCTGCAATATATTTTTAAAAGTTAGAATTTAATACTTTATTCATAAGTCATTTATATGTATCTTACTTGGGGTACAGCACAATCTGCGTGATGTGGATCCCATTGTACAGCACATGAACAATCCCATTCATCTGTCTGAACTTCAGATAAAGGTGCTCTATATAACATCAATGCGTAAGACAAAACAACATAAAGCTCTATAACATTAAAATTGAGTACATTTTTTTTCCACAATGTATAATCAATTGTAATTAAGAAATATTTAGGAAAAAATTCTAGATTGTGTTCAAAAGAATGTAAACAGCATAAAGTTAAAAGAAAATAACTTTTCCATTTTCCACAACGAATGTTTTTTCTTGCCTTTTTTCCATCCGGACATATATCCCCTTTCATGTAAATTACTTCTTTGCATTGAAGCCAATTTTCTTCGAACTTTTCTGGAAGAGAAATTGCAGGTTGCCAACCTTTCTCCCATGTATGCTGAAATACCTATTATAAAAAAAATTGCATAGAACATACAATTTTTTGAAGTGATTTGAAATTAATAAGCATTGAAATATAAAAAATGTGACTTTAAATCATAAAACAAGGGACATTATGGAATGAAGTGTAGACATCATTTATGTTGTTTGATTATGAAATTTCTTGTTCAATCTCTTCTATTGATAGCACAACACCATCCAATGGCATTTGTGAAGACCTGAGATCAAGCAAAACATTGTTTTAAAAACACAAAATAAATTCATGATCATGTTAGCAAATCAACTATAATGTGTCACACTGCAACTTACTCCAATGGCTGACCCATATATTTGGATATATCTGCCTGGTACTTGCCACCAATACGAGGTCTCTTGTTGTGCTCTGGGGACTTATTCAATATTTTCTTAGAAAGAAAATACTCGTATTTTTTTCTCTCACATTTTTTTGGGTCATTCAGACATGTTGGACAATACCAATCGTCAATGTCCTTTGGTTTCACATTTTGTTCCAAACAAGTGATATGAAATGACTCTTCACAAGCATCACATATCAATGTTTTTATGTCTACCAAATAATTACATATTTTACAATTCTGTTTCTTGATGCCATCACCAACAAACCCTAGATGTGCTGCCGCTCCAAGTTTTTGTAAGCATGTTTTCCTCTTTTGAGGAAAATCATAACACAACTCATCCATTTCGATAGATAGGTAACTGTCATCAAATCTTTTAGGTTTTTGTAGGCGTGTTTTTCTCTTTTGAGGCAAACACATGTCACCAATTGGGACAGATTGGTTCATCATTCTTCACAGGGTTTCTTCGTCATTGTCCTTTGGATCCGTTTCTTCCCAAGGGGAGGAATATCATTTGCCGCTTCAGGATCTCCTTTTGGATTCTACATCAGGCATCTACCATTGTGACAGGAGTTTCTTCATTGTGGGGGGGCCTTCTTCTCTCTTTCTATCTCTCCTATGGAAACCATTGTACATGTACTTATATGACAGAAGTTGTCTATGGGGGGTATCATGTTATCCACGTCCTATCCTTCTTTCATTAGTGCATTGCATTCCTTCCTTGCATTCTATTTTGGGGAGGAGTTTTGTTCCCACTGGGTTTTCTCCTTTACCCCATTTCATTTAGTTTGCATTGATTTTGTACATGGGTACCTGATCTGGCCTTGTTGCCGGGACCCATTGCTTTTGCTTTCAGTAGCTTCTTCTAGGTTTTAGCTTCTCCCTATGTCTATCTTAAGGGGGGGTGTTAGAGTAATTGGGTATTTACTTTATTAATTAAACAATATTTGTTTAATTACGTAAAGTTCCTTTTACCTCTTTTCACTTAAGCTAACATTAGGTGCATAATAATTAATTACTTTATTAATTATTATTGTGCAAGCCTAGGGTTTTCTTTTTTAGGGTTTTCATCTATATATGGTTGAAAACTATCTTTTGTATCGTTATTGATTTTACATTTTGGGTGAATACATTGCTCCACATTCTTGAACATTTTCTTTGTTGCTTCTCTTTGCTTCTCCTTGTAACAGGTTATTTGCTTGCAGAGGTCACTGGGCTCCTATGAAGTTGGATCTTCTCAATTCCAACATGTGTTACAACCCAAAAATGTGGATCCATAATCCTAAAGCTTTTATCCAACTTCAAGGCTAGGAAGTTATCTTCAAGAAGGTAAGTAGAGGCTTATCAATAGAATTAAGACAATTAAAGGCTAACTATAAGAGTGGGTAGTCTCTTCTCATCTTTGAGCTCACCTTAATCTTAGGAGGTGTTAATTCAATCTCTCATAAAACCAAAAAATGAGATAACCTAGTGGGACAAAAATCCTCCCCAAAAAGAGAAAAGAATAATCAAGTGACGAAGGATGGAGGAACCAATGATACCCCCAAGTACACCATCCATCACATAGATATGGTTGAAGCCACAATAGTGGTTTACAATTCAAGTGAGGAAGCAAAACTCACAAAAAATGACCCCAAGGCAAAAAAAAAGTGATTTTAGGGGTTCGTACGAACCTACTGGTTCAATTGAACCAATAAGGGGTTCGCTCCCCTTTGAATCTTGGCCACCAAAAAAAAAAATGCATAGGAAAGGGGTTCGAGCGAACCTCTTTGAAGGGGTTCTCTTGAACCAGGGTTCACTCAAACCCTGATTCGAGCGAACCCCTAGAGGCTCGCTCGAACCCCTATGGGGTCGTACAAACCCTCCTTATCCCTCATCCCCCATTTGAGAGACAAAAAAAACCTAAATTTTGGCACTTCGTAGCGCAGGTTGAGGATGAAAATGGAGGAATCTTCACAAACCCAACTAGAATCAAGTAGTCCTCAAAACGATCTATCCAATGAATATAATTTTAATATGTTTTGGTTTTATTATGTATGTGTTGTTTTAGTTTTATTAAACATCAACTTTTCACCAAAAATCAAGCTCTTTGTTTTGCGCATGTGGAAAAAAAGAAGATTATCAAAATAAAATTTTTAAAAAATGTTCATGTTGGGTATTGATGTCCTTGGACCATTAAAAAAAAATTTGAATTTCGATACATACAGAAAAATTTATGTTGTATACAGTCCGCCTATGTTTGAGTTGCAATTGGTTTGACTTTGAAACTTGATTCAGTCTGCCTATGTCTGAATTGCAATCGGTTTGACTTCGAAACTTGATTAAGGAAAAAATACTCAATAAAAAAATATGATACCAAATTAAAGTGCTAGATATCGTAGTTACAAATCTAAATTTGAAAAAATTAGAATTTTATCCTTTATACAAAAAATGTAATGTTGTATACGATGAGCGTCACTTTTTAAAAATGTTGTTTTTTGAAAAAAACTAGTTTTTGTGGGAGATGGAAAAAAAAGTGCAATTTGATTCCAAAAAATTTGAAAAAAAATATTTTATCTACAAACAAAATGTGATGAGACTCTAGTTTGCATCATCTTCAAATTCCTCACAATTTAGCCACTATAGGTGCCCGAATGTGAAGATTTAGTTAAAAATAATAATTTCAGTGTCCAGTTGGCCAGAAATTGTAAACCACTATTGTGGGATCACCCATATATTACAATAAATAGCCCCCCATAAGATGGAAAGAGAGACTATGTAGCCCCCCATAATTTGTAATCACCTACAAAAATGGTAAGTGTCTGAAGAAAAAACATGATCCAATGTTGAAAAACAACTTGTCTCCCTTTTGGAAAAAACAAAACCAAGTATAAATGCAGGAATGCTTCCCATTCTATATAGGAATTGAAAGAAAGAAGCATGAATATGTATGATGATGATGTCTCTCAAATCTTCTCATGTGTCTCCTTGCCCACTGAAGATGAAGATGCCACAATAAAATTAGGTGCATACCCAATCAATGAAGAAGGTGACAATATAATAGGGAAAAATCAAGGTACAAAGCATGAATCAACAACAACAACCACCAAATGTACCTAAAAATCAAGCCATAAAGTCCCTAATTTAATAATGAAGTACAAATGAACATAGAAACATAAATAATAAAGCAATTTTACCAACATTCATATATGCCATGGTTGATTCACTTTCATTACTCTTCTCCATTTTTATGTATATGTTAGCTTGCCCTCAGATTTGAAGTATGTAAGAATTTAAGCCTAGTGATAATGACACCAAAATATCAAAGATAGAGGTTGTAGTTAGGGTCGAAATGACAAGGATAAGTCTCTTTTATAGAAAACCAAATTTGAATGAAGGGCCAAAATTGAATGATGAAGATCAATGGATGAGATTGCTTTCAGAAGCAAAGAAATAGGGTTAGGACAAAAATAAGGTTTAGTTAAGGATGAACAATAGAAATTAAAATGAAATAAAACCTTATCAAGGGTGGAGGTAAATTGAGATAAAAAAGAAGATTGGCATGAAAAAAGAGTAAATTAAATAATTATTTAACTATTTAATTTAAAGGGAAAGCGAAATCAAATTCCACACCACCGGCATACCAATTCATGGACAAGGGAAGAAATGAGGAATGTTCATCAGTTGGTAATGCATGATTCACATTACTGCAATACTTCATTTTGATTATATATAATGCAACAACTTTAAATGTAAATTTTGAAAGGTCAAAAATCAGATATTGTATAAATATGATATTTTGGTAGTGTACACTTATGTTCAAAAAGGCTAATGGATAATTAAACAATTAATAATAAGCATTTAATTATAACAAGAAAATAGGAACATGACTAATTAAATAAATAGGAATTTATTTAATTATAGGGGAAAATGATTAATTAGTGATGTAATTAAGTAAATATAATTTATTTAATTAATCAAAATAAGAATAAAGAAATGAAAATGAATTAATTAAATAATTAAGAATTATTTAATTTATAGAAGAATATGACTTTAGACAATAATCAAATAATTAAAATTATTCAATTATGTAGGGAAGAAGGATTAATGTGAAAAATAGTGTTCACGAGTCTAGGACATTTTTCAGTATCTACATTTTGCCCCTCTTTGATACAATGTGAAGTCATTTGAATGGTGTATCAAATAACAAACAAGAAAATTCAGCTTAGAATATGCCCCGGTGAAGACAAGATAGACATATGCCCTTTCGGATAATTTTGCAAATTTTGAAAGGGTTTTGAAAATTTTGAAAAATTATTCAGATAAGCAAATCTGATGGTGGATAATGTAAGGATTGACAAAAAAAATGTTAGCGAGAGTAAAATGTTAGCATGAGATTAGATGATTGAAGAGGGATTGATATTTTCTGGATAAACATTAGGCTTGCATTCATCATTGGGCGTTGAATTATATCAAATGGATAATAAAAACCATGCTATGACATATACCAAGGTGTGCAATGTTAACCCTTTGCTAAAAAAAAAACTTAACAAACAAGGAGTTCCATGACTCATACTAGGAACCCAGTTCCTCCAGTATTTTTGCCACGATAGATCACAAACAACAATCAAAGAGAAAACATGTCATGAGACATCATCGCGCCTATAAATCCTTCTTTGGACATCGTCAAGGTGCATAGTAGCATGACCAAAGATAAATCAATAAAAGATAAGACGAATTGGACCAACAAAATCAACAACCATTTAGATTGTTTGCCAATGTTTGTTTGTTGATAGAATTGATGGAATTGATTTGACAAATTGATTGATAACATTTGGTTTTAGGAAAGGAAACGTGATGTATAAGACATCAAGTTTGGTTTTGACCATGTAGCCACCTATATAAGGAAAATGATAATATTGATAAATGACAATGTTTGGTTTCAAGAAATAAGGCTAGTTGTATAAGATGTTGAGTTTGGTTTAGACAATCCTACCTCTTATATAAGAGCTGTTGCAAGGTTTTCTTTCAAGGTTATCATTAAGCTTTGTCAAAAAATCATAATCTAAAATTTAAATATTGATGATGGGTTTAAAATGTTAAAAGAAAAGATGGAGCTTTTCTTTAAGATGGAAGGAAATAACACATTTGGAAACACTTACTCATTTGATTGCAAAATCCAACGAAACCTTGTGACGAAAGCTACATAATCAGATGTATCATTGAGCACTTGTGCGAATTTTCACTTTTTAAAAAAATTTATCCCCGACATTCGTCGGAATTTCGACGAACCATTTTTTTCGTCTACGTTTCAACGAAGATCTTTTGTCGAAATTTTGACGGACCTGCAAAGTTAAATTGTGGCGGGCATAGATAAAAATGAGCTCAACTATTTATTGCGACATTGTTTTGCTCGACGGTTTTCTTGGGGAAAAACAAAAGAAACTCAAGAAGATATCGCCAGGTTGAGGGTAGTCATTGTATTTTTCTAAAATTTATTTGTGAAGTTAGATTTGTACTTCCAAGTTTGAAAATCATATTTTAAAGCAACATCTCATCAAATTTCATTTTTAGTCTTGTGCATTTTTAGAATTTCATTTCCAGATTTTAGACCTGACTTCACAAATTCTTTACAAGGGAATTGTTTATAACTAATGGAAAATTCTTGATGGATTTGGACAAAGATTATATTTGCAAGGTTTCAATCTTAACCCTAATGATCAATTTTCAATAGATTTGGAAGCCATAGCTAGATAATATCAAAGGTGTTGGTTGTTTTTTACTGTAACCAAGTTTATCTTCTAGACACATAGCATATAAAATCTCAGATAATACTGCCTTACAATACCATCGATCTATATTCTAACCCAATACTACTTATCAAATCCTTATATGAACATAGTCACCTATAACCTCACTCAAGCATTTAAATTAATTCCTTGAATTGAAGCCAAAATGAGAATTACACACACCATAACAATGAGAAGAACAAAATAACCCTTGATCATTTTATTGAAGATAATAATATATTCATATAATGGAGATACATGACCTTGAAATGAGTAATTTTCATTCAGATGCTAATACTATCTTGAAAATTAAGTACCTATGAAACTAAAACCTACAACAAAATGACACCAAACCTAAGAATACTATCTTCACTATAATATCAGGCTCTTTACAAATTTGCTCTGCAACTTCACTTAGACTCAGCCTAAATATATCTAACTTGTTAACTTGTATTTCGGGTCCTGAAATCCTTCTTATAGGGAAAATGAAGGAGCAACAAGCATCAGACTAGGAATACACATGTCACTGGTCACTTGGACTGCCTTATGACATTTCAAAAATTGGTTACAACAGTTGAGTCTCTAGAGAATCTTCTTGTTCATCTCGTCCACTGGAGAATAATTGTTGCATTTGCCAAACTTCGAAAACTTGCACCAAAACTGCCACCAAGATATAGCCAAAAAAATTTATAACCATAACCGCTGAGTTGTTAACTGTCGGTTGTAGACTATGTCCTATTCTTGTTCAGTTAAGTACTTTTCTACCCATCCTTGATATTCCTCATTCGTTGGCCAATTAAAATTTACCACCTCATTTACCTTGGCACTGTAAGGTGTATACTTTACTGCTACTTGATTCGCCTCCCTTTCAAAAGATTCCAAAAATGTGCTAGTGCTAATGATTTTATCCATACTACTCATCAGCATGTCATAATCTGAGTCATCACAAATCAATTTGATTTGTGCATTGATGATTTCATCTACCCTGTCCTGCCATTGTTGCAGTGATCTAACATTTCCTTGGGCATCTACAATATCTTGTAAAGATGTGTCACTCCAGTCATCAAAACTCTTTACCAACTCTTTAATCCTCCTGCTGAAATCATTAGGTAAGGCTTGGAAACCTTGCAGTGACTTCACAAAGTCTTCAGTAGGCCTTAATTGTTGAGTCCTATTAGCTGCATTTTGAGAATTTCATTTCTATATTTTGTTGTGCAAGTTCAATATTCTGATTTTAGGAGTCTAACAGTTGGAAATCATAGTAAAATTAGAATTTAATAATTTCTGGAATTAGCATTTGAAAGTATTTTTTGAGGTCATTAATTTCAGACTATCTTCTCTTTTCCAGGGGTGGTTGCATGCCAATTTTTTTTGGTGTTAAATATCATAATTATTATATTTTGTTACCTGTGTATGATTAAAAATTATTGGAGTGTGATTTTGATATTTTTTGAAGATCTAAATATTCAAGTTTGGTAAAGAAAAATCATGTCAGATAATATTAGTCCAGAACAAAATGAAGAGTCACTTGATAGATTGTGACCTAGATTCAGAAGAAAGGGTGACGGCAAATTTTATTGTCCTTGCAATAATTGCAAAGGCTTAAAGACGAGAAGACTTTTAATCACAATAGTTGAGAAACATTGTAGGTGGCATGGTCACATTGAAGGGGGAATGGTTATCGTCCATTGGTAAGTTGTTTATTATATGTGTTTATATTGATTGAATTTGTAAATGTTTATATTGTTTTAACATTTTATATATATATATATATATAATCACTTGATCATGATCATGGTTTATTTGTGTATATCATTATTATAAAGGTGGGGTGCCCTAGGGCACATGATATGGATTATCACGGCCCAGAGAATGTAGTTTTGCAAGTGGAGGAACATGGAGCTGTGAATATTGAAGATGAAGTTAATGATCCTATGGAAGAAGATGATCATGCACTAGAAAACACAATTAAAGATGATGGTACAAATACATTTATCCATGACACATGTAGTGGCACATCTGATCATGTTGATCGAGATGACTTTGATGATGTCCATGATTTACCTGTACTTGAGAAGGCATAAGAGCCCCTTTATGAAGGCTCCCAAACAACTCTTCTCTATGTTGTATTGTTGTTGGTGAACTTGAAGGTTATGAATGGTTTATCCAACATAGCAATCTCACGAATGTTAAGGTATTTCATATATGTCATCTTTTTTCATCTATTTTAATTGTTGTTAGTTCATCGCTAGTAAATAAAGGATAAAGTATGTACCATTTATATTAAGAAATTATATTTTGTTGTAGATTGATTGGTGAATTTTTGTTACCACCATCAAATATTTTACCTTGCTCATACCGAGATTTATCTGGCATTATGAAAGATATTGAAATGGAGTATCAAGCAATAGATGCATGTCCCAATGATCATATTATATATCATAAACAACATGAATTTGCAACAAAATACCTATAATGTCATATCAGTAGATATCGAATAGATCAACTAACAAAAACGGTGTCTCACAAGGCTCTTTGTTATATTCCCATTATTCCACGTATGCAACAATTATTTAGGTGCGAATGCTTAGCGCAATTTATGGATTACCATGCACGAAATAGAAGTGGAGATGAGATTCTTTGAATGCCTGAGGATGGTTCTGCATTTAGGGACATGGAGGAAAAATGGCCACACTTTAAAGAAGAACCTCGTAATCTCAGGCTTTCATTGGCAGCGGATGGTGTCAATCCATTTGGAGAGTTGAGATCTATTTACTCGGTGTGGCCTGTTTTTGTTATCAACAATAACATTCCTCCATGGATGTCAATAAAGAGGGAGCACATAATGTTGGCAATGATTGTTCTAGGTATTTTTTTACATCAATTTTCTTTAACATAGTAGCATCTCATTTGTCTTATTTGTTGCATAATGACTTATATGTTTTTTCATTTAATAGTCATGTACATGAATTTATATATATTGCAATAAAATGGTTATAATAATTATGTAATGTTTATGTTCATTCAACTATTGAGCCTCTTATTGACGAGTTACTAAATTTATGGAATGGTGTGACTATGTATGACGTATCTAGACCAATAGGATGAAGACAATTTGAATTCCATGCAATGCTTGTATGGACAATTCATGATGCCCCAGGGCTAACACATTTTTCTGGTATGTTATAACATTCGACTGCAGGAATTTAACGATATTTAATTTTATGAAGTAGATATCATGCATGTTTTTTAAGTAATCTACTCATTATATATAATTATAAAAATTGACATATTTAATCCAATTATATATGATTCGCAGGTCTTCAAACAAAGGGAAAATTTGCATGTCCAATTTGTGGTCCAAAGATGAAATCTCGTCATTCAACAAGTTTAGGAAAGCGGGCGTTTGATGAGTATAGGCACTTCCTCCACATAAATCATAAGTATCGAACTACTGAAAAAACATCTTTTCAATGGGAAAGAAGAGACTACATCAAAAGGACAAAGAATGACACCTCGCCTATGGAAGTTGGAATATAATGGAATTAATCATCAAGGTTATACATCGGATCAAATTGTTTATCTATCATTTATGATATGTTTTGAATTTATATTTTTATATTGTGTTGTGTTTACTCATGCTATAATTGATAATTATTGTCGTTGTTAATTTTTTTAACTTATATGCTTCATGAAGGTCGTCAAGGCATTAATGGTCGGCTTCCACAGAGACTGAAAAGCTATCCTAGATAATTTAGTAGGTTGCCCTACTATGAGCAGCTACAAATTGTGCATTTGTTTGATACAATGCATATCGGAAAGAATATGACAAAAACGTTATGAAAAATATTGGATGGAAGGCATGACAAAGAAAAAATTATCAAAATTTGTAGTGACACTCAGGAAGCCAGTCATGCAATGAAAAATTTCATTCAATTAAATAGCGATGGAGACCAAATTAATATAAGTGCCCTTCCTTGGGTATTAATGGAGCAGCAAAGAAATGCTATAAAACAAGTCATACGAAAAATTTGATTTCTCACAGGATTTGCTACGAACATAAACAATATCATAACAAAGAAAGGTGAATTTGGGTCAGGGATGAAAACGCATGATTGACATACCTTCATTAAGGTAATTATTTTGGTATATTATATATATTTGTATACTACATGTACTTTTCAGTGTATTATGTTTACTACTTTTGGAAAAATATTAATGAAAAGATCATTTTATAATAGTTGCAGTACATTCTACCTTTATCTCTCTTAGACAACTTCAACAATAATGTCAAGAAAGTTATATATGATCTTGGAAAATACATGAGGTAAGTAACGATATTTGTTCAATTCGTTGTATATTTTTGTTAAATCTCGTTAGTATATTTGTGCCTTGAATCACTTGTAGATGGTTTTCACCTAAAGAAATCCATAAAGAAGATATAAATTATTGGAAGAGAAAAATTCCTCATCTAATGTGTGAAATGAAAAAGTGTCTACCTTCGACATTTTTCAATGCACAAGAACACTACCTCATACACCAAGTTGAGGATATGGAATTGTGTGGACCTGTACACACAAGGTCAATGTGGATGGTTGAGAGGCACTTGAAATTTTTTAAGGCTTTGGTTAGACAAAGAGCACATCTTGAGGGTTCTATGGTAGAGGGATACATGGTATACCAGACCATGGTGTACATTATTGAGTATCTTCCTAAGTTTGTAGCAAAGATCCATGTAGATCGCATTTGGGATCCCAACTCCATTAACAAATTCGAAGGGGAGTACCTGATGGGGAAAGTAGATTGAGGAAAGTGATAGGTAATTATAAGATGGTCATGGAGATTAATTAGAATACATTATACATTTGGTTTTTATGTATATTGTACTTATTTAATTATTAATCTTCAATATTCATCAATTATAAATTAAGGTTGTATACCATGGTAATTAACTAATTATACGTCGTTTATGAATTTCATTTTTTTTTATACAAATAATCGAGAGTGGGATGCACTACATTTGTACATCGCAAACAAATCTTGATTGGATGATGGTATGGATTGAATGATATCAACAATCTAGTTGTGCATTAACATGGGAAGGTGTGGCTTCATTGGTTAAAGAAGCTCATCGTAATAGAGATTCCAATGTTACACCAAGGGAAATTGATTTAGCACATGGTTTAAGAGATAAAAATGTATGTATAAATATATTAATCACCTATATTATTTAATTATTTTCAATTATATTGATGTATATATATGTTGAGATTTTTTTCTTTGCATACATTCGGCCAAGAATAAATATGTTTATCAAGTGATGATATTGCAATAAGTTTTACATGTTTGAAATATTGTAGGTGAAAAACCACAAGGCTATGTGGTGCAATGGTCGTAAATTTTGAATCAAAAAGTTGGATGACACGAAGAAAACTTGTGATTCTGGGATAACTACAGTCTTCCAGGTGACTAATGTTTCATCTAGAAGCAAGATACATCTAGAAGTCTCAGAAAATCAATACTATGGGATTTTGGATGATATACTTGAGTGTGACTTTAAGTCCTTCAAATTAGTTATGTTTTTTGTCCTATGGTACAAGCTACGATTGAATGAAAATGATCCTGAGAGAACTATTATTGAACATGATAATGGATTTACCATGGTTAATATAAAGTATTTTGAGCGAGCTGGAAATGAGCCCTATGTTCTTCCAAGCCAATGTGAGTAGGTATTTTACTCAGAGGTTTCAGGTAAAGTGGGTTGGTCATATTTTGTTAGACATGATCTAAGAGGAAGGTCAGTAAAGTATAATGTGGTGGAAGAAGAAGATACTGAAGAAATAGAAGATGATGTAGATGATGATCAGGATCAACAGTTAGTTGATGATGTGCCTGATGAAGATGTCGAAGAGGAGGGACTAGATCATGATGATGAAGGAGTTAATGTTCATGAAGATGATACCCGTGTGGATGATGACATTATCAAAACTAATATCAATGATGATGATGATGATATGACCAATCCTTACAATGTTGAATCTGGATCAGATGATACATACGAAGAGTTGGATGAAGAAGAAGATCAATGACATTGAAATGTATGAGTTATGTGATTGTATTATCTATTTGATATTAGTTTCTTGATAGAATTATATTTGACTTATGTGGTTACATAATTAATTTATTATTTTTATAATTTTAATTATATTTGAATTATATTAGAATATGTTCAGTTAACAGATGTAAAATATAAAATGGATAAACCAAAAGATGAAAGTGTGAGACCATTGCTTTGTTGGGTGTATGGAGTGTAATGAAGATCTATAAAATTATAATCTATGATGGCAATAATTCAAAGTGTTTGGCACACATATGTAGTTTATGACTTATATAAATGTGCAAGTCAATGACTGACAAACTCTACTTGAGATAGAATGACAATCTTAGTTATGTGATTCTTCTTATTGATTCAATTAATACTCTTCAGCTACTATAATTGACTAGAAGGGTTTAATCTTTACTTGAAAGAACCAAATAATCACATCACACAAATACAGCAAATGTGTATCGGTAAACTAAATATATATATATATCCTTGATATATCAATTTAAACAACAAAAAAGCATCAAAATGGAGACAACCAGATAACGGTATAATTCCACAAACAGTTGATACCAAGATGAAGCCACAATTTTAGACATCTTCATTAACTTCATCAAAACTCATACATGCATCTGAGTCTTTTAAAGGAAAGTTTCATTGCAAACTATCTACTATATCTTTCTCCTATCTGCCTATATCTTTTTTATATTATGAAACATATATAAATATATCAAAATTGTGAAAGGGCACGTCCTTTGAGAAATGTCTTTTGCTTAAAAAAAATAACAAACTAGAAATTATGCTCTATTAAGCCATAAATAGATGTTTGACAGATAATCTTGGTAAGTTGGTCGCTTGTGTGTATCAGCATCCTCCAGTGCATACCTTATGGCTATCTCCATTTCGAACATCTTCTCATTCTTTTCACATGCCCTGTCCATTGTTAAATCATTTCTTGTGGCTGTCTCCAGAATTTTTTGCATCATCGTCTCAAATTCCTTCATCCATCATGTGGTAATAGACAATGTTTTACTCCTCTTCAGTTAAGTACTTGTCCACCCATCTCCGATACTCTTCATCCGTTAGCCAACCAAAATTCACCACCTCATTCACCTTCGTATTGTAAGGTGTGTACTTCACTGCAACCTAATTGGCTTCCCTTTCAAAAAAATCTAAGAATGTGATGGTGGTAATTATCTTATCCATTCTATTTACCAGCAAATCATAGTTTGAATCATCAAAAATCGATTTGATTTGTGCATTGATAACTTCTTTTGCCCCATCCTACCACTATTGCAATGTCTTAACATTTCCTTGTGCATCAATAATGTCTGGAAAAAATGTATCATTCCAATCATCAAAGCTCTTTATCAGCTCCCTAATTCTTCTACTCAAATTATCAGGTAGGGCCTGCAATCCATTCAATGATTTTACAAAGATTTGAGTAGGCTTCAATGACTGGGGCTTGTTGTTCACATCAAACCTAGAATCTTTGTACATAATATCTAGATCATTGGCCCTAGGGATCCATTTCTCAGCCAAAGCCAAAACTATTTCCCGATCCCTATTGATATTTTTATTCCATCTAAGAATAAAGAATACAAAGAATGTATAGATGGTAATTTACCATGAACCTTTTCATTAAGATGCCTCAAAACTATGTCAACCACCTCACTTTGTTTGGAAATTGCATCATCCTCAGTTGCCTTTAAGGCAGCTTGCAATTCTGTGATCCTATTCAACATTTTCTTCTTGGTGGGATCCACAGAATATTCAACTTCTTCTTCAACTAGACCTGGTGTAGGACTGAGAGTAGGTGCTTGGATGGGGGACCCCAGAGTTGAAACAATTGGAGTAGTAGGGGGGACCGATCTTGCAACAGAAGTTAATGCTCTGATACCAAGAGCACTAGAGGATTCTCCCACCTGCCCATATTTCAACCTATCTACTTCAGATTGCAGCTCAACATTCCTTTGCTACATCCTACTATATTCTGCAATCATCATATTGTATTTTTCCATCAAACTCTTCTTTTCAGCCTCTTCTCTTTGAGTTGTCTTTTGGGCCAATTTGGCCACATTTACTGTCAGGCTTGTAGCTTATTTTGTTGAAGTTTTAGAAGCTCTCTTGATGATTATCCCTCCCCTTAGGTGTGGGCTAATATCAGTTACATTTGGCTTTTTGTCCTGGGGTGCCAATGCCCATATGGCCAAAGTTTCATACTCCTCACTGAAGGAAGAGTCTTGCAGAGTTGCCTTAACCTCTTCTTCACTGTTTTGTATAGGGTGCTTGGACTATAAGATAGCATTGAATGCAACTGCATCAGCTATGTCCCATTCAGGCAAAAGTAAGACACCAGCCTGAGTCACAAGTCTTCTTCCCTCCTCAGGAGTGATGCCTTTTAATTCTTCCATTAATTTTGCCTTGACCTCATCATCATTCTCCTTCTCAGACCTATCAAGTCTTGATTCTCTCCTAATCTTGCATTTGTTTTGGTACTCTTCTAGTTTCATCCTCCAAACTAGTTGCAAGAATATAGGAGTCTTTACAAATGCATCATCATCCAAGAATGCCTTGTAGGCCTCCATCTTGGCATCTTGTACACAATTCCCCTTTACATCCATGTCAGAAAGCACCAATTATGTTGATCTAGGAGGGGAAGGGATACCAACCTGCATGTCTTGATTAATCACAATTATCTCATCCATCAAAGTTTCCTACGTTTCCTCAACTCTCTACCTCTTAGGTCTTGGCTCTGATGGTAACACTGTAGGATCACCTCTTAGTGGTGAATCTAGATCCACAATCCTTATCCCTCTGGGTGCTCTGATCCTTGGACTCAGCTGTGATGATGCTTGCATGACTTTTTTTCCCTTCTTATCCCCTTCATCCTCATCACTGCTCACATTCCTCTTTCTCTTGTATAGAGGCATGTCAACTGGTGGTTGATAAGCTGGCCTTGTTTCTTTAGGCCTCACATCTGGTTTTTCTATACCAAAATACAATTCCAAACTAACCCTCTTGGTCATCAAGGTGCCCATGATATTTTTGAAATTGACCATTAAGAATTCTATTCTCTTGTGAAATGGAGTGAACTCCATTAATGGATCATATTTTGGATCCATTTTATGTATTATAGCCAACAAATTTTCATATGCAATCATTTTTCTTTATTCAACTCCTGCTTATTCAAATCAAACTCATTTTTGATTAGGTCCTCGGGAAAGTTGAATTCATGTGCAAATTTTCCAACTTTAATTCATTTTCTGAACAATGCAAAGGATCCCTTAGGGTCATGTTGTCTCCTAGGACCATTCCTCAAATTGAAGTCATAAAAAAACCTTCTGAAGTGGACCCATCCTCCCTTGGAACAAACAAAATCATAAACAACAGTGTAGTCAGGGAAGAAAGTCCCTTTTCCTTTCTTTGTTATGTTGTCCTCATGAATACAACCTAGTTGCCACATAACTTCTGCAAACCCCATCCTTGATGGTACATTAAAGGGGAGGATATGAGGGGTTCCCTAGAAACCATTAACCCTCAAGATAGTGCTTACAGGGTACAAGATGATATCACCCCAATTGTGACACACTTTTAAATTAGGCTTCCTCACCTTCAGTCGAAGGACGTCATGCAAATCTTTAGGGACTCTTGGCACATTTACCACCAACCAAGCCGTGAGTCTGGAGGCAAAGCAGTTATCAAACTGCACAAAGCTGGCACCTCTCCTATTATAAGACAAATCTGCACTTCCACACCTATACTAGTAACCTTTCTCCATTCACCTCCTGCCTCAACTCCATGTTTTCTGAGAAGAAAACAACATTCTTGTACAGGAACATATGCATCAATAGGGAGTACCAAAAAAAAAGAGTGCCAGTATCCCTCACATGCATCTTCTCTAAGAGGAATGATGCAAAGTCATATACCACAGAGAAGTTGGGATGCTGAATCTGGGCTCCCATAAACATGTATGCAACTAGCATCATAGTATTAGAGTTGAACCCTAAAATTTGGCACAATGAATAAAATATTGCCAAGAAGTGACTGGCAAAATAGCTTAGCCTCAAAGGCTCGTGGTCATTTGGGCTGATAAGAATTGTTGAATTTCCCACCCTGGCCAGGTGAGGAGGAAGCAACCTCAATTTGAAAAGAGGCTTTAACTTTTTGTACTCCTCCTTCATCTCCTCAAAATCTATTTGGAAAAAGAAAGGGCTATACTCAGTCAAATCAAAAATATGTCAAATCTTATCTGCATTTATGCTTAGCAGAATTCCACCATCGTTATCCCTTATGACCCTTATCACGGGATCATACCGTGTTGCCGCTACTCTGAGCAAGTCAACATCAGGGAACACATTTGAAACTGTTAGTTTCCCCATGTCATATCTCCAGGCATTAGAGAAGGGGTGAGGTAAGTTTCATTTTCCATACCACATCCTAAACATTTCAAGACTAGTCATAGGAATCCTGGCATCCGCAATGTTATAATTTCAGCACATTAGACCTTCGCCTAGGGTCTTTCCATTCATTAATACCAAACCACTATTCCTATCATTTTTTGACAACGGGAGTTGATCCAGGAAGTCATCATACAAATTCCTTTTCAAATAATCAACATGGCCAAAATGCTGCTTCAGTGGTGCCATCTTAAACAACTAGGGCTTCTTTTAAAAAATTAAATCCTCGAAGAAACTAGGAGTACCCAGAACACAAAAATTCAACACAACTGTGCAATTCCAATAATTCAAACGAACTAGTAACCCTATGAAAATAATTAATAAAACCCCTTGACCAACACAATAGAACCCTTTGCAAAGACATAGTCAAATTAACCTAGCAGTTTAGAAAATAACTCGTGGGATTTCACGCCTTGCAAAGAGCCAAACTTCACGGTGATCGCTCGAAAAACTTTATCTCTGGCTTTGAACTGATTGGAAAATACTTGAATTCATTTGTGATGAAGATAGAAAAAGAGAAGATACTTGATGTCAATTGAATTGAGCCAGTAGACGTCTCATCTTCCATTAAAGCTCATTTGCATGCCATGCCAACGGCTCCGATCGCATTTGATGCGAATTTAAAGTTCAGTCGTCGATCTTTTATTTTTGTCAGATCATCAAACGATCATCTTCAAAAGGGCTGACGAAATCTCCATGTTAGCATTGAGGGCCCACCACAGAAGCAGTGCCAAAGGAATACATGTTGTGGCTACCCGTGATATCACGATCACTAAACATCCTGCATCTTTGGATCACGTGAAAGTGGGCAACCTTTGATTCCTACCTTCGGCGATCATGTTCACTCATAACAGTCAACAACACCAAACATAACCATCAAGAAATTTTTTACCAAGATTATAACATCACCGTTGATCTCGAGCACGAGCATCTCATATTTGTTTTAGTAACCCACTTTATAACATATTTAAGTTTGAAACAAATATTAAACGCTTTATTAATCCCTTTTCGGCATCGGCGGCTTGGGACACGTGGCACTTGCCCATGATATCGCAATCACCAAACAACTAGTAGTGATTTCATCGTGAGATCACGGGGAGCGGTCAAGATCAATCGTAGGAAGATCGACTGTCATTTAGAACACAGTAGTCAATAGCACCAAACATAACCGTCGAGCAACTTTTTACCAAGATTATAACATCACCGTCAATCTTGAGCACGTGCATCTCGCAGCTATTTTAGTAACCCACTTTATAACATATTTAAGTCCGACATAAATATTAAATGCTTTAATCCATTTTCTGCATCGACAGCTTGGGACACATGGCGCTCGCCTGTGATATCGTAATCACCAAACAACCAACGGTGATGTCATTGTGAGATCGCGAGGAGCGATCAAGATCAATCGAGATCAATGATCATTAAAAGCACCCCCTGCAAAATAAAACAACTATTATAAGGGAGAAGGGGACATCGCCTATGACAATGAAAAATGATGGCTCAAATTTGTTCTTAAAGCATGGGGCACAGACCAACCCAGACTTCAGAAATAATGAAGTCAGGTGAAATAACCTTTTTGTATGTGCAAATTGCACGACTGTCGGATAAAGTGATTTCAATCTTGACTATTGCTCGTAGACCTCGTTAGGTTTCTACTAATGTCACAAATATGGTGTGAGGCGTACGAGATGCTGCCATCTGTCACATTTGATGGTGGGGACCAGTTTTGCTAGCTGATCGATGATGAAGGTTGATGCCAACAGCTGTTTCCATACTGATGCATCCTGGTTGTTCCTCGCTGACCTCATGCAATTAAAATTGCAGTTTCAATAATGTTGCAAGGTGTGCGATTTGGTGACGTGTGGACTTCGATGTTGTGCGTTGATAAAAAAGGTGGGGCCCATTTTCGTGCTGATGTGGTGCCTGGTAGGTGAATATCCTATCTGTTTGGTGAGTGGAGGAAGAACGTGGCATTTTCAAACTATTTTGACTCAATCTGAGCCGTTCTCTTGGCCAACATTGCGATTGATCAACGACTTGTATTTAAAAATAAACTGGTATTGTATTATAGTTGTTTTATCTCGCGCGAGTGAATAGTAATGGTTGAGTTCGACTCTGCCTGCATAATTAAATGCTAAAATTTACAAAATACTATTTTTGTGTTGTATCTCTACATTGAGGAAGAATTGCTTGGTATTGAGAGAAGCAAGTTGTGGTTACGATTTCTCAATTTCGTTGCCCTAGATGTTCTGCGATTGAAACCGTAAGTAGAACGTACACCATTTCTTGTAAATTCAGAAGGTTTTATGGTTTCTTGCTGGGCAATTCTTGATTGTTTCCTATTTTTTCTTTTGAAGAATTGATTGAATAGATTTGATTTTAGAGATTGTCTAGATAATTGCTAGGGATTTTTTAATATTAAAGAATTTTCTGTAAAGGCTAAAGGAGAAAATTGTAATTATTTTCTATCTAAAAATAAACAAACCCTAGTTTGAATTATCATTAGTCTAGTATAAATGGCACCCAAGGCCCGAAGTTCTGGTTCTGAAACCACTACCAGGTCTTTACTTGAGATATTATTGATTTGTTACAACACTCTACTAGCAAGAAGCAGGAAGGAAAGGTTTTTTTCTATGGGCCTCGAATCTTGGAAGGATTGATAGACAAGCAATGTGCAATTCAAGATGTGGAGTTACCATAAATCGAGTGGTAGTTGTTCTCCAATTGGTTTGGGAATAGGAATTTGTCGGTTCCTTTATGTAACCCCTGGACGTTAGACCTAGGTAAATTTTTGGTTCCTAATGTTTATATGGATGCAGATATTTTAAAGGACATTGTTGCTAGATATGACCCTGTGGCTCGAATTGTCAGAACACATGTTGGTGTGTAGATGATTAAGATAACCAAAGAAGAAATTGTAGATATTTTCAAATTGCATGAATGGAGTAAGGATATGGTTCCCATTGACTTGGAGGTTTTCAAACAAGAATATAGAAATACTAGGGGTTTGTTCAGAACATCCTTTTTAATAACTCATTTGGCAGTTTTAGGAAGAGGAAAAAATCAGAAGAATGTAGTAATTGGCAGGAATGAGCCTGAACCTTTTCCTGTGGACTATTTCTCCAGTTATTTCAAGAAGATTTTTTGTGCTTTATGTCAAGTTCTGGGAGTCATTGCTTATCGATATTATGTATATGGCAATAAATCTCCAGCACCCAGGTTTTAATGTAATATATGATTTTGCCACTTATTTGGCAAAGAAGATGCACATGGGTCCGATAGCCCTAAAGGAGGGGAAGAATTGGGTTGGATTCAAATGGTATTCCTTGTTAATCCACATGTTTCTATATAGGGGTCAAGCTGTGTTCGAGAAAGATATGGAATTAAAGAAGAAGGAAGGAAATATTGAAATTTATGTCCAATATTCGACTAGGATTCTTAACATGCATGATCATAAGTTTGATTATGTAACTTTCCATAATGTCTTTGGATCTAAATTAAGGGAGGCTCTTGTTCATGACCCCCCAAGGATCCCAAAATAAATTCATGACTTCTTGAGGCCGATGGAGAGAAGGCTTGAATTAAACATAATGCACAATTGGGGAGACATTATCCCTTATCATAATATGACATTTTTTTAGGGTTTTTGGCACTAATGTCAATCCAATGGTTTTGTCAAGAGAGGTACCCCTTAGAATTGGATTTTTGGAAATCATGAGGTAGTTGGGGGGCGCTCAAGAACTACACTTGCCAGCTGAATAGAAGAAAGGTTCTTTCTTCCCTGAATATACAACATTTTCCAATTTTGTTAAGGCAAAGGGAGGATGGAAGGAGTTGTATAAATTACTTGGGCCTTATAGGCTAAGGATTGAGATCCCCAGGAATCATGATCTTGAGGTTTTAATCTCTCAAATGAAGGCAAAACATCAGATAAGATATTTTTTCCACAACTTCTACTTTCCTGAGGACACCATCAAGAATATTTTTTATTTGAAATTGCAAGATGAGAGAAAGGAACTATACATTGCCTACTCTAAAATGGTAAAAAGTAAGCAGGAGAAAATACCTGGTTTCAATCCCATACCTAATGCTAAAGATGAGTTTAGCAGGGCAATGTATGCTATTGATAATTTTGAGAGCTTGGTTGGGGTTTTGAAAAATGAAAGGGTTATGGAAGAAAGGGGAAAATCACAAACCATCGAGGAGTACCCTAAGGTAAAGGAAGAGGAGAGGCCTACTTATCAGCCTCAAAAGAAGATAAGGGTTTTTCCTAGAAGAAAGGGAAGTAGGGTTGAAGATGTTGTTAAAAATATTGCACCATCTTCTTCAAGGCAGTCAGTACCAAATGTTGTTGATTTGGATTCTCCTCCAAGTTTTTTAGAACAGGCTTGCCCACCATCACCAAAGAGGTGGAGGGTTGAAAGAGTAAAGATTGTTGATTGTGATGGTGACGAGGATGATGAAATATTGTCACTCCAGATGAAATGCATCCTAAGATGCCATTGCAACAGGTTCAGGTATAGTTTCTTTGAGGTTATGAAAAGATGAAATCAAAGGAATAACAAGCAATGATGACTTAAGAGTAGAAGCCTATAGAGAGTTCATGATGGATGACTCTTTTATTCAAACCGGTGCTTTTAAAGATTTTGTGTGGAGAGCACATTCTACATTATATGCTGAGAAGGTGGCACATGAGAGAAGTCTGCATCTAGAGCTCCTAGAGAAGGTAATTCAAGCTAAGGTCAGGGAACATATGAGAGACAAATTCAAATCAATAACACCAGAGTAGGGTCAGGAATTGGTACAAAAAATTGGAGTATTGCTACTCCCTAAATGGGATATCATTGATGTTGTGGTGTTTGACACAATAAGAAGGGCTAATAAGCCACTTCTTGCTACTGAAGAGGAGGCTACATTAGCACTCAAGGGATCGACCTTTACTGAGGAATGGGATGCATTGGCAATCTGGTCCCTATCCACTGGCTCTAAAAAGCCAATTGTTGCAGAACCTTCTGACTTCAGTGGTCACTTGGTTGTGAGGAGATTTGTTGACACCCCAACATTGGAAGCTACTGATATGGTCGTGAATGTTGCCAAATTCACCAGAGCAACTGTTGAAGATTTGACCAAGGACCGGGATACTTTGAGAGGCCAATATAATGACATTATAATTGAATATAATAAGAGTCAACAAAAGGTAGTAGAGTTAGAAATTGAATTGGCTTTATTGAGGCAACAAATGGATACCATGAGATCTCAAAAGAAAGCCAGTTCTAGCCACACTGTTCCCAAATCACTAGTAGAGCAGTCTCAAACTCTTGCACAAGCACAGTCCTTGGCTATTGTTCCATATAATATGGGACAAGTGTCTATCACTATCAAGAGGGCTACTAGCCCTGGAGGGGGACTTCCTAGGGAGAAACTGATTCATTAGGTTGAAGAATATAAGGAGATGGTAAAGCAAATCCGGGATGCAGCAGGGAGAAGCAATGCAGTGATAGTGGACACTATTTGGAAACATTTAAATAAAAGGGTCCAGAGTAAGCTAAACAGTGTTCATGCAAATTATGTCCTAATGTTGCAAGCACTAAAAATGTTTCCAAGGGATAAAGAATTGGCCATCCCATTGCTAAACAAATGGATCCCTAGAATGGAGAACTTGAAATTCATGGCAGTAGGGGAAAAACAACATGGTGATAAATATCTTATTGTTATTTCAACATATCAATTGGTCAAGGGAATTGTTGAGCAAAATTTGCAGGGATTTTTCGCCCCAATGGAATCCAAGATTAAATTATTGAAAGATGTGTATGATGGAAAGGACCTGTCCCCATTGCCTCATATTTTACATAGTCAGGATGAAGTCAAACCCCTACAGGTTTGGAAGGAGAAAATGAACAATATAATGATGTCTCAAACACATGAGATATGCAAAAATCTTGGCATCCGCATGCTAGAGAATACATTGGAAAAGTTGTCTTTTGCTATAAGTTTCTTAGATAACTTTGATAAAAAGGCCACATCGATAATGGTAAATTATGCTCCCTATCGAAACAAGGTTGATCAGGTTGTGGCTTTCTAGTGGCCTTTTGAGGAGGATTTTGAATTATGGAAAAATGTGTTCTCTAATGAACTAGAATTATGAGTGTTATAGTCGAGAATTGCAACTTGGTCATGTATAATACAGGTCTGGCCTTAGATATTATATTCTAAAATTTTATTTTCCTTTTGACTCCAAATACAGGGTGCTAAGGTGGATTTAATAATATAACGGCTAAGAATTCCTTCGATGTATGGGGAGCGACCTTTGGAGCGATGTTTTCTTTCCTCCTTATCAACTAATGATGAACTTTGTCTTATGCTCTCCACTCGCATAGTAGAATTGTAACTGAATCAGGAGTTAGCGATCCAATTACAAATGGATATGTGTACTCTTCGACCTGAAGCTTGTTGCCTCCCTTCTTTTATAAAAGGGAATTCTGGGCCGAGAGAGTGGTCGGTTGAAATATCCAAAATATGAGAAATAAGAGTCTAGTAATATAGAGAGTATGAATTGTAAGTCCAGGTTTTAAAAAATTTTGAGTTAGATTGGAGAACTTTGTTAATCATGGGGTTTTTGAGCATGTTTGTATCAAACTCGTGAATATTTGGAGTTTATTTTCTATCCTATTGTGTTATGTTACATGGATTATTAATGTAATATCGATCAAAGATGATTTTCATTTGTTCTTTACTATGAATTATATTTAACTACAGCTCTGGTTCAAAGGATCGATTAAATGCTTCAGTTAACCAGTAAATTCATGAAATATAACAAATAGGATTCATAAAGGAGTAATAAACTCAGGTATAGATATATGGGTTGTAATGTAATTCATAATAGATCATAAGTGTTCAAAATGAAATTTACCTTGTAGTTCAGTTTTCTTTTTTGACTCTGTGTGCTGGGATATGGCACTAGAATTTTGATTACGTTTTATTTGCGTATGTTTTGTGTTATGGCATTAGGATATTTTACTCAAAAATTTCCTATCAATTTACTTTATATGAAGTTTGTGATTCTCTATTAAATGGACATGAGTCTTTTTTAAGGAATAGCCAATTTCTTGAAGGATTTCATCCTTTAACATTAATTGGGGATCTATTTGTTGCTTACCTGTGTGCAAATGAATTGTTTAAATGTTGTATGTTAAGATCATATGTTAGCGAATACCCTTCTGGATTTTACAAAGTCCAAAGTGTAGGATAATTAACCTTATTGCTATTCTCGTTAAGTTGGCCATACTGTTCCTAGTCTTTTATTATTGAATGTGGAGAGTTCATAGGAGCTTCTAGGAAACACGTGTGGGTTGTAGTAAAAAAATGCTAACAGGTTCAATTGATAACATGATCTATTGAGTAATTACAAAGAATTCATAATTTGAAATTCTAGATTTTGACAACATGATCTATTGACAAGTAGGAAGTATTTTTCACATTGTGTCAAATTTTGATATTGTTATCAAGATTCAATTATGTAGTTTTAGAATTCAAACTCATTGACCCATGTTTCACGAGTAGTGTTTCACAAGAACTCATCTCTCATGATAATGAATGGTCCACTTAGCACTCATTGCATCTAAATGATTCTCAAAGCGATGAAGCACTAGGCCTTCCTAGGAGGTCACCCATCCCAATATTACATTATCCATGATTTTATTAATAATTGATCATTTTGGATTTTGACAAACTTGACACACAAATGCCAATTTGACAATGAACTTAATGTATCACAATTAAGTTTCAAATTGAGTAACACAATAGAAACTAAAACAAATTGGGAGATTGTTATGAGGGTAGTGATGCAACTTTTCTAATTAGAGTGTATTCCATGAGATTACAATTCTTTGAGATATTTTGTCAAATAGTTCACAAGATTTGTCTATCCTCCCACATTTTACATAGATTTGAAAATGGAGTCTTCAACCACAACATTTGAGAAAATTCTTCTTCATATTATGCTTTGATGGATGTCCATACCTTGTTCCAAATCTCCCATATTAAGGAAATCGACAAGGATTTTGGTGAAGGTTGTGAAATTTGTCTATGCATCTACCAATTGCATTTGATTGAAAGTTTCTAAAACCTTTTAAAAAAATCCATTATGTATATTCTACAATCATTATAGTCCACAATTTCACATTTATTTGGTTTGCATCTACCAATTGTATTTGCTTGAATTTTCCTACCGAATTTTGAATGTAGATCCATTTTGTGTATATCTTACAATCTGTTGGTGTTTTTTTCCACATAGGATTTGAAATTCTCTAAGAGGTAGACAACCTCCGTTATAAGGAACTACAAAGGCTAGTGGCCAACTAACAAGAGTCAGTCAAAGACTGACATCTCCTACACTTTTGGCTCTTTGAAACCAAGGTGGGTAAACCCAAGTGTGTTCATAAGAATGTTTCATGATTGGTAAGAACACTTCTTCTTATAGATGTAGTCCCCACTAACACTAACAGACAATCATTACCTTGGTTGTGGCAAAACCAAAGAATAATAATAGATATCCCAAAGCAAGGAGACTAAAAATTATCATAAGATCTATATCCCCAAAAGAGATAGCAATTGGTATTTGTTAAAATGTTCGGGTATTGAATCACTATGCTTAGAGTCACGATCCTATACCTTAAAGGAATTTACCAATACTATCCAGTGCCTCATCCATTGGGTGGGAGTCATATAAAACATAATTCAGATGAAAATGAACTTATCACCATAGTGCTTTGCTACCATGAGATTTTTTAGTATATTAAAACAATACTCCTTAGTGAATCCTGAGCATATAACCATAAACATGCAATTTGTGTTCAAGAATTTGATTAACTCATTAAGTTAAAGCAAGAGAACAAATTACACTTTCAACTACACCATTGAAACTAAATGAACAAACCCTTGATAAATCCATTCATAATCCATGGCCCATACACAGGAGAGCAAAATGTCTTAATTTTTCTAGATTTCTTTCGATATTAGTAACTACAAAAGAATAGTATACTTATTTCACACTATTCCCAACCCAGCATGATTTCCTACATAATACCTTCAAAATCCTACATTACCACTAACTGTACCTATTCTAAGCCTTCAGACCCAAAAAAACCAACAACCCTTAACAATCAACCATCAAAACTCCTTTATAGGATAGGAGAACAACAAAGCAATAGGCTACATTGTTCATTCCAAAATTGAATTTCATTTAGAATGAAATTCAAATTCACATTCATCATCATTAGAAAAAACCATAATCAGTTTGAGGAATCAAAACAATTATACCATTGTAACCAATCAAAGCTAAAGAGAAAAGAGTGTGGCAGGCATGTGTATGTCCACATCAACACACCACCCAAAATTAACACACCCAGCAACTGCAACTACTTGCAAGACACACAACCCCGGTAGAGGCGACCGCTCCTGGTCCTCGCTTTAGTAAGAAGGGAGACCAACTTCCTTTTATCTGCTTTAACACATGATTTGGTAGCATGGCACGACGCCATCACAGTTATTGGGGCAACTGCAAGGGGCTCTTCATTGACCCCCAACAACTCGGTCATGGATGCCAAGTAACGTTGGTATTCTGAGTCAGTTTCGGACCCATCACCATCAGAACCAGAAGACAACACCAGTGGGGACTTGGAGCTCCTCATCCCTTTATAAGCATCATGGACAACCTCGGGCTTGCTAAGGACAGGTTGTACCCCATCAGGCTACAAATTTCTCACCCTGAGTTTGGTACTACCGAATGGTCCATTGCAAAGAACACCTCGCAAAATACAAGAGAGACTCGACCACCTGCAAACAAGACAACTCAAAATGTGATGATAATACTAGATAACACAATGAGCATTTATAGAGTTAATTGGTGCGAGAATATTAATTCCTCGAATGCAACATGAGCATTTGAGCATTTTAGTGGCTGATGTAGCCACCACAAATTATTTGTTGCTTGTGAAGACATGGTGTACAACCCATCATTACATTTATCTAGAGAACATTGTTCACACGTAGGAAAATCAGGTGAGGATCCGCTAAAAAAATTTGTGCCATTAATGAGAACAACTTGCAGAGAGCAAAAACTCCCAACGTGGATGAATAGGAACCCAACAAAAATTGAACCGTTAATGTGGATCAAACATGTAGAAGTTGAGAAATCCAACTTTAGACTCCAAGATCACCTACATGCAAATGGATACCTGTCACAAGGAAGAGAAGGGATGGAGAAAACAAACAAGGGTTTGATTCTTTGAAAAATGGAGAAATTATCTTATCAGAACAAAAGGGAATTGATGTGATATACAATAGGATCAATCCTTATAAAAGGAGATCAAGCAAACCCTAAAGAAACCCTAATAGGAAAAACCCTAAAAGAAGCCCTAATAGGAAAATATTTAATAATTAATATAATTGTTAAATGTCACTTTATGCAAACTAACGTGAAATCTTAAGAAGGGAATAAAGGTAACTTAATCAACACAATTAAGTTAAAACCTTTACTCTAACACCCCCCTTAAGATGAGCAACAGTGCAGCTACAAACAAGTGCAAGAAAGCAAAGGTAAATACAATGCAAGAAGGCAAAACATGGGTCTCGGCAACTAGGGTAGATCAGGTACCCAAATACAACCAAGTCTCTGTAAAGTGGAGAAATAGAGAAAACCTCATGGGAAAAGCTCTACTCCAAAAAGAGATGCAGAAAGCCAAGAAGAACATCACTGAAGCAAAAGAAGTTACAAACAACTGTCGAAAGATGACTGCTATGGTGTTGAAGAACCTCCACTGAAGATAGGATGATCAGGATCAAGAAGACAACAATCTGCATGAGTGCCCCAAATAACACTACTCGAATCAGATGGCAAACAAAGGCAAACACCTAGAATGAAGATACAAATGGCACAAGTGCCAATAGTCTGAAACACTGATCAACTAAGAATGGAAGATCCCTTCTAAGGAAAAACCAAGGAAGAATTAGCACGAATAGTATAATACATGTACAATAGTGTGGCACTTTATCTCAGTGCGTTTACATAAAGATATTGCTTACAAATGATGCTCAAAATGCCTAAAAAAAGGACAAAAAACTAGAAATACAATGCGAACAGCCAAAAACAAAGCATCCATGCAAATGAGAAGTTCCCAATAATGAATATGTCTAGGTAATTCACTAGAGTGTGAAAACACAAAAAACTGAATAAAATATACCTTGAGTGAAATCTGGAAAAAGTGCATGGATGGAACTGAGGAGCTCTAAAATATGGTTCCAATGTTGTTGAGATAGCGAAAAATGGAGAAACAAATCAAAAGTTATAAGTTCGGGACTGAAAGCAGCTCGTTTGACTTCAACTGGCTATAAAATGATCCAAAAAAAAAAAAACAATGAAACCCACACCACTGGAAAGTTGACAAAACTAGATTTTCGACGATATCTTGTTTGCCAAAAAATAATATCGTACGCCCAAGTTACGGCCTCTGGAAGAAAATAGCTCCAAAGGGGAAAAAAGCCAGTGCTGCATTAAATTTGATGGTCATACGACTGTCGCAGCAAAAATACGGGCTTAAATTTGATGGCCAAATGGCCGTCATCGCAAAAGCACAATTGGGCTTATTACATGAAAAATTGTTTTATATATAAAAAAAAAGGAGTTAATAATTTATTTATTTTTTAAGAAATTAATTAAAAAAATAGTGTTTAATTTTTTTGTAAAAAAAAATTAATAAAAAAACAGGCAGGGGGGCCACATGGGGCCGCCGCCTGCCAAGGTGGTAGGGCTGTCCCCATGCGGTACCAACCACTGCAGGGGGCGACGCCCAAGGGGCCACCGCTTGCCATAATGGCAAGCGGCGGTACCCTTGGTGCCGTCCCTGGAACCGCAGGGTACCCGAACCAGGCCCGAGCAAGCCTTTAAACTGCTTGCTTTTTTTTTAAAATAAAAAATCAAATTTTTTACAATGAAAAACTGTGAAAAAATTTGCAAAAAATATTTAAATTTTTTGATAAAAAATAATTCCGAAAAAAAGATGTGGAAAAAATAAATATTTTTTTTACCAGGCAGACGGACGGCCGTATGGGTAAAAAATTTTGCCCCTCAAATCAATTTTCTCCAAAATGGATGAATAAACAGTCGATTTAGGGGTTTTGGACTGTTGCGGACACAATGGCAAGGTCTGCTTGTGCTCAAAATACTTTGAAATTGTAGGTGAATCCTTGGATCAAAAAATGCAAACCCCAAAACTATGAATGCCTGATCCAACCTTGTAGCTCCAAATAGCTCCAAATTATTCAAACAAGAACAGGCATGCAGCAGGAAAGCTCTGATACCATGTAGAAGTTGAGAAATCCAACTTCAGACTCCAAGATCACCTGCATGCAAATGGATACCTATCACAAGGAAGAGAATGGATGGAGAAAACAAGCAAGGGTTTGATGCTCTGAAAAATGGAGAAATTATCTTATCAGAACAAAAGGGAATTGATGTGATATACAATGGCATCAATCCTTATAAAAGGAGATCATGCAAACCCTAAAGAAACTCTAACAGGAAAAACCCTAAAAGAAGACCTAATAAAAAAATATTTAATAATTAATATAATTATTAAATGTCACTTTATGCAAACTAACATGAAATCTTAAGAAGGGAATAAAGGTAACTTAATCAACACAATTTTGTTAAAACCTGTACTCTAATAGAACATGGCAAGTCAGACGACTCAGATTGAGTCAACAATTGTTTGAAAATCCACATCAGCACCCTGGGAGAACCGTGCCCAATCACAACCCAAGAAAACAAGAGGTTGCAACTGGACAGTGGGTCCCACCTAGCCCCATCGCTTCAAGAACCAGGCCACATGTCGCCTCTTCGTAGACCTCGCAGTACCCTCAGGGGCCTTTAATCTGATCGTGCGAGATCCGTGAGGAAGGATTATCATTGATCTCCCTCATTAATACCCCATGGGTAGAAAACACCCACCGTAAACCCCAAAACCCTAGCCTCCATCCATGTAAATTTTAAGTCCCACCACAATCCTTGTACGGTCCACATGATTTTTTTATCCTTTATTGAAGAAACTATTACAATATATTTCTTATTCATGTACTTATTTTCCATACATGTTTATAAAAGTTTGAAATTATTAATAATATTAATTTTGGCAAGACATTAAAAGAGTGTTGATTGTAAAAAATATGCATCCTAATGTGAAAATGCAAACAATGGAAGCAATGACTATAACACATAAATTTTTATGTAGTATCCAATTCAAAGAATCATGTTACCCTCTACCTTGAATTTTTTAGTATAAAAATCTAAGGAGATGCTATAAATAAGATAATAAGTTGACTATTAGCATATACCATTTTTTATAGAGATGTAGATTGTTGGATGTTGTGGTTGTGTTTCTCATGATATGTGCTTGTCATTGATTTCAACACTATTAGCATTAATGTCTTAAAGGTTGTATATGTTGAGGATATTGAGAAAATTAGAATAAATATGTTGCAGATAGTCTATGAAATTGTGGAGATCAGAGTGGTGGAAATTTTGTATGTTGGTATTCTGAAGTTGTGTATTAAAGGGTTTGTTGCTAAGCCTATCTAGTATATCCTCTGGAAGTTTCAGAGGTGTGCATCAAGATTGGAGCGGGTTATGAGTTTTTGTGTTCCTACAGTTATTTTTTTGCTATAGTTGGTGTTTCTGAAAGAAGAGAATGTAATTCTAGTGAATTGAATTGTTGTGTATGCTCTTGAGATGTTCATTGATTTTTCTTGATCTCATACTCTTATCATTGTGGTACGTCCACGTTGATCAGTGTGCTTGTGATCAAAAAAATTTCCTTCGCATGTTTGAGTTTTAATGTTCTTGGTTGACATGATGGTGGTAGCGTGTTGTAGATCCTTATGGATTAATTTTTGAATCCTTGGCATGTTCGAGGATGTTGATTTATGTCTTCATTATGTTGTGACTGATTTAAGTTGGTGCACATTGAGATTTTTTCATGAATTGGGCCGACAGTTTGAATTCATCTATTATTTATTTTTGGCCGACAAAGTTGTTAATGTAAATTCATGAAGTGGATATATAAGAGCGATTGTTTTATTCATTTAGAGAGAATGTATGTGAAGTGTATGCAAGATATGTGTGAATAAAGATTAGATCATTTGAATGCAGAGCAGAGTGTGAAGAATATTAAGCAAAGTATGAAGAAGTATTTATGTGCCTAACTGAAACTGTCATTAGGCTTTTGAAGAAGCTAATTTCTCAGTTCAACCTCATTAGATGGATTTAATTTTAAAATCTTATGTAAGGCAGTGAGCCTTCCCTTTGAGTAGTGAGCTCTAGGCAGTGTTCCTAAATGCATGTGCATTCCTTATTCATTTCTTTTATACTTTTAACAGGGTATAAATTGTGGATTAACCTCCACCGTGGTTTTTCCCCTAACAGGGTTTGTACACAAAAATCTTGGTGTTATGTGTGTTTCTGATGTGTTGTTCATTCATGCTTTCACTGTTAATTATTAGATATGAGATTAAAGGTTAATAAGGTTAAATAAGTTTCAATTTTGTAACAATTGATTCACCCCCCCTCTCAGTTGTCTATCCTTGTTTTCCAACATAGATATCTTCCATTTCAAAACACACAAAACAATATTCAGTACATAATCAACCATCTTTCATTTGTATAGTGATTATTTTATCCCTATAGGAAACAAGTAGAGTATATAAAGAAAACTAACAAAGCCACAACTACCCCTATTTTGTAGTTTGGTGTGCATTCCTTCCTCTCTCGAATCTTCTTTGATTATTTTGAAGAGACCAAGTGTTGTAACTAAACTATGGTCCATTCTATGTGCATGTAATTTTTATCTTGATAGAGAAAATTAAAAAACTATTAATCTACTCTTGTCAAAACACAATCAACACTCAAATTTAGTATAAGAGTCAACCAAACATAAGGAAAACATAATATGAAGATGAATTTTCTCAAATCTTGTGGTTGTAGATGCCCTTTTGAAATCTATGCAAAATGTGGGAGGATAGACAAAGCTCATGAACTATTTGACACAATTCCTCGAATAATTGTAATCTCATGGAATACATTCTAATTAGAAAAGTCTCATCACTGCCCTCATAACAATCTATCAATTTTTTTTAGTGTCTATTGTGTTATACCCAATTTTATGGAAGGTTGTGGAATTTTTCTTTGCATCTACCAATTGCATTTGTTTGAAAGTTTCTAAAACCTTTTCAACAAATCCATTATCTGTATATTCTAAAATCATTATAGTACACAATTTCACATTTATTTGGCTTTGCATCTACCAATTGTATTTTCTTGAATTTCCCTACAATATTTTCAATGTAGATCTCTTTTGTGGATATCTCATAGTCCTTGTAGTCCACATCACTTTGTTTTTTGAAGAAATTATTACCATATATTTCTTATTTATGTTCTTATTTTGCATACATGTTTATAAGTTTGATATTACAATTAATAATATTAATTTTGGCAAGACATTAAAATATTTTGTTGATTTTAAAAATATATGCATCCCAATGTAAAAATGCCAACAATGGAAGCAATGATTGTAACACATAAATTTTTATGTAGTATCCAATTCAAAGGATCATGTTACAATTTAGGGTTATGATTGGGTATTTAATTAGGGTTAGGATTTAGTGTTCGGGTTAGTGTTAGGTTTAGAGTTAGGGTTAGGGTTAGGAAAAATAATGTTAGGATTAGGGTTAGATTAGGGTTTATGTTTTATGGTTAGGGTTAGATTTAGAGTTTTGGTTATGGTTGGGATTAGATATGAAATTAGGGTTAGGGTTTAGGATTATAATTAGGGATTATATTTAGTTTGGCATCAAATCTAGAGGCCTTATACATAGCATCTAGGACTAGGAGCAGGAGTCTGGATGGGGGACCCAGGAGTAGAAACAATTGGAGAAGTTGGAGGTACTGATCTTGATGTAGAATGTATGGCCAGGGTACCAGGAGCACTAGAAGACTCCCCCACATATTTTTACTTCAACCTGTCTACCTCAGTTTGTAGCTCAACATTCCTTTGTTGCATTCTACTATACTCTCCAATAATGGTGTTATACTTCTCCATCAAACTTTTCTTCTCAGCTTCTTCTCTTTCAGCTCTCTTTTGGGCCAATTTGGCCACATTTACAGTCAAGTTTGTAGCTTATATAGTTGAAGTTTCAAAAGCTCTTTTGATTATTAACCCTCCCCTTAGGTTTGGGCTAATATCAGTAACATAGGGCACAAGCCAGCCTAAACTTAGGAAGTAATAAAGTTAGAAAAAATATTTAACTCAATTTATAAAAAGGGGCCTGGCCTAGACAAAACAATGAGACATAATTCATTTTAATACCCACTCAAAAAAGGTAAAGGCTAAATATATCTCACCCAAGGTTTTACATGGAACATTAGGAATTTTATGAAATCCAAGGTAAAACCCAACCTTAGGTTCCTCCCAAACAATGTAACAAGCCAAGACAAGGGCAAAACATAAATGGAATTCAACGAACAATATTTTAAACTCCATAAAATCCACCATGATGCACACCAATCTACCGAGTTACAGTTCCGAGATAGTGGGTGGATTGGCGGATGTCATTTCTATTTAGCCCTCAAACCCTTACACAAGCACAACAGGGCAGTCCCTATATTTGATTGTTTAATCCCACAAAATAGTGATTGAGAACTTCAAAACAAATGCAAATGAAAGGGAACACATATATTTATCTACACCAATTATCTTAGAGCATTTCAAGCTTGTATGGATCCATACAACACAAAAGAACTTCAGAAAAATTGTAAAAACACTGAAAATTGCTTCAAGAACGTGGTATCTGATATGAAATTTTGGTATCAACTCCTCCAACAATTGCAATGGGATGGGAATACAATATGATAGAAGTGGGATAAAATATGCATCATTTGAAGCATCAAACCAATATGCAAAGATGAAAGAAAGTGCTAACCCCTTAAACTGAAAAATTTTCTTTTAACTTTAAGTTTGTTGGGTAGCCAATTCTTTTAAATTATCAAATCTTGCCATCATACATAATCAAAATGTTATTTTTTCAAATGACTATGAGCACTAACTTTCACTATTTGAAGATGTTGAAACCTTGTCATAGAGAATTAGAACATTGATGAGACCACTCATCCTACCTTAAAACATACCAAAAGTCTCCTAGCAATTAGACATAGGAAGATTTAAGATGACTTAAACATTTTTTATAGCCAAAGCATAAACTTATGATGACTTTACCAGGCCTAGTACACACTCCCTCCCAGTTAACCACTTAGACATATGGAAATTAAATGTAAATTTTCTGCTATTTTTAGTCATGTAGGTGTCCAATAAACCACCTGGTTGTGTTTCCCTTCCAGTTAATTTACTTGAATAAAGAGAAAAAGTCATTTGATTACAATTAGACAATACATTTGATGCCTTGGTTGTGTAACTGGTGGACCATAGTCACATTTAACACTTGTTACAAATTTTGGGAGTTAAAACATTAAGTAGATTTGATTTGTGATAGACACATTTGGACGGTAGTAACAATAACTTGCAATCTATCAATACTTGATTGCCTTATAACCTATCAAATTATAGCGATGAAATGATAGATTAATCATAATGTCAACTTTGGATCACATTACCATGAAAGAACTTCATCCAAAATCCTTATGAGTGCAGGTACCACCAAATAGGTATTTGTCAGATTTGTCTTCTTCGAGTGAGGGAAATTCAAGAAGAGAAGAGGAAAGTGAGACATGTAGTAGGTCTAAAAGAGGGAGATCAACTAGAGGTCAAAAGATTAGAAGAAAATTTCGTAAATGCATGGAATTTTTTCTTGCTAAAGGGGGGTCATGTTCTTATGATGATGAGAGCATAGGTGACATCGAGGTGCCTTTGAGGTACAAACATCTACAAAAATAATGGGTACCCAAGGAACTTCCTCCAATAAACACTAATCTTTGTGTCAATGAGAGGATATATCGCATAGCACCATCATCATTACATGGTTTGGGCCTATTTTGAATGTACGGCATAAAGGTTTGTTATGAAAAATTTACTGAGCTGATGGAGTATGTTGGACCCTGTTATAGTTACAAATATTGGATACAGCTAGTTCAATATACGCGAAGTATGCATAGGTATGCACTATCAAAAAATTATATACAACTAAAAGATAAGGATCAAAATAAATGAGTGGCTAGGTACATTGATGGGAGGCCAAAAGCATCAGGGAATATTGCAGGGTTTATAAATAGTACACGACTTGGGTCAACAAATAAGCAACCCAATTGTATATTCGAGGCGTGAGAGGGAAACCATGTATTCGTATGTGTGATAAAATCAATAACTACAGGGGAAGAGTTGCTAATCGATTACAATTTGAATCGCTTAGATACAAACACAATTACTATGGGGGTGGTATGTACTATATACCATTTTACCCAACCTCCAATTAATGACTCTAATATACCATTTTATTATTATGTTTTTTTTCGTAAGTCTATTGGTTTCATTTCGGTAATGTTTTTTATATTTAATTTTTGTCACAAAGGGACATTGATCATACGAGGAAGGCTCTGACCCAGACCGCAGATCGTAATCCATCTTCAGACTTTTCTATCTGATAGGTTTACCTCATTATAATTGTACAAATTAGATACAAGCAAAAAAATTTATTATGATGTTTTTTTCATGAGTTTATTGGGTTAATTTCGATAATGTTTTTAATATTCTTGTTGCAGTTGGTTGATCGGGGAAAGGCACCAGCAGTACAGGAGAGCATCCATATGGAGGTGCAGTCACTATTATGCGATGATGACATCGCATTTTCTACAAACCCTGCGGATATGATGAGGAAGGCCCAAAAAAAATGCAATGAAGAAATCCTTAACTTGGTATTCATAGTGCCTCAAATAGAGGAGATAAGAGAAAGGGTTAAAATGTTGTCTGAGAGAGCACAAAACTTGCAAGTAAGCTATCATGAGATCTTTAATTATAACATAAGTTCATTCATGGTTTTATATTTTGTACTCTTTTATGTCATGAACTAAAATATGTGTTGTTTTTACAGGATTATTTGTGTCATCATCGTGTTGCTAGCCATGATCAAGATACTGCAAGTGTTGCCCGAGAAGTAGGGGTCAGTACAAGTGTCAATCTTGATCTTCCTACACATACAACACATCATCTGACCCCATCATCCATGCCTATATTGTCGACTAAAATTTTGGCAACACATACCATGCAGGCATTCGGTAGTGCACCATCTGACAGTGAACACATGCCACTACATGTGTCAGTACCTATGGATATAGAGGCCGCTAGTACTGGTGATTTTTTAGCAGCATTTCCTGGATCTTCCCATATTACTAGTATGGGAACATTTCCAGTCACATTTGTGGTGATCGAGGATTTCCTTCCCATAAAGATAGAGAAGGTCCCAAGTACTTTAAAATGTTTTAATTATTATTATAAATAACCCAATTGAAATTACTTATTGATCACTCTTTATAGACTAATGATCCCATGATCATTTTGTAGGAAATGATGTTTTTATAAACATCTAAGTGATCTTACATTGGACCTCTTCGGGCCCACCATACATACACGGTGGAATGCCCAAAATCAAGATTTAAAAGATGAGCTCATTAACCATTTAGTTGTGTTTTTCTGTGATAAAACATTCAACTGAACCAAGGTACTTATCTAAAGTATGTGAGGGACCAATATAGGTCACATTTATAGAAGAACAGAAAGTACGAGTGTCCCCCTATGATTTCGGAGAGGGAGTGGAAGGACTTGGTGTCGGATGGAAAGGAGAAGGCTGAAAAGAAAAAAGGAAAGACACCACCGGGCCAAGGAAGATATGTGATACTATCAACAATTTAAATATATACTGATTACTCTTTCTTTTTACATAATCTAGCATATTTCAAATTTTTCATAGGCTGCCCGACACATCAAAGGCAACAAAGGCAAGACTAGAAAAAAATGGGCAGCACAAACTTGGCTCAAGGTGGCTATATGAAAATAGCCGCACGATTTGTAAGTATCAATAAATGAAATATTGCATCCAAATAATAAATTGCAAACAATTTTGGTTTTATCACACCATAGAAGCAAATTTCATGATCACATGCAAAAATGCAGGGCTATGATTTCAACAGAGTGCTCACAGAAGAGGACTTGAAAATTTCCTTCCACCAAGACTGTGGAGCCCTGACTGAATAGCTAAGAGTCTCGACTGGGCAAACAAAATCTTCCACTGCATCTAACACATGGGTAAATAAACTCAATAAAGTTTATTTCAAATTGAATACTTGTGCAATCTATTCAATATTAATTTGCACCATAATAACGTGCCTATTTGTTTTACACAGATAAGCAATTATAATATTGCACATGGCATTGGAATGCAGCCTGGTGAGGGTGGAGCACAACCTGTCGATGAAGGCCATGGTGTGCATCCCGGTACTATATGTATTCATGTGCTATACAAAACACAATATGGATTAATACAATTAAACATCTTTAATTGCATTTGGTGTATTAATCAATGTAACCTTTTGTGTTTCAACTTTAGAGCATGTAGAGCGTGATCAACATGTTGAGCATGATCGGGCTAGAGAAGATCAGGAACATGATGTGGCTCCATCAGGTAAAGAGGACCACTCTAATGTTCTTTTAAACATATTTAATTGCAATTGGCATATTAATTAATGTAATCTTTCGTGTTTCAACTCCAGATCAGGATTTAGAGGGTGTTCAGCATGTTGAGCATGAGGCTATAAGACAATATCAAGAACATGATGTGGCCCAATCAGGTAAAGAGCACCACTTTGATGTTATTTTAATTAATGAAATACGTGTAACAATAATAATAAAACATATCAATTTAACATTTATTTTCTATTGTAGCAAACCCCCCTTGCAGTCGCATCTGTGTTGTGAGTACACGATTAGGCATACATTAAGATCACGAGCAGAGCTCGGAACAACTCAAGGGGGGATAGATGATTTTGAAAATGATACTCCACTTTAGCTTTTTTTAGCTACAAAAAAAAAACAAAAACAAAAGTGATTGTAATCATATTATGACAACCATATTTTTGATAATATGTGAAAAATGAAAAAATGAAATATGTTAATGAATGAATATGAATATGTTAATGAATGAATGTTATATGTTATTAATCGATGAATGAATGAAATGTTATATGTTATTAATGCAGGATAAATGAATGAATGTTATATGTTATTAATGGATGAATGAGTGATTAATGTTATATGATCGGGTATGGGGAATTGAGAGAGATGTGAGGGGGGGGAGGGACCAAATGAGCTTCCACCTTCACGTGGTTGGCCCTGTTAAGTAGAGAATATTAAAATATTCTCAAAACAAAGAGAAGCTCAATAAGGCAAGTAGTACACTTTTCAATATAAGAAATGCATCGTTTGAAGCATAAAACCAATATGCAAAGATGAAAGAAAGTGCTAACTTTTCACTATGAACATTGTGTTGTGTGTGGATTTGGTTTCAAAGCTCTATTTTTTATTTTTATTTTAGTGGTCTCTAAAATTTGACTTTTGTGCATAATAGGTTAGTGGAAATTTTGACAGCTCTGAAGGGTTTAAAGGCTCGATTGAGATAGATACACGGATATTTGGATCTTGCTGTTGATGGGAGGCTTCCACTTAACAATGAAATTTTGTACCATCTGCAGGTATGCTAAAATATCTCTACTTACATTCATTCAACTTACTGTAGTATAATATCTGACAAAAATCCCCTTTTCATTATACTTAGATGGATTTTCATGCCCTGTTCCAAAGCACATGTTTTAAAATAGGCAAGAAGGATGCTGGCAAGGGTTAAGGAATTTGTCTTTACACCTACCAATTGCATAGTTTACTTCATTCATACAACATATTGCCAATGTGTTTCACAATTGTTGGAATCATATCCTATAATTACAAAACTAGTAAAATTAAAATATGTAAGTTTTAAATATGGCATTACATATCTTTCTAGAAGAATTAAAAAAATAATTTGCATAATTTCAAATATGGCATTACACATCTTTCTGCAGAAGGCATCAAAGTAACCTTCAAGATTGACAATGGCAATGAGTACAAGGTCAATATAACTTAATGCTAATTGGGTATGATTTTATTTTTTCAAGAGCAATTTCAATTCATTTTCTGCTCACACTACTTTTATTTACATTTATGTTTTGCCAATATCCATTTTCCTTTACATTCATATTCTTCTATACATATTGTGTTTACAATAATGTTTTCCTTAATTTAATCTAGGGGAGAGGACCCAACACCTGAGAAACTTTCAATGCCATGCTGTTAGGATTTACTGTGAAGCTAATCCAAAAAAATTCATTGCTGCTCGAGGCCATATTGCAGTGCTTTCTCTAGGAAGCCCGCATGATCCCCATCAGGTATTTATTTTTGTAGTCTCTAAATTTCTTAGAATAAATCAACAACCAGTTTGTGTAAATGTTTCTCCTTGTTTAATATATCTTTTGGCAGCAATGGATCATAGTGGATTCATGGGGTCTTAAAGAGAAGGCTCTCAAACATGGAGATCAAGAGTGGGACTAGGTAAAACCATTCATAATCATGCTCATATTGTTTTATTGACTATCTAAGAGCTAAGTATCCAGGATAATATTCTGTATTTTTCTATTGAATTTTCAGAGTGAAAATAATTTTGGGTTTGCAATCCTATTTTTTAGTACACTAGCTAAGTATCCAAGATGCACTGCAAGTACTTTTTCTCACCAAATTGCTCATTTTCCACAAATTTAGATTCTAGTGTGTAGTTTAATATTCACTAGTTTGATATTTTCTTTGTTAGCAAAATTAGAATCTAGAGCGTAGGTTGTGCTTGTTGTCCATGACAATCCCCTTGATCTCATGACTCGTCATAGGTTTTATATTTTGCTCCGATTGTTGATCAACATCAAATGTGGCCATCATAATATCATCCATAGCCTCCATATTCTACAATTATTCATTGCTCATTTTTCATACATAGTAACCAAATAATGCAGGCCTAGAGCTTGGACTGCAGCTGTATGCAAAAAATGATAAATCCGTGCCTCTGTAAGCCTAATTAAACACAACAACTGACATGTTGTTTGATATTTTAAACAATCATATGACTGTCCTTTTTCTACCTTGTAAACACTAGTTATTCAATGCATACAATAATTTATTGAAATGCAAAGTTGAATGGCCTATTAACCCTTGACACTAATGTCATTACATTTTTCCAAACATGGTTAATCATATTATGATCTAAATTTTCATAATGAAGTATTCCAATCTGTCCTTTAAATCTGAGCATTGATGATAATCCAGATTGTCTTTTACTACCCCTATTAAATGCTCATGGTCTTGGCACATCAACTTTCTCTCTTTGATTGACTTGTCCTTATGTCCTATCATTATCCCTATGGATGCACTTTGGAGCCTCCTACTACTTTTATATATCGCACAAAGTCACCCTGATAAGTATTTTGATCCAATCCTCCCGATATATCTTCTCAGGCAATTTTGATTGCTATAATAGTATTGATATTTCACCGATATGCGTACATTTCAACGATTAGTTTTTTTTTTTTTTCAAATTGCATTGTTCCGTCAAAATTGCAACGAACCGTAAAAAGCGTCCGATGAATCTGCAATGTATCTGACGAAATTTTGTCGTGATGACTTGCTTATTTCATCGTGAGTTCGATGAACTTATGTTGTTAATCCAATGGTTTAGAAAAGGTATGTCACCCGTGCTCCGCATACTGTTCGTCGCTAGAGCAACGAAACTATCGTCTCGGTTCCGACGAATGTATGTCGCTGCTCCGACTCTTCATCAACGGTACACCACACATGCTCTGGGTATTGTTCATCACTAGAGCAATGAAACTGTCATCTCAGTTCTGACGAATGAATGTCCCTAGTCCGACACTTCATTGATGGTACGCCGTATGTGCTTCGGGTACTATTTCTTGCTAGAGCAATGAAATTGGCATCTCGGTTCCGATGAATGAATGTCGCTGCTCTGACGCTTCATCGACGGTATGTCGCACATGCTTCGGGTACTGTTCATTGCTAGAGCGATGAAACTATCATCTCGGTTTCGATGAATTAATGTCGCTGCTCCAACGCTTCATTGACGGTACACCATACGTGCTTCGAGTACTATTTGTCGCTATAGCGACAAAACTAGCATCTCGATTCCGATGAATGAATTTCACTACTCTGACGCTTAATCGACGATATGCCACATGTGCTCTGAGTATTGTTCATCACTAAAGCGACGAAACTATCATCTCGATTCCGACGAATGAATTTCGTTGCTCCGACGCTTCATCGATGGTACGCCGCACGTGCTCTGGGTACTGTTTGTCACTAGAGTGATGAAACTATCATCTCGATTCCAATGAATGTATGTCACTGATCTGATGCTTCATTGATGTTATGCCTCCCGTGGTCCAGCCATTGTTCATCGCGTGATCGATGAAGGGTGCGTCGCGGTTTCGACAAAATTTCGTCATGTGTTCAATGTTTTATAGTCTGTCATGATGTAGACGAAAAGTGAGCGACGGTGCTGATTTTTGCGATTCGTCGGTCAGATGACAATAGATTGTCAAAAATCTGACAAACGTCCGTTGGAAATTGGGGTCAAATTCAGTAGTGAAAATTCAAAAAATAAAGCTTTAGAGCATAAAAAGAGAAAAGAAAAGAAAATCAAAAACTTGGACCATTAATTCATTGGGTTTCAAGTAGTGAGTGTTGAAGAGAAAGAAATGAAAAGTAAGTTTATTGTTTTTGAAGGTGTTAACACTACCACATTGCAAGAGAGAAACTCTAGGGTTTCCTGACACATTGAAAGAGTAGTCTCAGGCAGGAAGAATGGATTTTGTCCCACGTTGAAACAATCCATGAGGAGTTTACACCATGTTGCAAGGGCAATAAACAAGAAGGGCATGTTGTAGATACCTAGGGCGATTCATGGGCACATTGTAGAACTTAATAAAGAGCATAGATAGGGACATGGGAAGAGAGGCACAAGCCAAGTCTGGTGTTTCTCCTCCATAAAATCCCTGCATTCCTAAAGTATCTAGTATCCCTTTTCTGTATCTAGAATGTTTTTTTTCTCTTATCTTCTTATTCATATGTTGGTTGAGGTTGATGCTTCATAAACCATGCTCTGCATTTATGCAAAATAATGAGTAATGCTTGTAGTGATTTCCTGAGATCTCAAACTCTTGTATAGATTCCTTCATTAAGTCTTTTGAGGCTCGCCCTAGTATAATTTTTATTATAGGGAGTGTCATGTTTTAAACAATACATAGGCCTGCTAAATTGTATAATGAGATGAATCTTTAAAGGTATTGAGAATTTTAATGAGAGAAGGTAGTCAATGGCTCCTAAGGATGCAAGAATAGTAAACAAGGTTTCAATGGCATGAGTAAAAGAATAGAGGACTATAATTTTATTATTAAAAGGAAAGTATGTGAAAATTGCAGGACAATCTCCAAGAAAGACAAGTGCTATTGTCAGTGAAAGTGCATGAGGTATGTGAAGGAGTGTAACAATGCATAAGGCAAATAAATTATTTCACTGAGGAAGATCATGGAATAAATATTGTTTAAAGATGAGTTAAAATGGAGAATAGAGCATGTGCATACCATACAAAAATATACTACATGCAAATACTTTAGTATTTTAGTGAATAATACTATGAATGAAATATCTTTTAGTAATTTTGGTGATAGTTTTCTAGAGTGTTCAAACTCTTCCACAAAAGCAAGACAAAAGGGAAGGACATAGTCTTGTATTTGCTGAAGGGTGCAATATTTGTATCAAAACTAGCTTTGAGAAGAATATATAATTTTGTAATATTTCCACACAAATGGTGGTAAGGAAGAGATCCTTTTAGATAATACAGTTTGGTTTCTTAGTTTGGTAAAGATATTGTTTGAAATGGCAGTCATTAGAGATTAAAGCTCTATCATATCTCTCCATACACAAGGAATCTATGATGCATGATCATGATTCCAAGGTCATTACAAGTTTCTTGTTTTCCCTTAAAGGAATTCTAAGTTGGAGGAGGACATAAATAGGGCATAGAAAAATGTGTATAGTGATTTAGAAGGGCAGGGTTGTTTTGAACTTGGGAGTGCTTTTAAATGTGATGAATGGATTTCACAATATAGATACAATGCATAAACCTTGGGCAGTTTAAGCATCAAATGTAGGAAAACACACAATGATTAAGTTTTGAGAGAAAGGATCATAGAGTCATGAGAGTGGAATGTGTGTCACATATAGATTTTATTGATTATTTAAATGCAATTATTAATCATGATATTGATTAATTATATTATGTTAAAAGATTAATTAAATTGAAATGAAACTGAAATTAAAATTGAAATGCAAGTGCAATGATTTGTAATGCATTTTCATTTAAATTGGGGGTTTGTCATTGCTGATAAAAACTCGAGTGCAAGTGAACGTGATTGAAGATGAGAACAATGATTAGGTAGAGTCATTTTAGCCATTAGACGTTTATGAGTATGATGGAATCACACACACTCACTTAGTTGATATTTTAATGCATTGTGATTTATGTGTTTGCAAATTTTAAATCTAGTTTTATTGATTTCTCCAAAAAGTGGAAAAATATATGTTGTTTAAATGACGATTTTATTTATATGTCGGAAAATAGATCTTGTTGAAATAACCAAATTATTTAAGTCAATATTTTATCATTGTGTGAAAATAATGATGCTTGTATTTTGAAATTTAAGGAAATAGATTTTTATTGCGAAATTTAATAAAAGTTGTGTTATAAAATTATATGTTTTTATTTGAAAATTATGAAATAGGAAAAGATTTTAATGAAGAAATTAAACAAAGATTTAAAATGGAGTTATTGGAAACAAATTGAAAACAATTTAGAAAACAAATCACATCAATTTGAAATTGAAATCAAACTTTAGTTTAACAAAAAGAAGAAAAATATCTTCAATCAATATGAGAAGCAATCAAAATTGAAACTTGGAGTTAGAGAATTGATCTGGAGATCAACCTCAAAGTGGGGATCTCATTTTTCTTGATAACTCCATCAATGCATGGATGAGGAGAGCAGTCTGGAAAATTTTCAAATTGGCACTATGGGTGAAAAATCTGTTTCTGAGCATTGAACAATTTTATTTTTTTACTAAGTACTATTGATTTATGCGAATGGATTCATTTGGAATCATGATATTTTAAAGAGGGCAGTAAAAGAGGAAATCTTATTTTTTTTTAATCTTAGCTCCCATTCACCTGCTCATCACATGCGACTCGGAGAAAGAGAGGTCTGGAAAATTGAAAACGGCCATATCTTCCCCATGCACATTGGTTCCTCTCAGAGAGACGCAACCAAGAGACTCATTTATGAAAAAGGAGTGTTGATCTGACTTCAACCCACGAAACCAGTAAAGAAGCATGCGCAGGGGGGAAATCTCATACTCCCTAAGCAGCCAGCTAAGGAGACTTGAGGGGACACAGCCAGAAGAAGCTTCCCACATCCCTCCATTCACCTTTGTAGCCACTAAGACTCTCCACGCAGCTACAATAGGGAGAAGGAAGGAGTAGGCATGGCCTATGCAAGGAGATCACACTCTCCACACACGCCCAAGCAACAAGAAGACTTAGGTAACAGAAGAAGGAAAAATAGAGTGTGCGGGTCAGGAAAAATTCAAGTGTGCCAGCACAGGTGGAAGGCAAGGGAGATAGAGGAGAAGGAGATAGGAGGATAGTGGATCAAGTAAACAGAAAACTGCTTGACTTCAATAAATACAAGCAATAGAGAATTAACAAACAAAAAATACAGAGGAGGCACACAAACAAAAATCAATTCCAGAATTTAATAGGTAGGATCTTGAATAATTAAGAAAATTATGAATAGATTAAAAATTGAATGAAATGATATTTTATTGTGTGGATTTTGGAAACTATTAAAAGAATTTTCTATTATTTTGAATTCTGTTTGAAATTTTAAATATCAAACTGTGATTATTCTTCAATTTCCAAAATATTATTGAATTTGGAAATAGAAATTTTTTAGGAAGAATTTGATTGAAAACATGAAATAAAAACAACTGATTAAATTTAGGAAGGGATTGAGAACAAAAAATATCAATTAAATTTAGATTTAAAAAGATCTTAAATAGGAAACGATAGTTTAAATCTGATTTACAAACTTAGGAGAAACTCTGATTTTGATTGAAAAGAATTTTAATTTTTTTAAAATAGAAAACTTTATTTTTGTTTTGACAAAAAACTTATTTGCAATTGGAATTGAAAAGAATTCAAACTAAAAACAATTTGATAGAATATCTCCTAAATTTTAACATGTTTTCGAACAAAAGTTTTTAAACATAAATTTTGCAACTGAAACTCAAAACATTCTTAAACAGAAACTAAAACCAGTTATTTTAAACTGTTCATGAAGTAGTAATAATTAATTTACTTATTTTTTGCAAGTATGGAAAACAGAAAGTAAAGCAATTAATTTAAATATATGAATTACATGAAACAAAACCAATAAAGATTAGTTCATAGAGGAAACATAATAGATGAGTAAAAAGAACGATAGAATGTGTGCTCTTTTAATGACTATTTTTAAATATGTACGTAATTGCATACTAGAAATACACCTTCTTAAGTTATTTGTAATTATTTAATTATTCAAATTAAATATTAATTTAATGTCATTTATGGACTAAAATGATGAAAAGAAACAACCTTTTAACTATTTTTGCTTCAAACAAGATTTCATTAAAACTGTTTGTGAAAGATTGGATTTGACTGATTGGAACCATGCATGCTTGATAAATGAATGTGCATTTTAGTTTTTTGGGAAAGTTACCTTTCGGGACGGGTGCTGAATATGGGTTATTAGAGAGTGTAGTTTTGCTTTTCCAAAACCACTTTATTGTCGTGCATGACATTTTACTTGGCCAAGTAACTTAAGGACCATTGAAATAGATGGAATTATTGAACTCTCTACCATATCCTAGTATCGAAATTGCTTATTTCTTAAATTATTTAGAAAAATGAAAATACTTGTGGTATTACTAGTTATACTAGGCACGCACCAGATTCTATCTTGCTCGTAGACTGATTTTTGCTAAGCAATTCATGCAAGGTCGGGTATTTCTTGAATGACTAAGGAATTTTGGTGAAGCGTAAGCTTCGAGGTTGGGCGGAAAAAGTGCTTGATCCTTGTTCTCATCTTCATTATTGAAGATTAGTTGTTGGAATGAAAATCAAAGGATGTTATCTTCTTTTATGTTTTATTTATTTTTGAAATATGTATTGAAGAGCTTAAGGAAAATGAATGCCTAAGTCTCGAATTGTAACTGATATTATAGCTTCTTTTGTATTATAATCAAAATTGTGTTATATGACACGTGTATGTATTTAGACTAGAATTGTTTATGAATCTATCTTATCGACTTTATGTCGTTGTTTTGGAATCGACTAAATTTTAATGATGTCTAAATGAATGAATTATCGACTTTATTTTAAATAAATGATATTATTTAAAGTTTTGAATCTTATATTTTCTTACTTTACAATGTGACAAACAACAAGAAGATTTATTAGAAAAGAGATGATTGATAACCTTATGACTGTCATAAAGAAATTATAACCTTCCAATACCTACACATTTTTGCAGACCATTATATATTTCAAACTGATCCTATGTCTCATAGTCATTTTGAAATTCAAAGCATCTTATAATCATAGTGAAGAAATGAGCCTCGATGATATAGATAATCATAGTTCTCATATAGGATGAAGTGCTAAGAAATGGTTAATATTTTCATTTCAAAAATTACAAACCTGTTATGAGGAACAATGTGGTCATAGACAATGTTCAAATCAAATGAGAAGCCATATATGAGATGCTATGAAAGATAAAGGATAGTACATTAATACAAGAAGACCCTCTGATAATCTTATATCCAATAAAGTAGGATGGTTGAAGAGATAAATAGTCATGCAAAGTATTATAACTGGTCAAGCACTCAAGAGAAGGGTCAATGAGCTTGGAAATTTTAGAGCAATCATTTCAAGATAGGATCAATCAAACTATCAAGTGTTTGGGAAATCAAAAGGTTAAAACTTTCATCATCAAGTAAAAAAGAATGAAAAATGGAAAACTTATAAAGGATACTTGAGGATTCATGATAGTCAATGAAGGCAATTAAAGGAATGTAAGAGGATAATGCTAAAAACATTTGATGATATTCATAGTAAACAAGATAAGAACTATCATACTTAAGAATGTGACATAAATGAGTTAAAGGATAATGATAGGTTATGCAAGAACGCTTACCTTATAAATTCTAATGGAAAGTGTATTATAAGAGAGAATCCCATAAATTTAGTCCAAGTTTAACATATTAGAAGAGGAAAAAAACATGTGACTTTCATAGAAAAATGAGGATGACAGTTACCTTCAGGGAGCATTGTTAAAATGTAGCAAAAAAAAGTGTTGATAGTAATAACATTGAGGGTAGTCATAATAGTGTTTCATTAAAAGGAAGACCTTCAGAGAATATGGGATGTATGGATAGTAGCTTCAACATTAATGCACTATCATCAAACAAAGACATCATTTAAGAAATAATCAAGCAAAGGGATAGCATTTGACAAAAGGGAAGTATATAGCAATGTAAAGGACTGCCTATAGGTCCAGAGGGCTGAGATAAGAATGATAGCCAAGATAGCATGGTCAAGAAAGGTTACCACGATTCTTTTATAGGGTTGGAGTATAGATGGTCAAGGGTTTTTAGATCACTGTGTCCAGGATATAAGCCATGAAGAAAGGATTTTTTGAGTAGATCTATGACAAACCTTTTTAGAAGACAAATTGACATCATGAGGGGTAACAATGAACCTCACACAGTTCTTGAGAGTTGGTGGAAGACCCTAAAGCATGAGGGTTTTTGTGAACAGGCTTGATTCCATAAAGGTTTCATACCAAATAAAATGACAACAAATATTAAGTGGCATGTTGTGAAAAGATAAAGACACAAAGGTTAATAAGGGTTTACTTGTGAAGCCAACAAGCTCATATTGATAGTTTCATAAGGTTGTATAGTGGGAACTAATGTTCCCCAAAGAGTCTAGATATCCAAATTCAAAGAACACATTGATAAAAGGGGCATATGTTAGTCTTGAATTCCATTCATCTAATTATTTAAGAAAAACTTGATACATTTTTGTATGCACAGTCTAGAAAAAAGAAAAATGACAAATGGGTATCAAAGTATCAATTTAGTGATGAGAGAGTTGTTGAAAGAAATGGACAATGTAATTGGAGTTGATAGTGAAGTTTTTAATCATGCAATGGAATTTTTGGAGCTACCTCTTCATTAAATGAAAGTGGGTGATTTAGGGCTTTGAAAAAGAATCAAAGAAAAAATAGATTTCCTGGAAACTTAGTTGTTGAGTGGTTACCTTGTTCTCCAACCTAGTCAATCAATGCCTTCAAGTGAGTTTAGAAGTCCAATCATGAAGAGGTTTCAACAAATAATCAAAAGGCTTTTTTTCTCTCAAATGCTTAATGTGGTAGGGATAATGATTATTATTTTATGATAGTTAAAAAGGATTGTCATTTTTCCATAATAGGTACATGATAGTTGTTTGGTGAGATAGGAAGATATGAGAGAGCATAAGAACAATCCTAGTCAAAATTCAAAGGACAGTCTTGTAGTATTATGTCTATTCAATGACACATTTCAAGGAGAAAACATGTCCTATAATCATGCAAACAATAATTTGCAATCATTTAAGAGGGTATTGATGATCATTTGAGTAGGTTTTAGGCATATAGGGGTAGTTTAAGCACTTATAGCAATAGTTTGCAAGCATCCAAGAGATTAAAGAGTAGATATGGTACCTTACAGAGGAAAAACAATTTGAAAATTCAATAGTCTTCTTTCACCAACGCCTTGTTGGAGATTTTTGTGGATTCAAACAAGGAGATGTAGTTTTCCAATGCCTAAGGAAGGTGTGAATCAACTACTAGTTCAAACACTTGTCACACTTCATAAAATCATGTGCCTAATGGTACTCCTAGGGTCTCCAAAAATGGAAAAGTGAGTCCAAAGAGGGAAAAGGGGTCCTACTCTAATTTCATTAGGAAATGAGATCCACATAATGAAATGACTATCAACCCTTAGGTGAATCAAGTCAAAGTGTGAATCTACAAATTTCTCTTTTGCTAAGACAGGGGTCTAGGTCAAACAACATTTTGGGGAGAAAGATTAAAAATTGAAAACTAACTCCAAAATATGCTCTATAACTTGGATTTATTAAATTAAGCATAAAACTGGAGGAACCTACAAAGTTTATGGCAGCTCTAAAAGGGATAAATTTTGTGTACCTCTCACAAAATGGTGTTTTCAAAAGCTATTTCAGGACTCATTCGCCCTATGGTGAATGGGTCCATGGTAGGGCTCTTCAAAATATGTTTCTAGGTTTTCCATGACTGCACTTCTAGATTCTCGATTTTCACCGTTAAACGGTCAGAAATAAATTTGGGCTCTAAGTTTCTGTGAGATGACAAAAAAGGTGACAAAAAATGCAACTTTGTAATATTAGAACTTTGAGATATTCAACTTTTCTTCAATCTCCAAATCTACAAGACACAAAGAGAGGGGGAATATGTTTTTTTTTGGTGAATGGATGAAACCCCGTTTTGGTAATCAATTCTTGAAATGAAATGAAATAGCATGGAAGGAATGATGAATGAACAATTCAATGTCACAACTCACCAAACCCTTCAATGAACCTTGGAATGTAGGTTTATAACTTGCACGAAATGACTTCAATGGGTGTGGATCTTGGTCTTTAAACTTGATTTTAAACAATGCCTTAAGTTATTGAATGGATCATGAACTCTACATCAACATATTAGCTCCAATAACATGCATGATGCAAGAAGACATGATATGACAACTGGATCTTGATTGCTGCAATAATTCTTCACTAAATCTAATCTTGAATTACTTTAAATGATCATGATAATGCTCACTTGAATATTCTTAAATTTCTTGAAAGTCTTAGATGAAACTTAGTGAAATGACCTTATATTTATAGGTATGTAACATTAATTTCTTGAAATTCAAATAACACAAGCCAACATGTGAATATAGATTTGAAGATGTTAAAATATCACCAAAAATATAATTTAAATTTAGGTCCTAGGTCTAAGTGAGGACCCATTCACCCATGGGTGAATGGGTCCTATTCACTCACCTAGGACACACATTGCTCAATGAGAAGTGTTATGTTTAGGCATTAACGAATGTCGGGTTTCCTCTTTGAAAAATGTAATTAATTATTCTTGGATTTGAATTAAAGGGTCCAAATAAGGAAAATTAACCTCAATTAATTAATGAATCCCTAAATAATTTTGAAAGTGTAAAATACAACACTAAAAATAAGGCACAATTAAGGCCATTTTAATATTAATAGGACCCTAAACTTAATGTGAATATGTAAAATACATATTACAACACTAAATTAAGGTATAATTAAGTTCATTTTAATATTAATTCTAAATTAGGTGTGAAAATGTAAATGGATATATTTTTCTACACTACATTTAGCCCCCACTTTAGTGAGAGGATGAACTCATGTCATAATCACACTAAAGTAGAAATTCAAGACATATGTATGAATTAATGACAAAGATACTCAATCATACAACATCAAATAATAGAAGAAAATGTGAGAACAAATAAGGCAGATCAAGCCTTGATTGTCCAACGCAATGTGGAACACGCCTCAACTGTTTGTCCAAGAATGTTCACAAGCATAATGTGATGTCTATTATGCTAAAAACAACGTGTGCTCACTCTAGGCTAATAGAAACTCAAGTTGTCCACTAGGTGAGCCCCCAATGGGTGTAAAATGAGAGAATATTATTAGGTTCTCATACCATATCAAATCTATCCCTTTGACAACTTCAATAAGGTACCACAAAATGAGACTTCGATCTTCACAAGGCCTAACAATTTACATTATGCTAAGCACCTGTGAATAGGGAAGGATCCATTAGAAAGAAAAGTGTGTTATTCTTGGTGGCCTTGAAGAGGGGTTCAAGCTTCACAAGGTTAGGAAGTTGTATTATGCTAAACACTTATGAAGAAAATGCAAGTAAAGGTTTGTTCAAAGGGATCTTTCTTAGTTCATGTAAGTTCTCTTCTTAGGGAACATTCCGCATAATTTCTCCTAGAGAGGACAAGTCAAAGAAATACCACACCCTTAGAGGACATCAAACCAAATGACACCACCAAGAAAAAGATGCATCACAAGAAGAAATAAAATCACATAATGAAACATGAAGAATACCAATATATGCCCCCACTTTAAAGAAATTGCTAGCACCATTTTTGTGAGAAATTTGCTTTAAAGTAGCCAATGAAGAAGACATGAGAGCTTATTCAGAAAACCCTATGCCAAGTCATATGTTCTTGAATGAAGCTACATCATGAAAAAGAGAGGAAGGGGTTGCCCCTAGAAAATGAAAACACATAAGGGATCCACGGATTTGGGGTCAATATATGTTTGCCACAATGTTGTTATAGAGCTCAAAAATTTCATCATTCCCCAAATACTTGTAGAACTAGAGGAATAACACATAGAGATCAAAAACAAAGAAAAATATTTTAGTTCAACAAGGAAGAGACCTAAATTTCTCGATGCCTTGCGTCATCCCCAAAAGGAAATCACAAGACAAAGAAAACATAAATGTTTATGACATATAGAAGAATATACAAATAGAAGAATGTGCATGAAGAGAGATATATCAAATATAATAATATGGGGAGAACACATTACACATAAAATCACACAGAGGAACATGAAGAAAACAAAGGAAATTACTAGTAAGGAACATGTGACAACCTATAGAAGGTCATCTACATCCCAATCTCTATCACTATATGTAGAAGGAAGATAAATAGCAAAAGGGACAACACCAAGTGTCAAACTAGGACAAGGCTATCTAACCCCTTGCCCCCACTAAGTAAAGGACAAGGATTACCTAAGGTAAGTGATGAAAAACATGATAGAATGAAAACCAGTTTCAATTAGAGGAACTAGGTGCATCAACACAAGGAGGTGCACCACAATCCTTAAGATGTTGAATTTTATCACTTAAAGTTGGGTGATGCCACAAAGCTAGTTTATAATTTCTAGGAGATTTTGATTTTTGCTGGAATCACATATTTTTAGAAAACATAATGATTTATGCCTTAAAAAGTTCCATTTTAAGGATTTCAATTGAAGAGGGTTTGATCAAACCACCTTAGATCAAACCCCCTTGGATAGACTCCTGCTAGTTTTAAACCATACCTACAACGGTATCTCCTTTACACCTATCACAATGCTGATAAAAAATCACTTTTGATATACCTTTCGGAGGATCAAATGAATTCATTTAAAATTTATTTCAAATGATCATGGTAGTCCTTAGAATGAGCTCTCCAATGAATACAATTTTCATATGTTTTGGTTTTATTATGTATGTGTTTTTTTAGTTTTTTTAAACATAGTTTTTGCATCGAAAATCAAGCTCTTTGTTCTCCACATGTGGAAAAATAGCATATTATCAAAATAAAAAAATTTAAAACATGCTCAAGCTAGGTATTGATGTCCTTGATCCATTAAAAAAAATTGAATTTCGATACATACAGAAAAAGTTATGTTGTATACTGTTCGCCTATGTTTCAATTGTAATTGGTTTGACTTTGAAACTTGATTAAGGAAAAAATATTCAATAAAACACTATGAAATCAAATGAAAGTGCTAGATATCATAGCTAAAAATCTAAATTTGAAAAAAATAGAATTTTATCCTTCATACAAAAAATGTTATGTTGTATACAGTGAGGGCCACTTTTTAAAAATGTTGTTTTTTAAAAAAGATAGTTTTCGAAGGAGATGGAAAAAGAAGTGCAATCTGATTCCAAAAATTTTGAAAAAAATATATTTAGAGTCTATAGACAAAATTTAGCAAATCACTAGTTTGCATCATCTTCAAATTCCTCATTGTTTAGCTGCTATAGGAGCTTGAAAGTGAAGATTTAGCTAAAAAAAATAGTTCAGTGTCTTGTTTGCCCAAACATTGTTAACCAGTATTGTGGGATCACCTAGCTTTAATTTCATTAGTAGAATGACCATGAACTCTATGATATGCACAAAATCAACTTTTGTTGTAAAATTTATTTTGTGTTCTTGGAGGGAGAGATATCAAGTGATCTTGGAGGAGTCTCAACAAGATACTCTCTTGATCAATAGTATGGGATATTTCTTTCTTAGCACAAGATGTCATACACACAATAGATGATAAGTCCTTAGATGAAGATTTTGATAAAGGTGGTAAACCTAGGTCTTTCTTGAAAAAGTGCAATATAGACTTCACTTGTTCTCTATCAATTTTCTCCATGTTTTCATTGTATCCATGTTTAGAAAGGATTTTTTATCCAAGACCATAACATGATTCCAACTTGGATGAAGAGGCTTGATGCTTCTGAGAAGGATTGACTTATTCATGAAAACACAAATCCTTTTTAAGTTTCTAAAATTTATGCATCATCTTCTCATGAGGGATGAGTTAAAGAGCGCCCATCACCACCATGGGGTGATGTTGTTGATGTAGAACCAAGTTGAGAAAATGAAACACAAGGATGTATTGGTTTAGATTATGATATTTTGTACTCTCCCATAAAGGAGGGCATAAAATCAAATGAACCCCAATCATCACTAAAGCATTTGTCTAAAAATGAATCGTTTGTATATGACTCTTTGAACTTTGAGGGTGATTTTTTGGACTCTTCATTGACACAATGCATAAAATCTAATGACCCCCAATCATCACTAAAGAGTTTTGTTGTAGGTGAAAGACTATTATGATTAACATCAACTTGTATATGTTCTACTTTGGAAGTTGGGATCAAAGTATCAGGAGAAATGGAAGTGTTATGATCCTATTGAGCTTGTGACTTATAGCTTTGTTCATCTGCTTCAACCGTTTGTATCCTATTGTTATATTAAAATTTCATTTGATGATGAAGAGTAGATGGGACTCCTTTCATACAATGAATCCATGATCTCCCTAGGATAAAGTTGTGTGAAAGAGGTCCTAACATGATATGGATAGGGGTAGGAAAAACTATAGGTTTGACCTCAATAGGTAATGTGATCAATCCTAATAGTTGCCTATTAACATTTTCAAAGCCACAAATATTAAGATCATTAATTTGAATAAGCCTCTTGTCCACACCAATTTTATCTAGGAGGTCAATGCTACAAGCATTAAGGCCTCCTCCATTGTATATGAGAGTGTGCCTAACCGTGATTTCAATAATTATCACCTTTATCATTAAAGCTTCATTTTTTTTAGATCTCAAGCAGGGGTAATTCATGTTTAGGGAATGTGATTTATGAATTTGTGAGTTTCATAAAATCAAAGGAGGATGCTACATCATTCAATTTCACAAAAAATTGGATATTATTCTTTTGTTAAATTTCTTTGAGCATCCTAGTGTATGTAAGTGATGTTTGAATAAGATCCCGTAAGGATATCAGAGTAGGAGTATGTTTAAGTTGTTCAAAAAAATCATACTCCTTTCTGCCATGTAAAGGAAAATTAAGGAGCATTAGGAAAAATATTTTGAGGAAATGGTAATGAAGCAGGAATGTTTTTTAGGTGGTTATATAATGGTAGGTAACTTAGGAGGCTCACTAATTAAAGGAGATCCAATTGGTGCAGTCATAACCTCAACTGAGTTACCTAGATGACCTTCTAGTAAGGGGGAATCTAATGTGAACTTAACATCTTCATCTATGTCATCCATATTAGTGTTTGTTGAGAAAAATGTAGCATTAGAATATGGACAAAAAATATTCTCATGATGCTCAATAATTGGGTCTTCTAACACCAAAATACCTTCATCACAAATAGGAGAGATATTGGGAAAAGAGCAACTACGATTGTCATGATTGTCTATGCTTGCATCCTCTTGTACCAAAGATTTAGTGGATGATCTAAGTGAGATGAATTCCTCAAGGTCTTCATATAACATGTCAAATTCATCACAAATAAAGGGTTTAAAGGATATGCTCTCTCCAAGGTTAACCATTTAGCTTTTGTTTTTTTTTGTTTTGTTTTGTTTTCTAATGATTGTAAAATGTAAACTAAACTATCTAATGATGCAATGATGCTGAAAATGAAAGAAAAGTATAGAAATATAATACTAAATTTAGCTCAAACATGCAAGAAATGTTTTCCAAAATTTTTGCAAGATCTAACTAAGTGAGCAATACTGTAACGCCCTGCCACACAACCCTAGAGGAAGTTGCAAACAACTACTTAAATAGGCTAATTTGTTTTTTGTTTAAGAAAAATTAATAAGAAAGTTCCCTACCCATTTCCAACAACCTCTAAGGTTACGAGACAGAGGTTATATAGAACCTCAACAAAAAAACATGAATATAAACTATATCATTTATTTACTTAATAATTTAAACACATACATTCCAATTAAGATAATTTACAACAAGCATAAAGATAACTTTCCATTTCACTAATCCATTCAATAAACAATAAGGTTATAACACTCATTCCTTAAATGAGGCAAATCCAATAAATAGGTTTATAAATACAACTTCCACCTCAATATCAATGAGGGGTAAAATAATACAAGATCAACTGAAATGAAATAAAGCAAGAACTGATACTGAATCCAACGAGCTCTCCTACTGGAAGTCTCGTCCACATGAACATGAAGAAATCCCAACGGATTTAGGTGCACGCCACCCAACCAAGTGGAACCCAAAGGCCTGCCCCCTGTGCTAGGAGATAGTAACCAGGTATCCTAGCCAAGACCATCTACCTCTAGACACAAGCTAACACAAAACTGAACCAAACTGAAACAACCAATCACATGTACAACACAAGTACAACTCCTATACCATGCAAGTACAACACAAGTACAACTCTACATGGTCACATTGCTTCCAGAAATAAAGTAGATCAAGTATGTCATGAGAATCATACACACAATAACAAGTTCCAACTGTTGTCCTAGACAGAGTGTCATCACACAGCTTGCCATGGGCTGTCCTTTGGGGATATTCATAGGCTCCGGCCCCCACTATGGGTTATCCTAGTGGCCTCAACCGAATCTTGGCCCCCATACTCACTCATGCGGAATCAAATACCTTTCATATAGACAAGATAGATGACCTTGCCATTCCAGGCCTTCCCACTCATCCCAAGTCTAAACGAGCCCTTGTGTCTATGAGTGAGGCATAATTATCTTGATTAGTGAGAAGTACCACCTAATCTTCTAAGTTTTTTTTTAGTTATCACTTGTTTAAACCACCTCTGAAGATTTCTCAATTTACCTCTTTGGGCTCTAGACCCTATGAAAGCCACTCTTCTACTAGACAACACACATACCATCCCAAAATCCAAGGGTAACAAAGTGTTAAAAAACAAGATATCACGACCACTCCTTTCTCAGGAGGAAACATAAGTTCAAACCCTCTCCAAACACTAGAGGTAGCAAGGTAACAAAGTCACTTCTAATAAGGAGGCACAACTCACATAGTCCACTCCTAACCAAGGAGGTACAAACCATCCCCGTTCATGGAAACTGAGTAACAAACTGGTTAAACACACTACCCAAGGCAATCCCAAGGTTGACAATCACATCACGACAACCTGCTACCTTGAAAACTCAACTAGAAGGCTTGACAAAGGCTATGATCCACATTTCCCAAATGATAACATAAACAGCTCATGATCAACGTGAGCATTCAAATCTACTTTGGATTCGCTAAATCCATATACTCATTAACATTCAGTAATGCATTGCATTAAATACACTAAATTAAATATGTCATTTTAATAAGGAAGAAATTAATACTAGCCATTTAATTTCCCTATTAACATTTAAATACATGATAAATTAACTAGTTTAACAAATGAATCAAAATTCATTGCTTTAAAATGAATATTGTTTCTTCATTTCAATATAACTATTTAAAACAATTAACTTGTCTTAAGAAGAAAACATATATTTCAAATCAAAACCATTCCTTTACCAAATATAATATTTTAAAAACAACAATAACTTAACCAATATTATCCTATTTCATTTTCTCAATTAAACTTGATTTATTTTCTCAAACAAAACATTATTTCAACATACATATGCAAACAATATATATATATATATACACACTTATGTGTTTATATATATATAAATATATTGTATATATACATATATTTAATTATAGAATAAATATATATATAAATACATAATATTTTAATATTATATAGTATAATATTTAATATTAATATAAATTAATTTTAAAATATTATAAACATAATAATAAAATATTATAAAAAATAATAATAAAATATTATTATGAATATGTTTTATTAACTTCCGAAAAAACCCATTCGCATTTTTGGGGCCGCACGTCGCATTTAGGGCTAGCCGCATGGATTTTCCACAGAGGGCGGCGGATTATTCACTAGCTGCGGATTTTCTACAGAGGCGGCGGTTTCAACTGGGGCGGTTGCAAGGGGCGGTGCTAGTGGAGGTCGCAGGTGCGGGCGGAAGTTGGAGGTGTCAGGCGCGGGCGCGGGCGGCGCGGCGAAACCGGCCACCACCAACGGTGGACGCGGTTGTGCACTGCACAGCCGACCATCGTTGTTGGTGGTCATGGTTGCACAGTCCGTGCAGCCATAGGGGTCGCTAGGCATCCCCACTTCGCTCCCCATGGGGTGGCGGTGGCTCACCAGCCCCCACTAAAATTTTATTTTAAGAAAAAAAAAGAAAAATTCGATTGTCATTTTTTTTTTAAGGGTTTTAAAAAAAAAAAAAAAAAATTCGAAATATTGCAAAGGCCTGTATTTTGTTTTTAAAATATTATATTTGGTAAAGGAATGGTTCTGATTTGAAATATATGTTTTCTTCTTAAGACAAGTTAATTGTTTTAAATAGTTATATTGAAATGAAGAAACAATATTCATTTTAAAGCAATGAATTTTGATTCATTTGTTAAACTAGTTAATTTATCATGTATTTAAATGTTAATAGGGAAATTAAATGGCTAGTATTAATTTCTTCCTTATTAAAATGGCATATTTAATTTAGTGTATTTAATGCAATGCATTACTGAATGTTAATGAGTATATGGATTTAGTGAATCCAAAGTAGATTTGAATGCTCGCCTTGATCATGAGTTGTTTATGTTATCATTTGGGAAATGTGGGTCATAGCCTTTGTCAAGCCTTCTAGTTGAGTTTTCAAGGTAGTAGGTTGTCGTGATGTGATTGTCAACCTTGGGATTGCCTTGGGTAGTGTGTTTAACCAGTTTGTTACCCGGTTTCCATGAACGGGGATGGTTTGTACCTCCTTGGTTAGGAGTGGACTACATGAGTTGTGCCTCCTTGTTAGGAGTGACTTTGTTACCTTTCTACCTCTAGTGTTTGGAGAGTGTTTGAACTTATGTTGCCTCCTAAGAAAGGAGTGGTCATGATATCTTGTTTTTTTACACTTTGTTACCCTTGGATTTTGGGATGGTATGTGTGTTGTCCAGTAGAAGAGTGGCTTCCGTAGGGGCCAGAGCCCAAAGAGGTAAACTAGGAAACCTTCGGAGGTGGTTTAAACAAGTGATAACTAAAACAAAACTTAAAAGATTAGGTGGTACTTCTCACTAATCAAGATAATTATGCCTCACTCATAGACACAAGGGCTCGTTTAGACTTGGGATGAGTGGGAAGGCCTGGAATGGCAAGGTCATGTATCTTGTATGTATGAAAGGTATTTGATTCTGCATGAGTGAGTATGGGGGCCGAGATTCGGTTGAGGCCACTAGGATAACCCATAGTGGGGGTCGGAGCCTATGAATATTCCCAGAGGACAACCCATGACAAGTTGTTTGATGACACTCTGTCTAGGACAACAGTTGGAACTTGTTATTGTGTGTATGGTTCTCATAACATACTTGATCTGCTTTATTTTTGGAAGCAATGTGACCATGTAGAGTTGTACTTGTGTTGTACTTGCATGGTATAGGAGTTGTACTTGTGTTGTACATGTGATTGGTTGTTTCAGTTTGGTTCAGTTTTGTGTTAGCCTGTGTCTAGAGGTAGATGGTCTTGGCTTGGATTCCTGGTTACTATCTCCTAGTATGGGGGGTGGGCCTTTGGGTTCCACTTGGTTGGGTGGCATGCACCTAAATCCATTGGGCTTTCTTCATGTTTGTGTGGACGAGACTTTCAGTTGGAGAGCTCATTGGATTCAGTATCAGTTCTTGCTTTATTTCATTTCAATTGATCTTGTATTGTTTTACCCCTCATTGATATCGAGGTGGAAGTTGTATTTATAAACCTATTTATTGGATTTGCCTCATTCAGGGAATGAGTGTTGTAACCTTATTGTTTATTGAATGGATTAGTGAAATGGAAAGTTATCTTTATGCTTGTTGTAAATTATCTTAATTGGAATGTATGTGTTTAAATTATTAAGTAAATAAATGATATAGTTTATATTCATGTTTTTTTGTTGAGGTTCTATATAACCTCTATCTCATAACCTTAGAGGTTGTTGGCAATGGGTAGTGAACTTTCTTATTAATTTTTCTTAAACAAAAAACAAATTAGCCTGTTTAAGTAGTTGTTTGCAACTTCCTCTAGGGTTACGTGGCAAGGCGTTACACATGGTATCAGAGCCTAGGTTTAAACATTGGGTACTCTAGGATTATGATGGAGCCATTAAGCTTTTATTTGTGTAGGATTTTAAGTTGTGTGCCTTGCCTAATACCTTAATGTGTTTGTGCAGGATTATGCCTCTCGTACATGGAAGAGGTAGAGGGAATGGACGTGGCCATATAGGTGATCGTGGTGGGAGTCAGCATGACTCTCCTCCTCGTGTATCAATTATTCCTGATCAGGAAGAACCTCAAGCATCTCAGAATGCACCTGGGGTCAAGGATCGTCAGCAGGATCCAGCAGGGATTGAGGCTATGCATAGAGCACTGAGGATGCTTTGGCACTCCTTGGTCTGAGGCATGTAGAGGTTCAGGTTAACCCTATGGTGAGGGAAGCTCCACCCCAGTCTGAGTCACACATAAGGGACCTACTCAGGGCACACCCTCCATTATATGATGGATCAGGTACTGGTTTAGAGGCTGAGACTTGGATAGGTGTTTTTCCATGCATCTATATGGTAGTAACACCAAAGCTCGTTATGCCATCATGCAGTTGAGAGGTTTCGCATCCACATGGTGGAGGCTAGAGGAGAAAAATCTCCATATTGATATTCACTCAGTATCTTGGGAGATCTTCTTAGAGAGATTCAGAGCTCGATTCTTATCTAAGCATTGGCGTCAGTGTCGAGGCAACGATTTCCATGCCTTGCGACAGATGGCATTATCTGTTGAGCAATATGAGTGACGCTTTTATGAGCTCAAACAGTATGCAGGGATTGGTGATTATGAGAGCATGTTAGTGCACTATTTTGTCAAGGGCTTAAATTCTCATCTCGACGGTGGTGTGAGGATTTTCGAACCCAAGACCATGGATATGGCAATGGAGAAAGCACGCCTTATTGAGGAGAATCTGAGTATGGCACTTGGAGGTCACATAGGAGCGCAGGTTGGTAGCAGTTCAACAACAGGATCTAGTGCTCAAGGAGGGCAGCCTCAGGGAGGTGCACCTTCTCGATCTTAGCAAGGACCATCTCAGAGTGGTCATTAGTAGGAGAGTGCGCTTGGGAAGCATAAGGACTCTCACCCATGTCAGGATGATGTTGGTTCTTCACTCAGGAGGAACAGGAACTGGAGGCGTGCAAAATGTTTCAGCTATGATCAGTCAGCTCAGAGTTCACAGTCTACCTTCAGGGATAGTGCGCAATAGTCTAGCACACCATCTAGAGGTAGAGGTTATGGCAGAGGTACAGGATGTTTTGCTTGTGGCCAACAAGGTCACATAGCTAGAAGGTGTCCCAGTAGAGGCACATCTGGGTTTTCTCAGGTACCAGCGACATCTAAGCAGATAGTTGGTGATGCAAGTAAATCTCATCGAGCTTATGTTGTGGTTGATAACCATCAGCCTGGGTATCAGGGAGTTGTCGTTGAGACTTTTGGGGTTGGTCGTCCAGTGCAGGATGCTCGGCCTCAGGGGTCGAGGTTTTGATTTGTATGCAGTTTATTTGAGGGAGTTATATCCCTACTGTTTGTAGGCTTCCAGGAGTTAGCCTAACCCTAGAGGGGGAGGATGTAATACCCCTCCATTTTTTCCTTTTGATTGAATAGTGTTATGCTTTGTTATGTTGTACTTTCTGTTAGTACCTTGAATATGGTACCCGATTGTTATTTGATCTCTATCTATAAAACGATGTTAATGTTATCTTTTGATTTGATGGTATTTTAATATGATGTTATCCTTATGTCATGTTTTGAATTAACATAAATGGATATTCGAATTAATGATGCTTATGCTTTGGAATTATATTAATATGTTAGATTTTTCAGTTAGTTACATTGTATTGGTGAAGAGGACGGTATTGCATCACTCGCTTGCGAGCGCCCTGCGGTTCCGTGATTTCCTCTTCACGGTGTGTTTTAATTATGACATGTTTATGTATGCAGATATATTCTTTGTTCGCAGGTTGACAGGTACAGGGCATCGACTCCACTTGGTTCCAAAGGTTTGAGCGTGTCCAATGGCCAACGATATTCGATTGGGAGATAGTAGCTAGGATTCAGTGCCAAGTCGTCACCCTAGTCATAGTGTGTCGTCGGTCCTATTGGGGTCCAGTTGCTTTATATTGTTCAATTTGCCTTGTTTCAGTGTATTTTGGAAGTTAGAATAATGTTAAATAAATGCTTTTGTAGCCGAGTTGTTGAGTAAATTAATCTGGGTATATGTTTGTAATGTGATTTAATTTATTAATTTAATTAATAAATAATTTAATCTTGTAATAGATTTATTTTATTAATTAATTAAATTAGTAATGTTGAAATGAATTAAATCACACATATTGGAAATTTATGGATAGTTGAATTGGAATTGAAAATAAAAGAAATGGTTTAAAAAGTCAATTTAGAAAAATTCAAATTCAAAAATTGAAAAAAATGAGATATTTCCTATTTTGTTTTCTGGAATTGATGAGGGTGGTTGTAGGATTTTTTTTGGAAAAAGTGGCATTATTATCAATTTTCTTCACAAGTCTTGGATATAGAGTTTTTTTTTGGAGAAAATTGGAAGAAGAAGAGGACGAATTGTTCAATTTTGTGGGTTTGAATAAAAAGCTCAAAGAATCTATGGAGCTTAAAACAGATTCAAGGCACCATCAGGATCTTCACCTTACTTCAAAAAAAACTAGTTCTTACTTTTGTAATTTAGTTTTCTTTAAGATTCAAAAGCATATGGATTGAAGGGAAAACAATTGAAACCTGTTGTTTGTGTGCAAACAAAATCATTCAAATTCTTGCTTTCAAATTTGTAGAACACCTCTCTTTTTATGAAAAGATTGCTTCAAATGTAAGTGGAATCTTGTATGCAAGTTATCACTTCAGTTCTATTTGTTCTTCATTTAGTTGAAATTTTATTTGGTTGAATGGAAATATGTATATATATATATATATACATACACTTACGTGGGAATATTTTTTTATATATTTCACTTACTAAAGCTATGCTAGCAATTTTATTTTTTTAGCCTGTTTAAGTAGTTGTTTACAACTTCCTCTAGGATTGCGTGGTGGGGCGTTACAAATAATTTGAATGCATTAACAAACTGTTTCAAAAATTCAATTCTCATAGTAGAAAATAGTAATAGAAATGCAAACCGGAAACTAAAAAGTGCCCAAAAATTTGCCTAAAATGTTTGTCTAGGGTGAATGAGTCCTAGGTTAGGGTTTAAAAATGTGAAAAAAATAATTTTTGAGTTGTTTTAGGTGTTTTATGTGCCTAGTTTTAGACTATAACTTCTGTGACAAAATTTTCCATAATTTGATGTCTAAATGCAAGTGAAATAAAGGAAAAATGATGAACAATATGACACTTTCTGAAATGAAATTTTGACTCAATTTTTGAATATGAATGATGAAAAGTACACTAATATGCAAACACTGTGCAAAATTAATGTAATAATGTAATATGCATGCAAATTTTTGAATTTTTCAAATTTAAACAATGCAAAAATGAAAATTTAAACCCCTATATGCAATGCGAACTAATGTAATTTTGACAACCCTAAATGAGATCCAAAGTAATGCAATGAAAAATTATCTAAATCCTAGATCTAGGGTTTAAATGCACTCCAAATAAAAAATTAGAATGTTTAAAACGGGTTCACCAAAATAAAATAGAAAAATAGGGTGCTCCTAGGGTTTCCCAAAATAGAAAAGTGAATCCAAAGAGGGAAAAGGGGTCCTAATTCTCTAATTTCATTAGGAAATGATATCTACACAATGGAATGACTATCGAACCTTAGGTGAATCAAGTCAAAGTGTGAATCTACAAATTTCATTTTTGCAAGAACAAGGGTCTAGGTCAAACAAAAATTTGGGGAGAAGGATTAAAAATAGAAAACTAACTCCAAAATGTGGTCTATAACTTTGGTTTAGTAGATTAAGCATAAAACTAAAGAAACCTACAAAGTTTATGATAGATCTAGAAGGGATAAATGTTGTGTACCTCCCACAAAATGGTGTTTTTAGAAGTTTTATGAGGACTCATTCGCCCTATAACAAATGGGTCCTCGGTAGGGTTATTCAAAATTTGTTCTTGGGTTCTCTTCTCCTATGTCTGCACTTCCAAATTGTTGAATTTCACCATCAAACAGTCAAAAATAAATTTGAGCTTTGAGTTTCTATGAGATGACAACAAAGGTGACAACAAATGCAACTTTACAATTTTTCAACTTTGAGATCTTCAACTTGCAAATATGCAACACACAAAGAGAGGGGGGGAATGTTTGTTTTTGGTGAATGGGAGTTTGGCTTGGTCAAACCATGTTTTGGTAATCAAACCTTGAAATGAAATGAAATAGAATGGAAGGAATGATGAATGAACAACTCAATGTCACAACTCACCAAACCCTTGAATGAACCTTGGAATGTAGGTCTGCAACTTGAATCAAATTGCTTCAATGGATGTGGATCTTGATCTTGAAACTTGATTTGAAACAATGCCTTGAGTGCTTGAATGGACCATGAACTCTACATCAACATATTAGCTCCAATAACATGCATGATGCAAGAAGATTTTGATACGACAATTGTATCTTGATTGCTACAATAATTCTTCACTAAATATGCTCTTGAATGTCTTAAAATTCTCTTGATATTATCTTGATAATGTTCACTTGAATATTCTTAGATTGCTTGAAATTCTTAGATGAAAATTAATGAAATGACCTTATATTTATAGGTATGTAACATTAATTTCCCAAAATTCAAATAACACAAGCCGACATGTGAATATAGATTTGAAGATGTTAAAATATCATCAAAAACTTAATTTAAATTTAGGTCCTAGGTCTAAGAGAGGACTCAATCACCCAAGGGCGAATGGGTCCTAGGTCACTCACTTAGGACGCACATTGCTCAATGAGAAGTGTTATGTTTAGGCATTAATGAATGACGGTTTCCTCTTTGGAAAATGCAATTAATTAGGTTTGGATTTGAATTAAAGGGGCCAACTAAGGAAAATTAGCCTCAATTAATTAAGGGAGCCCTAAATAAGTGTGAAAGTTTGAAAATGTACACTCTACAACACTATAAATAAGCACAACTAAGTCCATTTTAATATTAATGGGGCCCTAAACTTAATGTGAATATGTATAATACATATTAAAACACTAAATTAAGGCATAATTAATTTTATTTTAATATTAATTCCAAATTAGGTGTGAAAATGTAAAGGGATACATTTTTCTACACCACAAACTAGACTTGACAAACCCTAAGGGATTGACCTAGTCCCTCGAGGGCTCATTAATGATGGTCTTGCCTATGTTATACACACAAAGACATCGTAGTTCAACTGAATTAGACTAGCAAGGCTGATATTAACTTTGACTCTGTTTTGGGGGTTTTAAAGGTTATTTGATTGTTTTGGATTTTGACATATTTTAAATTTTTTTTAATTTTTGACAATTTTGATTTTTTTGGATTTTTGAAATATTTAATTTTTTGGATTTTTGACATATTTTGATTTTTGGATATGTCAGCTATCCCATAGCTACATAGATTTCACACTTTTTGGCCACGAATTGCTACTCTATGTGATGAGTTGGGATCCCTTCATAGGGTAGCATGAGGAATCCTATGGCTTCGTGGTAAGGCATAAATTGTTCTAGTGATGCTCTCTCTCTTTCTTCTTCTGCTTCAAAATTAGAGTAAAAAATGGTAAATTGGTTGCTTATGTTACCAATCGGATTCCAAGAGGTTAAGGAGAAGGGATGAAGGAGGTTTGTCTTAAATTGTTTTATTTCAAATCTAGAATCTAACTTTATTTTGTTATAGGTTACATGGTTCTTATCTTAGTTTATAATATTTTTTGATATCATGCCCTAATAATATGAATAAGGTAGTTGCTAGGATGGATGATCATATGCAAACATAGTAGTTTTTGTTACATTATTATGAATACAACTTTTCTTCTTATAGATGCAACCATGGAAGCTTTTGTTTATTCATTATGATTGTGCAATTGTGCAATAATTTTTTTGTTGGTAGGTGAGCAATATATTTGGTACTCATTTCATGTTAGGTGTTGTTGCTACATATTAATTAATGCTTCAAACAAAAATCTAAACATATGTCCTACCCATGATGTGACAACATAATTCAAATAGTCCTCTCCTATTTGAATTAACTCCCTTGGCCAAGCATTTTTTTTTTTTAACCCTCGGGTCTATCCTAGCAATCACTTGCACCTTTTCACATGTTGAAGTATTAACTTTTTTTAATGCATCATTTAGTCAAGCAATAGGGATTATGACTTTGACTAAATTTTCAATCGTAATTACCTCTAACACAATCAACTATGCCTTTAGATTTTTCTTGAAACAAAAGTAGCATGGATTTCCTTTTATATTAGAAAACCAATCACTAGGTTTCTCGTATAGATTTTAGATTCAACGAACCCATATTGCATTAGAAATCTAGTAAAAAAAGTAGAGCCTCATAGATTATTGAATGCAGGAATTTTTCACATCTCATCATGGTACACTGCAGTGATCACATGGACTTCAAATATGGGGTTTGGAACTATTACCCTATAGAGCCCTTAAACTGGAAATTACCAGTTTTTAATGTAGCGCTTGTAATTTTGGCAATAGCACAACTAACTACAAATTCGGTGTTGGCAAGAGCAGCAAGCTACAAAATAGATTTTAATCTTAAAGATAGCATAGAATCTCATAATATGCACCTAGTACAAATCATGATATAGATGGTCACGAACAATCTACTGATCATAATATTGTAAATGGACAACATAAGATGATAGAGTACTTCCAATATGCACCCATGGAAATAATATTCATATTCAATCTAATGTGAAAGATAAAAGGAATCCATGAAATTAGTCATAATAATTCTAATATAGATTATATATCAATACTTTACCTTTTGATGACAAATAGAATCATATAACACATCCAAAACTTATCAAAAGGAATCATGGTTAATAAAAAAAAATTGCTACCTTGATTAAAAAAACCCAAAAGTTACTATTACAGAAATTTCTACTCAAGATCAAATCAAGTCTTCAAATAGAAAAGAAGTACCAAATAGGCAACAGTCAGTTGCCTCAAAAAGAGTTCAAAGCCCCTTACTGACTTGGACTACCACAATATTTATTTGCTTTGAATATGCATTATAGTTACAGGAGTGTACACTCTTGGCATCCAAATGGAAGCATTGGATATGTACCCATACAAGGTGCACACTTACACCTGCAACCTACAATTTTATTTAAATTTTTATGATGCTTATTTTAAGAGAAAATAATCATTAAACATTTCTCTAGTGACTGATCCACATTTCAAAACTAATTTTATAGTAAGATCAAAATAAAATGACTGACTATCTTGACACGTTATCAAGCCAACAAGTAGGTAACCTCTCATATTCACTGAACATAACATTATGATAGCCAATGAAGATTAATTAGACCATAAAAATTGATTTTCTCAATGTACATGGTTCATTGACAAAGAAAATTGCAATACCAACTTCATAGTATACTATTTACTTATGATTGCAATACTCATATTCTCATTATAGTGTTATTATAATTTTGTTCATGTTTTGGTTCACTTGAGACATAAATATGTGAATAATTGTACATTCACAGTATTAGTGACCATATTAAAAAATATTTATTTTAACTAGTCCACTCAGTTTATAAGATATCTTATACAGGCTACCTCTATGTGCCTAGATTCACATTTGAATAACTTCAAGAAAAACATAGACCGACCTATGAATTTAATATTGTTGAGGTCTTTACTCATTCCAATTGAATGTAGCCCCTTTGATTTCGGTTTGTCTTCTCTTCACCAAAACAGAATGAATAATCCTCCTCCTTTACATGGCTTTATTACATCTCCTTCTATCTTCCATGCTATGTGGGAATATGGCAGTTTTTCATGTGCTAGTTGTTATTTTTTCCTTAACCCCTTTGCCCACAGCTGGTAGCGGGCTACTAAAACCTGCTTGTTGGCTCTCTTTATGTTTATTTTTTTGGAGAACATATGGGCCAACGTACCATTTTGAGGTTTAAAAAAAAATAGTTTTGTCTTCTCTTGCTTGGGACCCACCATTACACATTTATTAAGGGAATGAATATTTATTGTTTTCCCTTCTTTCATTTATTTATTTATTTATTTTTAACACATTTTCTCTCATCTTGTGGGTCCCACCTCAAGTTTAATATTTTTGTTTGTTTTTTTGGTTTTCTTTTTATTTGTATTATATGTTTTTTTATTAAAAGGAATATTCAAATATATTACTTCTTTTATATAAAAGAAGATATGTATTTAATTTTATGCATAATTTATTGTTATTATTATATTTTTTTAATTATAAATTACTTATGATAAAGTGATCATAAATATAAAATAGTGATTTTAATTTTAAATTGAATTTTAGGTCTCGAACAATACACTTTATTTATCCTTCGCAATGCAATGTGTGACATGGAAATTGTACTATGTGCTCATGTGTGCTACACTCACGCAAATTTTTCCTGGATGGGTAGACTCCCCTTCCCGATGATAGTCTCTCTTTGACGAGAGTGCATAACTGCCTTGTAACACTCCAAAAATAAAAATAACATTAGCCCATTATAATAATAAAATTCATTCATATGGCTATGTATGATATTATAGAACTCATTCATAACACCATAATTAACCCCATTTGATGTATCATTAAGGTGATTAGTTTTTTAACAACTAACTGAAGCAACTATTTTTATATCCAGATAAACAATAGACAACACACCAAAATAGATTTTAGGGCCAACTGTTATGATAGTTAGGTTTCACATTCAGCTAAACATCTATTTCAACATGACAATACAAAATTTAGGTGCAGGTTTCATATTTAGTTAAACAGCTATAGAAAAATTAGGGTTGGGTCATAATTAGCAAGTCTAGAATCCCATGAGGACATAGGTTCCATATTTTTCCTCTAGTTAGGTATAGGACCAATTATTAGGAATGGGGATTATGATGGACTTTATTAAGGATGAATATGAAAGGTGAAATTTCAATCATTCACAGACCCTTGAAGAATAACAAAGCCTTATTATGGATGTGTACAAGAATGAGATTTTTTTATGGATGATACACTATAAGGTACATGAAAAATTCATGTGAAAGGTAGCCACAATCAAGTAAGCAAGCATGCACAAGGATCCAAGGACAACCCTGATCTTGCCCCTAGTAAAGTTGAAAACCAACTGATAGTTGATGATGATGATATTGATAGCATTTTTTGACATGGGAAGGATACATCTCAAAAAAATGTGAGGATTGGGAAATACATATCCCACTGATGACAATGTGACTAAAGGATCAAGGTTTTCAGCAAGGCTAGAAACAAATCCAAAAAAAAATTTGGATGATGTTCTAGGTTGCATAGTAAGATAGTATGGATTAGTCTTGTTGCATTTGGAATGACTTATTTTTAGGATTGAATGGGATGATGGAGGGATGTTGGCTAAGTGGATTGGATAAGATAAGATTGGATGGAGGATTGAATGAGATCCAATGACAAGGGAGAACCAAGACATGGTAACAGATGGAAGGATGGAGGAATTCTATGGAGAGGATAGAGGACTTTGGATAATGGATGATGATGGGAAATAAGATGGTGGTGGATGGAGAATAGGAAGATGGAGCTCTAATGAATATTTTCAAAGGAATAAGATGCCCCATACTAGAGGTAGTCAATCATGGATGGAAGATGATGAGTGATGTATGGTATGGAAGGATAGTGCATAAATGATATGAATGCATTGCTATTTGATCCCTATTTTTATCAAGATCAAGGGTGAAAAGGGGGAAGGAATTAGATAGGACATGAGGATGGAAGTAGGATAGGGGATATAGGATGGAGGATATGGATAGGATGATCAAGGTTAAGTGGATTAGATATGGATGAATGGATATTTGACCCCTAGGCTCTTCATCAAGATCAAAGATGGGAAGGTTGGATTGATTTGGATATGATGACAGATATGGGATGAATGATATAGATAGGATAAGAAAGATGGAAGTATATAATGCATGATGTATATGAAGATCCTTAGCCTTCTCAAGATCAAAGGAAGGAAAAGGGGGGTGGATTTAGATAAGATAATGGATAGGAAATGAGGGATTAAGGGGGATGAATGTAAGGTAGGATAGCATGGATGAAACTTGTCCCCAACTGTAGAGTGCAAGAGGGTAATGGATTAAACATGATGCATGTTTGCCATTTTTTCATCATGGTACCTATCCAAGGCACCACAAGAAGTGGTTTTCACTATTGGATGAATGATTTCTCTTTAGCTTTTTATTTTTCATTTTTATTTTTTTTCTCTATTTTGAAATTTTGGGAATAGGATTGATGGAGAAGGATACGGATAGGGATAAGAGGATTTGGAAGATGGTGGATGCATGATAGGGAGATGAAGAGATGACTTAAGAATCTAGTTCCATGGATTTTATCCCTTGAAGATGTGCTCTATTAGACCATGGACAGTTGGAGGTATGCACATAGACGTTAATAGAATGACAATAAGGGGAATGAAATGGATGAGAAGATGGTCAGGGATATCGATTTATCCAAAGGATTGGATAAGAGTGATGGAAGGATGAAATATGGATGTTGGATAATGGATGGGTCAATGGACGACTTGTGGATGAGTGGATGGAAAGGTTGTCAAGATAAACATTGGCACACACCTTGAAGGGTGGTGGAGTTGTGGAAGAGAAGAAAACTATGTATTTTAAGGTTTAGATGGAGAATTATATGTAGATTTTCATATATAAGGACCCAAAATGGATGGAGGTGATAAAGGATTATTAGATGGGGTGAATGATTTAGAATTAGATGGAGATTTTGGATAAATAAGCAAGTTTGGATGCCAATTTTTATTTTTATTTGGGATGTATTGATTCTATGATTATTTTTGGAATCCACATGGTTTTTAACTTTTATTTTTGCTTCATGGGACTTTGTGGTCTTTGGTATTTAAATTTTTTTATTTTGGATCATACTTTTCCAAGAGTAATGGAAAATTGGTGTACGTAGAGAAATGATATGCATGTATTATGGATGGTTTGGTGTAGGTATGTTGGAAAAGGTTCAAGGGTGTTTACCTTCGTTAATCTTGATTAGGGATATGAGGTGGTAGATAAAGAGGATAATGTGATTTTAAAGTAGGAGTGATAGGTAGTGGAATGTAAGGACCCAAGATGGATGGAGAGGATGAAGGAATTAGCTTTAGGACATAAGGACCCAAACTAGACTTGAGGATGGGGAATGTGGACATTTGGATTTAAGTGGTGGAATTTTTGATTTAGGTTGGATGGAAGGAGTGCCAACATATTGAGCCTGGTATACAAGTCCATGATACTTTGTATTTTCTTTGATATAAAAGGGTTATAAGATGCATTACTCATAAAGGCCTAACCTTTTTACTTGATAATGCGTAGTTTTAAAATTCCTTTTTCCAATGGGATATTGTTTTGGAAGCAAGATGCTAGTCCATTTTGAGGGGGATATGTTATAGAAGGAATCATAGGTTCTTGGAGGAAACTAGCTTGGATGAAAGTGGAGGAACCCAATTGATAATTAGGGGGTTCATGGGTAGCTTGGATATGGGTGATAGGATCTCATGGAGAATTAGGATCATGACATGAAGATGAAGAATTGATTTGAGCTTGACTTAGGGTAGGATCGTGGGATGGGGTGGATGGTATAGTTTAATCTTTGTTATGAGATGGAAGGGGATCATGTCATGGAGATGAAGGGATGATTTGTTCTTGAATTGGATTAGGATCATGTGATGGAGTGGATGGATGAGAATCATGAAAGGGGGATGGAGAGATACTTTGATCTTTTCATAGCAGATCGGGATCATTGCATGGAATAGAATTTATAATTTGATCTTGATTTGGAGGAAGGGGGTCATTGGATGGGATAAAAAGGATGTGTTGCTCTTGATTGGAAATTGTATCATGGGATAGAAGGGGGTCGTGAGGGGGAATGGATGGAAATATTTGTTCTTGTGATGGACTAGGGTCATGCCATGGAAGTGGTATGATAGGATCGTGATATGAGGCAAATATGCTAAGATCATCAAATGGGTTGGATATGGTAATATTATGAGATGGTATAGGATTATGAAATAGATCTAATGGACTATTATTATGGCATGGAGTTGAGAGAATTTTATCATGAGATGGTATGGGGTCATGAGATGGAATAGGATCATGAGAAGGAATGGGATCATGAGAGGGAGTACTTTGATCTTGACATAAAGGGGGATATATGATGCAATGTTTTGGATCAATGAGGTTAAGTGAGTAACATGGTTAACTTTGTATAGGTGTTTATGAAGGTGGAAAACATGAAATGGATGAGGTGGATAAATATGGGATGGATGAAATAGAAGTAGGTGGAACTAGAAGACTAGGACTAGAATTTTCTGAAATAGGTTTTTGCATGGGTTCTTGTATTCCTTTGAAGGTGAATTTTGGTTGTCTTTTGTTGGTGTTCTTTGTGATATTTTGATGTTGTTATTAGACCCTATGGCAGGTTGACTAGGATGTGAAGTGCATGAGATATGGTTATGGATGGGTGTTGCTTGAACATGGAATTAATTTTGGTTTCCCTTATCAATGGAGGGAAATGATGGCATGGAGGCTTGGATGGTGTTTAGGATATCTTGGAATCTACTTATGAGATACGTGATCATGTATTTTATGTGATTGTTAAAATAGTTGGCAAGGAGAAATTCAACAAGATCTTGAGGTATGAGATGAAAGATGGAGGATATGTTAGGATCATCTTGATCCATGGTTTTTTGGTGTTGACAATTGAGGATTGATTTGGAAGCAAATACTTGGCAGATAAATTTGGTTTTTGTGTGATAGTCCAAAATTTTGCGTGAATAGCATATGTTCATAGGCCAAATTTAGTCCAATTTCCACTAGTCTCATCACAAATTGAAAACACATCAAAAACTTCTTAATTAGGTCAAATCCCATGACAACAATCTTAGGCCCAAAACTTGGAATATCCTTGAATCAAATGTAGGAACACCTAACAGGTTTGTATGCTCTTTTCTTTGTGAGAGAGGGTAGGTAGGGGCCTTCAAAACTAGAAGGATGGCCCAATTACACTCTTCTCAAAAAGCTACATGTATCTTATGCTAAGTCATGGTTTTTTTTCTCATCTCAAGGGAGTCATATGGTGAGTAACTTCAAGGTGAGATGTGAATCCCTTGCAGTAAGAATGAAACCAACAACTCAATCAATAGGGTGGGCTTCTAAAATAAGGTTTCTAGTCACTGCTCGAGGACTTAACACCTTGCTAGTGCCCAAAAAAGCCACTTAAGCATTTAACCAACCCTACTTGGGGCCCTAAATACCTCACATGAATGTTGATAGCTACCCTTTTGAATTGGTATTATCGGCAAGGTACTCACCAGCTAGACCTTAGCTTTCACCTTAATCATTTATATAGCAGCTTGAGGGAAAAACCGCTTTGGGTCATACCCCTTAGAGTTATCACTTCTCCAAAGGCAGACCCTTCTACAAAAGAAGATGCATAGTGATTTCTCTTACACCCAAGATCTACGAAGAAGAGGAGAGAGGATACTTTTTATTTTTGTTTTTGATAGGGAGAGGATACTTTCACCAACACCTTAGGCTTCTACAATACAAAAGTACAAAAGCACCAAACACAAAAGGCACTAATTTGTTTTAAACCCAAAATCCAAATGTTCCTACTTAAAAATCAAAGACACATGAAGCCCTACAAGAATATGAATTTAGTATTTTGATAGTAATTTATTCTCCAATTGATTGCCAAACACTGCAAATAAGATATTAGTAACACCAAAACCCTTATTCTACATGAAAAATCAGAATGCAGAAAAACAAAAAAAAAGTATAAATATACCTAATTTCTGATTTTTGATTTGAAGAAATGACCTGATTCACAACATGTATATTAGAAGCAACTTCTCAACACCTACAAAAACTTGAGAATCTGTGATGAGATCCAATCATGTCCCATTTTATGCCACATTTTAGCCTATTTCATATACCTTCATATCCACTTCCACATTACAATTTCATTCCATATCATACTATTTCGCTATTTTACGTTGCATATGATTAAATATATATAAGTGGTATTTAATATAGTTTTTGGATAAAATATGGAAATTAATTATGGATTGTCTTTACTAATAAGCATTGTGATTTTAAGCCTTGGAAAATATATCTTGCAGCATGTAGATTTCTTGCCATCAACATACAGACTTCTTGTCATGTTCTTGACAGGAACCTGCACAGCAGCACATATTTTCAGCAATTAATTTTATTTTAATAACTATTTATTGTGCTACTCTTATAGTATGAAATAGTGTATACTATTTTTTGTTGTAACTAATAAAATTATGATGGACGAAGGAAAAAAAAATGGCTATTTTGGTGGCACAACTAAATCCTATTTTGGTGGCACGACAAAATCCTATTTTGGTGGCACGACAAAATCCTATTTTTATGGCACAACAAATTCCTATTTTTATGGTTGGTTATATTCCAACCCACAAGCCATAAATAGTTCCATAAAAGAGGACAAGAGAATAGGAGAAAATAGTGCCATAAAAGATGACAAAATAATAGGAGGAAATGCAACAAAATAGGTTGACACAAAAATATGACTGGTGGTGTAGAAAACCATATGCACAATATTACAAAAATAATGCAACAAATTTACACGTAAAAATAAGAGGAAGAGTGAAACAACTTGTAATTTTTTTCATGCCTTGTAAGGCAATGTAATAAGCTATAAAGAGGGTGAATTAGCATTTCAGAAGAAGGCATATAGAATTTTGCAACAAAGACTTTATATCAAATTGTTGATGAATAAAATAATATTTCACATGATCAAGACAACAACGTAAAAAGGATCTCATCCCATCTCACCTGCAAACCTCAGAGAAAGGGCCCACTCCTTGTTGAAGCATGGTGACATTTATTTATTTTTACTGTTAATATTTTTGTGTGTTATTTATTTTCATTCGATTTATTTTCAACAACTTTAGAACTGTAGTAGTTGTGTGATTTAAATTCTAGGATCTGTATTATAGTTTGGTATGATAAAAGACATTATATTTTAAGTTTCATTTGTAATATATTATTGAGATTCAATTTTAGAAGGTATGTTTCTCTTTTTATTAATAAACTATTGTTGTAATAGCTCATGTTGCTGGAAGTGACAGTTCCGAGCACAATTATGATAGGAAGACAGACAGGAATTAAATCAGATTTTTACTTATGAAATTCACGTGTGTTTTAGCTACATTCATTCTCCCTTAATTCATTTCTTTCCTCCCTTCAGGTATACTGCCACAACACTTCTCGCAATCTACGATCCCTGAGTTGACACTCTTAGACCAAGTTGCAATCTTTCTAATTATTTACCCTAGTTTTGGCCTATCATTTTGGCGTTGTTGTCGGGGAGAGGTGTTAAAGGCCAAAAAATCTAGTGAGTTGAGTTAGGACCAATGCATTAGGATGAAAGCTTGAAAATTGCTAGCCTTGCTTGATGATTAGTCCTAATTTGCATTGTTTAAATCATATAGATGCATTGTTAGATTTTTTAAGTAGATCTTAAATAACCATTTATACATTATTACCAATTGTGAGTAAATTGAAAGGTAAGAATTAATTTTGAAGAAACAACACAAAAACATAAAAATGTTGCATTTTCAAGGTAATTCAAATATATCAATTTTCAAAGAAAAATACTTCAAAAATGAAGAAATTGGTGGGGAAATCATGCTAACACAAGGTGATGTTTTTATATCCCCTCTACCTAATGAATGCAACTTAGATTGTCCTAATCTCTCATTACCATTGTCACAATAATTTACAGGTATTATTCCTTTAATTGAGCAAGAACAAATAATTGATGAATTTTTAGGACAATGAAATTTTAAAAATGAAGATTTAACCATGTGTTTCTCTGATTGTTGCAAGGATAAAGATAAGTGAGCATGCCAAGATGCTCAAGAGGACATGCTAACAGAGATACAAGCTATAAGTGAGCCTCATCAAAATAAAGGTGAAAGTGAACAAATCTTCTTTCTAACTCAAGGGCAACTTCACATGTCAAATTGCGAAGATCAAGGTATTATTAATGGTGTTAACATGTCTTATCATTCTACTAATGTTTCTTCACAAAAAAAATCTTCACCTACTGTGTATGATGAATTGAAAAATGCATGCTCACAACAACCACAATATCCATTATTACCATCTTCATCATTACCATCTTCATTGTACCCACCCTACTTAATCCCACCCACTATATATCCACAACAATTCTTACCACTTTCATTATCTTGTTCATATCATATACAATCCATTTCACAATATCCACCAAAGGCAACCATAATGCCTATTGAAACATTGAATAATAAGGTGATTGAAACTACAAATAATAATTTGTATTCATGGATCCCTTTATATTTTGATAATGTGCTTGGAATTGGTGACTTACAATTGAAATACATTAATGCAAGTGAGGGATGTGATTTTGGTTTAATAAAATTAGAAGAACAATTTGATCAATTGAATGATATTCAACTTAGTTCTTCTTATTTACTTAATAAATCACAACCTTTAGAGGCCATTCACACACATGAGGAAACACTTCAATATGATTTTAATTTTGTTATGGAACTCATAATTGTGTGGAACGAAAAAATGAATGCCTACAAGATCTATCTTTTAATATTTTTATACTCAACTATATAGATCTTTGGAGGCCTATGGTCAAAATAAGTATTCCTCACATACTCATTGATTTAAGCCCACCAATAATTTATTAAGCACCATTAAATGGGTTTAAATTCATTAATGATTGTACTACACAAATGGTGATTGTTTATTAACAAGAATCAAGGTTTTAATATATACATATCTTTGTCATTCTTGATTATTTGGAATATCTTAAGATGACCATTCATTGACAAAGCTCAAGGTGTTATAATATAATTGTATTTGTTGATTCTTTGGATTATCCTAACACCCTCATGCTTTTGTAGTATGAAATTAAGTTGGGGGGAAAAGGAAATCCCTTGAGTTTTGGAAGTCATTGGTTGACTCTTGATAATGTCTTTATTGATTGTTTCATTGGGATTTGTAATAAAACCACATGTGAGATTTGGACCAAACCAAGGTATGCATTCTTGTGTTGATTGGAATTTCATTTGTATTATGTTTACACAAGAATTGATTGTTATTCATCCATTTTATTATTAACTATCTATTCATAGATATAACTTTACCATTCATTTTCTAATCAATAACTAGAATAAAATGGTGCAGTTATTAAATAGATGATATTGCATTACTATACTTGATATGCTTGGTCTTTGAGAAATATGGTTACAGGTTTCTTATGGTGTTTACCCAACACTTTTATGCCATTGATGGTGCTTCTCTCCATGGGCTCTCAAAGATGCATTTTAGCCTTGCTACCTAGGTGGTGAAGATCAAGTTTCTTTTGTGCTATACTCTTGGATAACATAAGAGAATCTTGTGCTAACCATTCAAATTCATGAGGATATAAATTCTAATTTTCACCATCCTTGATGCTGGACCATATGGAGGAAACTATGCAACTTGGTGTAACCATGAATCTAGTAGTACCCTATTTTGGTTAATTCTTCACAAGCCTCACATTCAGAGACAACTCGAAGACATGCAAATGATATATAAAGGAGTTTGAACATCATCCAATGTCGATCACTGCATTTCATCATGCAGATTAATTCTTCATCTCATCTTAAGCTATATGAATACATTGAGAGACTCCATTGGTCTTTCACTACAATCCTTGTCTTTGGAGGATTGCAGTCATTATAAGTAATTCCTTCAACCAAGTGAGTGGGCATGGATTCCAAAGTTCTACAGTTTGATTTTTGATATGGTGGCCTGAGCTAAATGGATCAAAATTGTTTGTAGAAATTGTGCTATAAACTATGCATGATCAATCTTGATGAAGGTATCTTTCTTGTTGGTCATCATTTCAAAGTTCTACATACAACCTAGTTTCAATAGTGACTTTTGTGGGGTCATAGAGGGAACTCAAGTTTTCGATGGTGTCACTTCAACATCCATATAAGGGGAACCTTATCAATGGTCATTATATGCAGGTTATTTGAAAAAATGAAAAAAAAAAGCAATAAATTCTAACAATGAAAACCTTCGGGCGTTGTTAGACAACTACAATTTGAAAACCAGTTTATGGCGGACTGTAGTTGAATAAAATTCTTAGTGGTGAAAATTGTTTTCACAACACTACTAAGTGATGAGTGATTGAAAACTGGCTTGCCAGCGGTCACTTGTCGTTATCAAAATTGAAAAATGAAAAAAAAAAGTGAAAAAATGAAAAAAATGAAAAAAATGAAAAAAAGAAAGAAAAATTACAATAATTTGTGTTCTTTCTATGGGCTAATCAGTTTGCAGGTATCCTCTATTGCTTCAGTGGTTGTTTGAGTACCTCCTAGCATCTCTTGTTGCTCCCTTGTGTAAATGTACTCTTGTTTGTTGTGGTCCACTTCACTTGTCGCAAGAGTTACATTTTCAGTTGAGGTGTTAGAGAAAATGAAGAGAGAATTCAAGCTACCATTAGTATGCTTCCTCAATACTTCAGCCCGATGGATATCTTTCATGTGTGATGTGGCTACAGTCCTTCTCACAATTTTTGGTTCCTTCTTTCCTGGTGATTCACAGTTGCTAAGATACATTAGCTACTAGACCTTGGCATACATGGACATGCAAGTTGGTAAAACAATCAATTTTATTTTTCATTATTTTATATTTTAACTTTATTAATATTTCTTATTATATTAATCATATATGCAATATCCATGCCTATCCTCTCCCTGTTTCCCGAGGATGGTCAACCCTTTAAGTTGGGGGAAGGTCTAGCATCTTTTCACCTTTTACTTTCCATTATCCTTATAGTATCCATTATTCAACCTTGCAAAATCATTTCATATTACTTATCATATCATCCTTCATTTCACTGTTCATTTTACCTATCATTTCATCCAATTCAGATAGCTCATAATTGTTAAGATAAATTTTTCATGACCCTCCTATATATAGATAGCATTTCAAAATGATGCTATGAGAAATGACAAGAAAAACAAAGAAAAAGAAAAAAGAAAATTGAAAAAAAACAAAGCAATAAATCTTGTCATGAGAAGCTAAGAAAAATAAAGGGCATTGTGGTTATGCATGAGCTATAATAGTTAAGGGTGAAGAAGAAGGCCAAAGACACAAATCCATAAGGCTACTAGTTCAAATCAAATACCTCTTGATCATATTGATTGCATGAGGGCGTGCAATATGCTAAGTTGGGGGGAATGATGAGAGCCAATCATGTCCCATTTTATGCCACATTTTAGCCTATTTCATATACCTTCATATCCACTTCCACATTCCAATTTCATTCCATATCATACTATTTCACTATTTTACATTGCATATGATTAAATATATATAGGTGGTATTTAATATAGTTTTTGGATAAAATATGGAAATTAATTATGGATTGTCTTTACTAATAAGCATTGTGATTTTAAGACTTGGAAAATATATCTTGCAGCGTGCAGATTTCCTGCCATCAACATACAGACTTCTTGTCACGTTCTTGACAGGAACCTGCACAGTAGCAAATAATTTCAGCAATTAATTTTATTTTAATAACTATTTATTGTGCTACTCTTATAGCACAAAATAGAATATACTATTTGTTGTTGTAACTAATAAAATTATGATGGACGAAGGAAAAACAAATAGCTATTTTGGTGGCACAACAAAATCCTATTTTTATGGCACAACAAATTCCTATTTTTATGGTTGGTTTTATTCCAACCCACAAGCCATAAATAGTGTCATAAAAGAGGACAAGATAATAGGAGAAAATAGTGCCATAAAAGATGACAAAATAATAGGAGGAAATGCAACAAAATAGGTTGACACAAAAATATGATTGGTGGTGTAGAAAACCATATGCATAATATTAGAAAAATAATGCAACAAATTTACACCTAGAAATAAGAGGAAGAGTGAAACAATTTGTAATTTGTTTCACGCCCTATAAGGCAATGTAATAAGCTATAAAGGGGGTGAATTAGCATTTTAGAAGAAGGCATATAGAATTTTGCAGCAAAGACTTTGTATCAAATTGTTGATGAATAAAATAATATTTCACATGATCAAGACAGAAGCGTAAAAAGGATCTCATCCCATCTCACCTGCAAACCTCGAAGCAAGAGCCCACTCCTTGGTGAAGCATGGTGACATTTATTTATTTTTACTATTAATATTTTTGTGTGTTATTTATTTTCATTCAATTTATTTTCAACAAATTTAGAATTGTAGTAGTTGTGTGATTTAAATTCCAGTATCTGTATTATAGTTTGGTATGATAAAAGACATCATATTTTAAGTTTCATTTGTAATATATTATTGAGATTCAATTTTAGTAGGTATGTTTCTCTTTTTATTAATAAACTATTGTTGTAATAGATCATGTTGCAGGAAGTGACAGTTCTGAGCACAATTATGATAGGAAGACAGACAAGAATTAAATCAGAATTTTACTTAGGAAATTCATGTGTGTTTTAGCTGCATTCATTCTCCCTTAATTCACTGCTTTCCTCCCTTCAGGTATGCTGCCACAACACTTCTCGCAAGCTATGATCCTCAAGTTGACAGTCTTAGACCAAGCTAAAATATTTCTTATTATTTACCCCAGTTTTGGCCTATCAATCTGATTAATGGTTTGAAAGTTACACATGTTTTACTATAGGTTAGTGTTTCGAAAACTGCCAAGATGATGAAGGAGCAATTTGATGAAGTGATTAAACCTCTATTAATTAGTTTTTGAATAATAAGAAGAAATAAAAATAATTTAAAATAAAAATTTAAGATATTCAACAACAAAATAACAATCTAAGATTAAAAATCCCTACAAATGTATGGATTAACAAAGAAAGTGCCTTAAAAAATCTTTTTTTAAGCTAATGGTATTCGACACCAAAATATGACGTATAATATATGAAAATTTATGGAACAACCCTTCAGAATGAAATGGTGATGTTTGTTTTCCCTTTAAAAGCCTTTAAAAATTCTAATTTTATAGCCCCATAAAATGTCTATAACCTACAAGATAGAAAACACCATAAACTTGCAAACAAACAAGGTTAGCTAAAAGAAAAATGTTCTTTGTGTTGGGTTCACCAATATAGAATAGGGTAAAATAAAGGTACAAAGCATGAATCAATAGAAAAAACCACAAATTTCCTAAAAATGAAGCCCTAAAATCCCTAATCCAATAATGAAGTACAAACATGAACATAGAAAGATAAAAAATAAATCAATTTTACCGACATTCCTATGCCATGGTTGATTCACCTTCATTGCTCTTCTCCATTTAGATTTATATGCTAGCTTTCCCTTAGATTTGAAGTACATAAGAATAATCCTAATGACAATGACAAAAGATATCGAAGATAGTGTTTGTAATTAGGGTTCAAATGATAAGGATAAGTCAGTTTTGTAGAAAACCAAATTTGAATGAAGGGTCAAGATTGAATGACAAAGATCAATGGATGAGATTGCTTTGAGAAGCAAGGAAATAGGGCTAAGGCATAAATAAGGTTTAGTTAAGGATAGACGGTAGAGATTAAAAGGCAATAAAACCTTATCAAGGGTGGAGGTTAATTGAGATAAATAAATAAAAAGGTTGGCATGGAAAAAGAGTAAATTAAATAATTATAAAACTATTTTATTTAAGAGGGAAAGAGAATGATTAAATAATAGAAGCGGTTATTTAATTATAGAAGAGGGGGAAGGTTAAATTTTTATAATAATTGGAAACAATTATTTCATTAAAAAGTGTCCAGGAAAAAGACAAGTTACTAAATAATTAAAATAGTTATTTAATAGTGGAGGAATAAGTGGGAAATAATTAAATAAATGGGAATTTATTTAATTATAGGGGAAAAAGGATTAATTAGTCACGTAATTAAATAAATATAATTTATTTAATCAATCAAAGTAAGAATAAAGTAATGAAAATAAATTAATTAAATAATTAAGAATTATTTAATTAATAGAAGAATATGACTTTAGACAATAATCAAAGAATTAGAATTATTCAATTATATAGGGAAGGAGAATTAATGTGAAAAATAGTGTTTGCAAGTCTAGGATATTTTTTAGTGTCTACAATGACAAACCATTAAAAAGGAGAGATAAGGTTCCCCTCAACTGTGTCCTCCAAATCTAAAATGTGACACTCCACAAATAGTGATGCAATGTTTGATAAATAGGAATCCCAATCAGGAAGACAATGAGATACTTGTTGCAATGAATCACTTGAAGATATCAATTAAACATCAACAAAATGATCTTACTAAATAGGAAAGATGGGAGCCTCAAAAAATGACTCTGCACAATGAATCAATAAATTTAAAGTTACAACAACTGTCTTTGATGGAGAAGAAGGAGCATATGAAGAACCCTCATCATTCTCATCTGAAGATTCAAAGTATTCCAAATCTATAAACTCCTACATAGTATTATGATCATAGGGTATCACACCTAAAAAGGAAGAGGCACAAAACAATATGAATCATGATCATCTAGGAATGGTTGAGTATTAGGATCTCAATATATCTCCCAAATTTTAGTCCAAAGAGTATGAGGACACTCAAAATGATCAATAGGATTCAAAGTGGCATCATCAATATGCATTACAATAACTCCTAAGACATGATCCCTTTTTTTATTCCAACCAAATTTATTACTATCACTACTAGGATGGGGAACAAGATTATACAAGTGTGGAAACAAATGAAGCCATCAAAGATGTTTTATAATGTGATCTCTTCGTTGCTTATAGTTTCCCCTTTACAACATAATTAGAGAAGGATGAAATGAAAACCCCATAATGAACTATGCTAGATGTCCACAATTACAAAGACATTAACCTTCAACAACAATTAGAAACTCCCAAATCTAAAAATATAATTGAAAATGAAGCCCCCCCCCCCACCCCCACAAAATAAAACTTCTCTAGGAGACAACATATCTAAATTATGAACGTGAAAGAAAATATGAAAAAATCTAAATAATTACACTTGGAGCTAATCTAAAAAATACATGAACCAAATTAAAGAGCTCCTGAATACCTTCCAAATACAACTTGAATCACCAAAATCGGAGAAACTAGCAAAAAGTTGTGAGTCATAGGTCCAAAGGGGATATTTGACTTTAGTTTCCAATAAAATGTATCTGTACAAAAAACTAGCAAAAAGACCTGTAATACTAGAAAGTACACAAAACCATCTTTCCATCAATGTCTCATTTGTATAATTTCTATATCATGGTGAAAATTTGTGGCAAAATGAAAAATAGCCATTTTAGGACAATTGTAGGCTAAACAAGGTCAAAATTTTAGCCCCTCAACTCTAGCACTCAATCCTCCATGTGACCTAGGGCTTTTTCGGTGCAAAAAATAAAGTGCTACTTGTAGGAGGTGGTTGGGAAGAGCATGGTTGGCTAAGGTGGCGGTGGGCTAGTGGCAAGTGCCTGGGCCACTAGAAGATTAAGTGCTTGACACTTTAGAGGTGATGGTGGGTGGAACTGGGGGCTTCAACAAGTTTTGTCCAATCGGAGTGGTGGTCATCAAAACTAACAAAATCTTGACCAAAGCCTGCTATCAATAGACTTTGTTTGCATAAGCAGAAAATAATATATATATTTTTTTAAATGCCAACAACGAAAAGGCTTTGGATATTTTAAAAACAAAGCCCCATCAAATTTTTTAATCTGCCAAAAAACTAATGTCCCCAAAACTATCAAATTATTATGCACAATACAAAATATTTTTGGAAAAATTGCCCAAGATAATTATTTAAGTCCAAATGAAATTTTATAGCCTAAATATTTTTTTTAAACTATAGAACATAAAAATAAAATAAAAAAATTAATTCTATGAAATCATACCGTACCCGAGGGGTTGTACGACCTACCTCGATAATTATTTTTTCCTAAAGCAATTAACATCAAATATATGCATATTTTATATCAATATTTGTCTCTCAGAGCTTCTAAAGATGATGGTGAGGTTTATTTGGGCTGAAAATACACCAAAAGTTGTGCTACCTCCAGAACTTGAATTTCTTTACACCCTCATAACTTTGGCCAAAAATGTCAAATTTAGGCAAAACAAAGTCAATCTTGACTTTATCAGCTACCCTGAACTCAAATCTGAGCTTAGATTTCTTCCAACACAAGCCAAAAGTGACCTACCATGAAAGCCCACATATAGAAAAACCCTGAAAGTTGGGTTTTTTTAAGCCTTTATGATTTATAAGTTCACCATATGGTGTAAGGGAAGAGTGTCGAGAAAAATGTGTCTCAAACTTACTGGTGAAGGCTCTCTAAAACAAGAAAACACTTAGCTGATGTGCAATCTTCTACAATGCAGTACTATGGAAGTCTAAACTAGAGCCTGTGGTATTGCAAGGAACAATCACTACCCGCCACCCCACAATAGTTGTTTCATAAGGACTACAATATTGTAGCATTTGGTGGGTTGGTGGTGAGCTAATTCAAAATCTTCTACAGCGCAGTACTACAAAGGTTTAAGCTAGTGCTAGCGAGTTAGTAGATGTTCATCTAACTGTTACATGCCATCCCACAATAGTCATCCAAGGGAGCCCACAATATAGCGAGTAACCTGCAACCCTGTGATAGTCAAATGAGGGGCTCGGTAGTATGGCGGTATATAACCCACAACCCTGTGATATTTGATTCATGAGCATACGATATAGTGGTAACCCATGACACTGCAATGGTCGTTTGGATGGACTCCAGTGGAGCGGTACCTGCGGTATTGTGGTAAAGTTTGGTGTGATGAAGAATTAGTGCAACCCCACGATGGTTCAAGAATGACTCGACGAGATTGTAGTTATAATTTTTCTATAGTTGTAGAAGTTGAAGTGTCTATTTTAACAGTTTTCTTGTAAGGCTTGAGAAGTTTGTATGTAATGTCGTAGTGCATTGGAATAGATTGGAAGATCAGAGTGAATGTAAAAGACTATGGTCGATTTCATTCTAGAAAAACACCTGAAAGAGCATAGCTCTAAACTTGTATGTAATTTTCATGTTAGTGTAATACAAGAGATCTATGCTTTGGTGTGTGGGTTTTTTCTCGAAATGGTTTTCCCATGTAAATCTTGTGTTGATGTTTTATTTTTTATTCATGTTTTTAATATGTGCATCTTAAATGAACTGTAATTGTAAAGTTTTAAATAGTTTTATTTGCTTCTCTCTCATGAAGATTAGCATTAGGAAGGCATATTCCACACTCTTCTTTCCTTTTAGTTGGTATTAGAGCTTGGCCAACTTTGTTATCCTTGTGGGTTAGAAGGGTTTTTTGTGCTGATCTAGTTTCAATGGGAGTTCTGTAGAGAAACCTAGTTGTAATATTATTGTAGATTTAAGATGGCGAGCACATCCAAAAGAATAGAAATAGAAAATTTAAAGGTGGTAATTTTGAGTTGTGGAAACTCAAGATGGGAGATTTGCTTGTAGATCAAGAGTTGTGGGATGTGGTATCCAGTAACAAACCATCAACAACCTCGCAAACTAACTAGGATGTAATGGACTGGAAAGCTAAGGGTTTGATCAGATTGTTCTTGGTTGATTTTGTTCTCTTGAACGTCCATGAAGAGAAGACTGTAAAACTTCTCTGGAAAAATCTTGGTGACATTTATCAAGGGAAATCCTTGGTAAACAAGTTATTCTAAGAAAGAAGTTATACTATTTGAATATGGAGGAATGAGTCTTTCTCACTTGACCAATAATTTTATTGATCTACAAAAACTAGAGATTCTTGGTTCTCCTGTGTTGTAAGTATCTAACATGGTCAAAAGATGGAGCCTAATGTTGTATCCAAAATAAATTTTTGCTTCAATGAGACATTTTTGTTAAAATGATCTAAATCATGTAAAATTGTTACCAAAAGTCTATTTTAGGTCAAACAAAACATAGGCTTTTTGTGGGTTCATGTCAAGGAAGATACTTGCAAATTTCTAAAAATTTGAAAAATAGGGTTTCAGACCCTTGTTTTTAGGAAAACTCTAAAAAATAGGACCTTTCTAGAAATGATTGAAAATGATTTTGATAGGATAATTTTACTTCACGATCACACTGGTCAAGTTAAAATCACCAAAAATTTTGTTATTCTCTAGTGGGTCTATTTTCATTTTTCAAGAAGAAAGTTAGGACATCTACAGCCATTAATGGCAAAATGGTTAGTATCAGGTGGTGAAATCTAAGCTTCAAAAGATTCAATGAGCAATCCATGGCAAAAATGCTCGAAGAAATGCTCTACGACGTAGGGGATTTTCAAAAGTGAAAAATGCTTAAAATTGACTAAGTCTGGAAAATGTACACCTTGCTATGAAGGAAGTTGTGTAGTTGAATGCCTTAGTAATTTTTATAGCACTTGTACATGCAACATGTTGAAGGTGATTGCTAGGATACGGGTACCTGTGTCATCAACGACAAAGCTCAAATCAATCAAACTACATAGTGAATGTGAGAGGTGAAGAGTTGAAGATTTCTTCAAAGGAAATGATGTAATTGCACCTAAAAGTGCCCCTACTAGTTGGGGGGGGCCTTGAATTCCAAAGGTCAAAGGCAGTCATCAACTTTCACCAATGCAGTCATCTTCTTCGTGTTTTTGTTGGCTTTCTGGTGCACTGTCAAACAAAGCCACCTGATTCATCGAACGACGGAAAACGTAAGTGAGGTTAGGAGATGTTGCAATGCAAGTACTAACAAAATGATAGTAAAACATGAGAAAAAGAACCCTTGCTAACCAAGGGTGCCCTTGAATTAGATGGTCCAAATGTCAATTGTTGAACAAGACTATCTTTAGATGATCTCTCAGACATCAGCTCAACTTCACAATGAACTAGTTTACTAGCCCATGAGACACATCAAATGACAACATTTGCTAATCATTCAAGCATGCAAAATGGAAGGAAAATCAATGCACATCAAGGAAAAATCACCCCTGCAGGATAGGGGCGCCCTTCATTTTAAGTTACCTGATGAGGTTTTCAACAACTGCTTTCTATAAGGCATTTTTTCAACACTCTCTCAGCTTTTTGACCAATCCAATTGCATGCTCATAGGAAATATCAAGCATTCACAGGTAGAGATCAAGCAGAAAACACCAAAGGTGAAGGAAAAATGAAGAACATGGAGAAATTGAACAAGTGTCAAGGAAAAGCGCCCCTACTAAGAATAGGCACCCAAGTTTTTGGGAAATCAAATATAGTTTGTAAGCTCAATGACCTCTAGGATGACCTTCTTCATTGTGATCAATCTCAACAACAACATCGATTGCAAAGACAATAGACAGATCCAACATCTAATGACAAAGATCAAACTGCACCGATCGTGGAAGTTTGCAAGTTGAAAATCACAAGTCAAAGGTCAAAAGTGCCCCTATAGGCCAGGGGCACCCATGCTTTTGAAGTATGTAAATCAAATTTGACAATCTATGAAGCTAGTCATCCTTTCCAAGATTGAACTGGTTATCCATCCCATGTTTCAGCGAGATCATTAGACTCATCAATCAACAGTTATCTCATATCAGAGCATGGATGGTCAAAATGGAGGAATTGAAGAACACTCAAGAAATTGACTAAGTCTGAAGCTAAAAGTGCCCTTTCTGGGAAAAGACACCCTTGAATTAGAGACATTAGACTTAGGTTTTGAGATTTATAGCTCGCAGGCACACTTCATTAGAGTTGTTCTATCTTAGCAATGCATTTGTCAACTACACTTCAAGATCAACTGAGCAACCAGGATTAGGGATCAAAAGGAGGTATTTCACCATGAAAAAATAATGAAAAAGTGTTTAACTCTTGAAATGGATGCCTAAAGTCAAAATAAGGCTCAGTTGACTAAAGTTGACTATTTTGAAGGCCTTTACATGGTTAAAACATCCCAAAATTGGTGGAATTTTCTCCAGTGAACTCTTGATCAGGTATATTAACTCCCTAATCAGGTTTTGGATGCCCAATTGATGCTTTCAACTCCAAATTCATATTATCAAATCCTACGTGTCCATTACTTCATTATTTCTTTGCAGGTTGAGGAGCTCAAGAAAACACCATGGTTTTGTTTATTCTCCAACATTTTTTGAAGATCTGACATAGGTTTTTTCAGTTTTCTTCATGTTTTTGAAGATCAGTTGCACAAAGGGACAATCTATCGTAGGTTTCATCTTGAGGCACAATTTTCATGAAGATCTAGATAGGTAGTTGATAGCTTCAAAAATTCTTCTTGTCTCTTTCCTCTTTCCTTGTCTTAGATCTTCTTGCATGTCCAAGAAAACACCAGATTAACACAGATCTGAAAAAATGGTATGATCAACGCAACTTTTTCAACATAACCCACATGTTATATTTTTCTAGAAAAAGTAGCCCTACTGCCCCTATATTTTATGGTTTCTAAAAAAAAGATAATTTTGAAAAACAAATAAATTGGGTTTGTTCAGCTTTGAAGCACGAACAAAACCCATGTGTTAGATTTTTCTAGGAAAAAAATCATTTTCTAGTGCCTCACTACCTCTGCCACTGAAGGGCTCTTGCATGTCAAAAAAAATCATTTTTTTTAATTTCTGACAATCTGGGTTTGTTTAGAAAATTATCCCCCGACAAGGCTATTTTAGCAGTTCCAAAAAAAGTTGTTTGAACAACATCATGTGCATAGTCAATCATCAAGGTTTTCAGAATGCAGTTCTCCCAAGCCCAAGAACAATGCCAAGATGTTCTTATTCCATGACTTCTTGAAAATGATGACATTGATTTGTGTCAGGCACACCCAAAGGTCAATTTGGACATATTGACAAGCATAGACACATAAATCTGTAGGTTCCATAATGGTTTCACCTTGTATATTAGATAGCCTTCCAAGGCTAATTTAGAGGGTTGATACCTTTGGAATTTTGTGTGTGCATTTCTCATAATTAGAATGTTTGCAGTCAAACTTCACGGTTTCATCATCAAACTTCATGGTTTCATCATACAACTCTCTTCCATTGGGAAAGATCAAGGAAAACGTCAAAAATGTAAATCTACAAAAGAATGTGGAAGGTAGTCATTCCCAATACAAAGCCACCACCGGTTAATACTACACTACCTTCCATGTCAAAAATGGAAATATAGATAGAAAGACAAGGAGTAACCCTCCTAAGGGAAGCATAATGAAGGAGATACATATGTCAAGTTGTTGACAAGCGATAAGTTGAAAATTGTAGAATGTGATGATCTTTGTATGAAGAATTCAACAAATGGTTAGAAGAACTATTGACCAAAGGTGATGTGGTGTAAAACACCCAGTTGGGACATCCTACCCTCCAAAATAGCACTAATGACAAACAAGAGTTAACTCGATGCCTCATTCCAAGTTAATTCATTGTCCCACTAACCATGCATGTCTATTCTAGATTTCCACTAATTGTGGATCTCTACTTTGGAGGAACTTTGTACATTGGAGGTCTCTTTTAGTTTAGTTTCAATTAACTGAAGTAGCTTTCTAGTTAACTGCTAGGTCACCTACATTTAGACATAGGAATAAATCTTGCAAATTGGCAAGAACTAATTTTTAACTCAAGGAGATTTTAGGGTTGCCTACTCCTTTGAGTCTCTATAAATAAGAGCCTTTTCTCATAATTTTGTAACTTTACTTCACAACAAAAAAATGTTGAGCTCACAAGCCTTCATCTTTGTTTCCTTAGTATATGTTCTTGGATCTTACTTGTGATAGGGAAACACTAAGTGCAACTTGTGTTCTTCTTATTCAAATAGGTGTATTCAATCATTGTTCATGTATTCTTGGTTTGATCACATCATGTGTGATTGTCTCTTTGACACAAGTTGTTGTCCCAAAGTGTAAACTTTGATTGAAGATTGAGATAATAAATCAGGAGAGCTACCTTGACTTTGATCTAATAGTCTCAAAATTTATCATTGAATGTTGTTTTAGTAATCTATCTTTCGATCTACACCTCCAAAAGAGAATTGTCTCTCCTTGGGAATTTAGAGAGTTAGATTATCATTCCTTGTTGTTTCTAGTAGACTATCTTTCAGCCTACACCTTGGAAAGGTCACCTCCTTGGGAATCCTAAGATCTAGTCTATTGTCTAAATATTACTTAAGTGGATTCTATTTCGGTGTAACTCTTGGAGTTCAGAGCCTTCAGATGCATTCTAGGAGAAATATTCATCCAAGTGATTGAACCATTACATTCCCACTCCTATATTCTCTTGCTCTATTTATCTAGAGAATATAGGATAGATTAAAAGTTAGTTTAGTTGTAGTTAAGATCTATAGAAACCAGAGAAAACCCTTAGCTACAACTCATTGTGTTTATGCACCCTTGTGTCTTGTCACTGAGTAAAAAGATACCTGAACATTAGTTTAATATACTTTTTATGCAAAAATAAACAACAAGAGGGATCTTCCCCTTCTAATTTGAAGAGTAGTGACTACACACTTGCAATAGTTTTCATTTTCCAATAAGCACTCTAGAGATGCTAATTGAAATGCCAACAATTTTCTGGTGCCAACACTATGTTTTGATATTTTTCTTGTAACGCTTGAAAATTTTGTATGTAATGTCATAGTGCATTGGAATATATTGGAAGATCAGAGTGAATGTAACAAAGTGTTATCGATTTCATTCTGGAAAAACACTTGAAAGAGCATAGCTCTGAACTTGTATGTAATTTTCATTTTACTGTAATATAAGAGATTTCTACTTTGGTGTCTAGATTTTTTCCTGAAAGGGGTTTCCCACATAAATCCTATGATGATGTTTTATTGTCTATTCATTTTTTTAATATGTTCATCTTAAATTAACTGTAATTAGAAAGTTTTGTGTGGTTTTATTTGCTTCTCTCTCCTGAAGATTGGTATTAGGAAGGTGTATTCCACACTCTGCTTTCCTTTCAAAGAGCATACTCAACCTTACTAAAAAAACCTAGATCTCTCACTAGCAAAAGCTCAACCCTCAAATCTGAGAAGGTTTTTGCAAGGCTTGGATCTAGTACCATGAAAGAATTGAAGATTAGCTCAACACCCAAGAACACTTGCAAAAATAATGAAAAACTTTTACAAGAGAGTATGAAAGAATATGAGTTTTCTTGATATTAAGACCTATCAAAATGATGATTAGGTATGAAGTATATTACATATTTGTACAATGACCTTCCTTATATGGGAAAGGTGAGGAATATGATTGAACATGATTGTGACATGTTTCTTAATCCTATGACATGTGACAACTAACAACCTAACTACCTAGGACTCATGCATTATAAGCTAGATGATAAAAGTTCTAGAAAATCCAACTAAGAATTCTAAAATTAATGTTCTACCCTAAGTAAAATTAATCATGTGAATATGTCCCAAAGTCCCTAGTAAAATAAATTACTAGGTACAAGACATATATTCACGCCAACAAGCAGTACACTGAGGGAAGTTGTGAGTCACACCCCGAGGGTCCATACTGACATTGTCCATACAAACTATGTACTTGGGTTGGCTCTCAATAGTGTTTTGTATATCTTTAGAATCAAACCCTTTCTCCTCCTCATTATTGAAAGACTCGCCTATTTAATAATATCCTCAACCCCTTTCTTCCCATAAGTCTTTGGGTGGCCTACCAGATAGTTGGATCTTATCATATGAGAGAAACTAACCACCTCTTCAATTTTGTACCCTTCAACATTAACAAAAAAAATCTCTTTCTCAACCAAGACCAACTTTGGAAACTTTTTTCTTTTTGGTGAGGGGGTTTCTAAAACCCCACCTGGTCATGTTTTCTCAAACCAAGAGAAAGGGAGCAATTTTAAGGTCACAAATACCTTGAGCTGCTTGAGATTGTCAAAGGTAGGAGAGATAGGTGAAGGACTATCCTCAATAAGTTTAGAGGGGGTGGAAGATTGTGTGGTAGCATTAGAGGATTCACTCAAGAACTTTGGTGGGGGGAAGTACATGATTAGAAACATAAAGCTTCTTCATTTTACCTTTCTTTTTCCCCTCAGGGGTCGAAATGGTCACAACCTTTGAGGAAGTAGGGGGGTTTCCTCAATCAAGATAGCTTGAATTCTCTTTGGTAGGCATAAGGCAAGATAGAATTGGTAAAGGCGTGATAAGACCTTGATGAAGGGGAATAGGAGATATTTTCATATATTTTTTATTCAAATCTAGAACATCCTTAATAGAGCTTTCCAGTGAGGTTAATAGGTAAAAAGGGAAGCTTAATAACACATTATGGTAGAAATGGTTAAGGAGCAGGAAGTGGTAAAAATCATAGCACTTTAATCTACCTTCAAGAGTAAAAAGCTTCATAAGCATGAGGCATATTTTATCCCATGGCAAAGGAAATAGGCTTGTTCACCCTCCTTGAAAAAAGAGTTAAAAAGTCATTATTCGTCATTTTCTTCTATTTTTTTCCATTTTTCCCTTTTGTATTCATTCTCATGGCATGTACAATCACATCTTCATCAACCTCAAAATAAATTCTTCCAAATTTAACTTTCCTTGAGTCCCAAGAGCGAGTGAACTTAATGGATAGACTTTTGTCATGTCCTTTTAGGAATTCCAGGAAAGGAGCAACCCCATCTTCACAAATTTTTTTCCAAACAATGGCATTAGAGGAGAATTCTTCACAAGAACTGGGTTCAATACGAACTCTATCCCCACCCTTCCTTTCCTATTAGAACAACAAATTTTGCAAAAGAATAACAGATCTTCTCAAGTGTTTACACAAAAGCTAAGGGTCTGAGAAATGAGTGTTGAAAAATGACACTAAATGGGATGTCCCTCTTTATATAGTAAATATTATTTTTTCCCTCATTTTTCATGTATTAATAAGTTAAAAATTTAGTGCATGGATTTAGTTTTTCCCAATTTTGATAGTATTTTAAAAATATATATTAAAATGTGTGTATTGAAAACACAATTGTTTCCATGGGACATCACCTTTTGTCTTAATTATTTATCCAAAATATAAAAAATAATACCATCTTGACATAGAATATGTTATCTAGTGCACAAGAAAGAGGTAGATTTTGGAGCATCAAGAACTTGTATGTAGTGTTTTTGACGACTTATGATGACTTGGAGCATCCTAGGGAAGAAGATAGACTTGTGTGTAATCTTAAAAACTTTGTAGCTCTCTGATTTTTGGTGAGTTCACTACTCATATAGGTGGTGGATACATAAAAGTACCTAGAAATATCTTAAAATTCCCCGAAAACCAAGTATTTTACCCTTTGAGTTCATCAAGAGTAGTGAGTTATTTCTTTGAGAAGAAGTGAATGCATTCATGTTCATGCAAAATAAATAAGTTGAAGGGGTTTTTTATTCATTTGACTTCTAGTCAATTAGCATCTCCACACTCATAGAAAAGGTATGTGAGGTAAGTTATATTAATTTTGGTGACTATATATGGGTTGTGTTAGGTCCCAAAATTGTGGATGCACAATCCTAAAGATTTTCTCCACCTTTCCGGCTAGGAATTTATCTTCAAGAAGGTAAGTAGAGGCTTATCAATAGAATTAAGACAATTAAAGGAAAACTATGAGAGTGGGTAGTCTCTTCTCTACATTGAGCTCACCTTAATCTTAGGAGGTGTTCCTATATTTTTTCTAAATATATTGTTATATTAGTTTGGAATATTCATCAGGGTACCCAAAAATCTTACCCAATTGCATTCTTGACCACTAAAATTATCACCAAGTCAAGAGAATACTATTTTCAATAGAATTTTCTTATTTAATTGTATACCCTACATAATGTATATTAAGATGACAATAGTTTTACAATTCACAAAATGATTAATACAAAAAGTTACAGTCATATTGGACATGAAATTTCCTAAATGTTTAATAGTTCAATCTCACTTAGCAATAATCCATGGTTTATTCTAAATCATGAATTGCTTACAAATTTTATACTTCTATATTTATGAGCATTGGAAAAATATTTTATGTTTTAGATAAGTGTGGATGTTAAGGTCTAAATTTACTGGTGCTTCAATCAATTTAAAATTTAGTTGTTGATAAAATGTTGAAAAATGACATTTTTGATAGATAAAGCAAAACAACTAGGGTGTTGGCCCAATTACGAAAATCCCAGAGGCTAAAAACCAATTCCAAAGACCATAGCAACACAATAAAAATTCTTTAAAAATACATAAAAAATAAACAAAAACAACTAAAAAAAACACTAGACAATAACCAAATATCAGTAGTTATTTCTAGATTCGATTGTGTGTAAGCTTTTGAATCAACATTTCGGATCACACTCTGTGATAGAGAGCTCAAGGAGTGTGGAAATCTAATAGAATTGAATAACCAAATAGTTTACCCCAATCATTAATGAGGAACTTGAAATTTTCCTTGTGTTTGTTATCATTGTCACCCACCTTCTCCAACTCTTTGTCTTGCAACAAGCATAAGATAGTTTCAGATCTGTGCATAACCTTGGAGATAAATTTGGAAAGACTAACCATATTTTTCTCAATGTCCAACACCTTCTTTTTGAGTGTAGAAACAACACCCTAAACCACTTTCGACAACAATGAAAACCTTCTACAAGAGAGTATGCAAAGATATGAGCTTGCTTGATATTAAGACCTATCAAAATTTTGACGAGGTATGAAGTATATTATATATGTGTACAATGACCTTCCTTATATAGGAAAGGTGAGGAATAGGATTTAACATGATTGTGACATGTGTCTTAATCCTATGATAGGTGACAACTAACAACCTAACTACCTAGGAATCATGCATTATAAGCTAGATAAGATAAGTTCTAAAAAATTCAACTAAGACTTCTAGAAAGAATATTATATCCTAAGTAAACTTAATCATTTGAATAAGTCTCCTAAGTCTCTAGTAAGATACATTACTAGTTACAAGACATACTTTCACACCAACACCCCCTTAAGTGCAACTTAGGAAGAATATTATTATACAAATGATGCAAAAAATACAAATATGGGTCTCAACTACACGACCATTTTAGGTACACATGTACATATGCAAATGCAATCTCTCATAAATGAAGAAAAGGATAAAACCCATTGGAATAAAACTCCTCCCCAAAAAGAGAAAAGAATAATCAAGTGACAAAGGATGGAGGACTCCATGATACCCCCCAAGTACACCATCCATCACTTAGATATATTACAATCAATAGCCCCCATAAGAGGGAAAAGAGATACTATGTAGCCCCCCATAATGTGTAATCACTTGCAAAAATGGTAAGTGTCTGAAGAAAAAAACATGATCCAATGTTGACAAACAACTTGTCTCCCTTTTGGAAGAAACAAAACTAAGTACAAGTGCAAGAATGCTTCCAATACTAGATAGGAATTGAAAGAAAAAAGCATGATAATGTATTATGATGATGTCTCTAAACTTTTCTCATGTGTCTCCTTAAGCACTAAAGATGAAGATACCGCAATCAAATTAGGTACATACCCAATCAATGAAGAAGGTGAAAAATTAGGACTCTTTGGAAATTGATGTTGAACAAGATCTAAGACAAATATGGTTTGACAACAGTTGTGTAATTATTTTCATCAAAGAGGAGATATAACCCCTCAAATGTGTCCTCCAGATCTAAAATGTGAGACTCCACAAACAAGGATGCAATGTTTGATAAATAGGAATCTGAATTAGGAAGAAAATGAGATACTTGTTGCAATGAATCATTGGAAGTTCTCAATGAATCATCAATAGAATGATCTTGATGAACAAGAAAGATGGGAGCCTCAAACAATGACTTTGCACAATGAATCAATAAAGGTAATGGTACAACAACTGTCTTTGATGTAGAAGATGGAGCATCTGAATAACCCTCATCATCCTCATCTAAAGGCTAAAATTATTCCAAATCTATAAACAACTACATAGTATTATGATCATAAGGTATCTCGTCTGAAAAAGGAAGGGATACAAGACAATCTGAAACATGATCATTTGGGAATGGTTGAGTATTAGGATCTCCATATATCTCCCAAATTTTAGTCCAAAGAGTATGAGGGCACTCAAAATGATCAATAGAATTCAAAGTGGCATCATCAATATGCATTGCAATAACTCCTAAGACATGATCCCTTTTGCAATTCCAAGCAATTTTTTCACTATCACTATTAGGAAAGGGAACAAGATTATACAAGTGTGGTAACAAATGAAGCCATCAAAGATGTTTTATAATGCCATATCTCAATTTCTTATAGTTTTCCCTTCTCAACATAATTAGAGAAGGATGAAATGAAAACCCCATAATGAACTATGATAGATTTCTACAATTACAAAGACATTAGCCTTCAACAATAATTAGAAAATCCCAAATTCGAAAAAAAAAAGTAAAAATGAAGTCCCCCACAAACAAAACTTCTCTAGGAGACTAGATGTCCAAAATATGAACCAAAAAGAAAATATGCAAAAATCTAAATAAATCACACTTGGGGCTAAATCTAAAAAAGGTACATGAACCAAATCAAAGAGCTCCTGAATACCTTCCAAATACAACTTGAATCACCAAAATTGGAGAAACTAACAGAAAGTTGTGAGCTCAAAGGTACAAAGAGGAGATTTGACTTTAGTTGTTGATAAAATGTACCTGCATCAAAAAATAGTAAAAAGGCTTGCACCGCTTCAAAGTATGTAGAACCAAATTTTCGTCAATATCTCATTTGCAGAATTTGGATATTGTGGAAAAAGTTTGTGGAAAAATGAAAAACAACTATTTTATGACAATTGCAGGCTAAACAGGGTCAAAATTTTAGCCCCCCAAGGCTAGCACTCAGTCGTCCATGTGACACGAGGCTCCATCGGTGCAAAATATAAAGTTTCACCCATAGGTGATGGTTGGGCAGAGCACAAGTAGCAGAGGTGGTGTCGGGTTGGTTGCAGGTGCTCGCGCCACCAAAAGATTAAGTGCTTAACACTTTTGAGGTGATCATGGGAAGAACTGGAGCTTCGACAAGTTTTGACCAACAAGAGTGGTAGTTGTCAGAACTGACAGAAGCCTACTATCAATAGACTTTGTTTGCATAAGCATAAAATAATATATATGTTTTTTTTTAAATGCCAACAAAAAGGCTTTGTAGATTTAAAAAAAAAACATTGATTTTTTTTTTTAATTTGTCAGGAAAATAATGCCCAAAACTATTAAATTATTATGCTCGATACAAAATATTTTTAGAAAAAATTCTCGAGACAATTATTTTAGGTCAAACGAAAATTTTATAGCCTAAATATTTTTAAAAAACCACAGAACATAAAAAATAAATTATTTTTATATACTACAAAATCATACCATACTCGAGGGGTCGTACAACTTTCTTGGATAAAAAAAAATTCCTAAAGAAACTGACACCAAATATAGGCATGTTTTATTTCAATCTTCGTCTCTTGGGCCTTCTAAAGATGATGGCGAGGTCTATTCGAACTGAAAATGCACCAAAAGCTCTACTACCTCCAAATCTTGAATTTATTCAAACCCTCATAACTTGGGAAAAAAGTGTCAAATGTACACAAAATAAAAGTCAATCTTGACTTTCTTAGATTTTTGAACTCGAATCTGAGCTCAGATTTCCTCCAACACAAGCCAAAAGTGACCTACCATGAAAGCCCCACATAGAGAAACCCTCAAATCTGGTATTTTTTCAAGTTCTTATGATTCCTAGTTTCACCATATGTTGCAAGGGAAGAGTGTAGTCAACCTTAATAAAAATAACCTAGATCTAGATCACTAGAAATAGCTCAACCCTCATATCTGAGAAGGGTTTTGCAAGGCTTGGCTCTAATACCATGAAAGATCTGAAGATTATCTCAACACCCAAGCCCACCTGCAAAAATAATGAAAACCTTATACAAGAGAGTATGCAAGAATATGAGCTTGCTTAATATTAAGACCTGTCAAAATGATGATGAGGTATGAAGTATATTACATATGTGTACAATGACCTTCCTTATATAGGAAAGGTGAGGAATAGGATTGAACATGATTCTGACATGTGTCTTAATCCTATGACATGTGACAACTAATAGCCTAGCTACCTAGGAATCATGCATTATAAGCAAAATAATATAAGTTCTAGAAAATCCAACTAAGACTTTTGGAAAGAATATTATATCCTAAGTAAACTTAATCATGTGAATAAGTCCCCTAAGTCCCTATTAAGATAAATTACTAGGTACAAGACATATATTCACACCAACAAGTAGTACACTAAGGGTAGCTATGAATCACATCCTGAGGGTCCATACTAGCATTGACCATGAAAATTGTGTACTTGGGTTGGCTCTCAGTAGTGTTTTGTAGACCTTTAGAATCAAACCCTTTTTCCTCCTCATCAGTTGAGAGACTCGCCTATTTAATAACATCCCCAACCCCTTTCTTCCTAGAATTTTTTGGGTGGCCCATCAGGTTGTTGGATCTTATCATATGAGAGAAACTAACCACCTCCTCAATTTTGTACCCTTCAAAATTAACAACAATTTCCTCCTCAACCAAGACCAACTTTGGTGAAACTTTCTTCTTTTTGGAGGGGGCTTTCTAAAACCCCACCTGGTCATCTTTGCTCAAACCAAGTGAAAGGGGGAAATTTTTAAGGTCACAAATACCTTGAGTTGCTTGAGATTGGTCAAAGCTAGGATACATAGGTGAAGGACCATCCTTAACAAGGTTAGAGGGGGTGGAGGGTTGTGTGGTCAAAGTAGAGGGTTCACCCAAGAACATTGGTGGGGGATGTATGATTAGAAACATAAAGCTTCTTCATTTTACCTTTATTTTTTCCCTAAGGGGTCGAAGTGGTCACAATTTTTAGGGAAGTAGGGTGGATTTCCTCAATGATTAGAAACATAAAGCTTCTTCATTTTGTTGGTAGCTTGCAGCCACAAGTTGATAGAAATTTGGTAGGGATTTGTGCATTTTCAATAGAAATTGAGTTTTGTTGATAAATGCAATTTTTTTAATCTCTTTGGCCTTGAACGCTATTAAAAAAATAGAACAAAATTCAATTTAAAATTTTATTTTGATTCTCATCAATTAAATAATCTAACTCCAACATACAAAATATATTGTTTGCTCTAATATGTCAGTAATGAGATCCTTGCATTTTTCAAATGATAATAGTTGGCTAGATTTGGGTTTACACTTGCCAATATGTCTCGTTGCATTTCAAACGATAATAGGATGGTGACGAATGTTGTTGAAATTGGGTTTACTTGCCAATATGTCCTGTTGCATTTCTCAAATGATAATAGGACGGTGATGAAAGTTGTTGAAATTGGGTTTACTTGTCGATATGTCCCGTTGCATTTCTCAAACAATAATAGGATGGTGACGAATGTTGTTGAAATTGGGTTTACTTGCCAATATGTCCTGTTGCATTTCTCAAACGATAATAGAACGGTGATGAATGTTGTTGAAATTGGATTTACACTTGCCAATATGTCTCTTTGCATTTCTCAAACGATAATAGGATGGCGATGAATGTTGTTGAAATTGGGTTTACAATTGCCAATATGTCCCGTTGCATTTCTCAAACGATAATAAGACGGTGAAGATGGACAACTTAAAGTTTCAAAGATGTTATCAACAAATCCATTTTACGCATGTCCAACAATCATTGCATTCCATGACAGCATGCCTCTTTTAAGGCATTTCGAAGGTGTTGTCACCAAACCTATTTTATTCATGTCCAATAATCATTACATTTCATGGGAGCGCAACTCTGTGATCCATTATGCTCTATGGATGTTTCAAGGATCAATTTTTGCAGCAGACTTAAAAATGCTTTAGACTACCAATTGTATATGCTTAAAAGTTTTCAAATGCTTTCCCATCAAAGTATATCTCTTTTAGTCATTTTGTTTTACTTTAACCAAAGAATTTTTAAAGGAAGCATATGATCAACTGCAACATTTGCTTCTACTTCAACCAAGAAGTTTTCGCTGTGTGACTGCCATGGAATGCAATGATACAAATAAAAACAGCCTCTTAAACATTATATAACCCTACAATGAATGGATCCTTCTGTCTACTAGCTTAATAACAATTTGTGTTGTTAATGAATGTTTTGAAACAAACAACCCTCACAGTTTTGGATATCCTTATATTTCTATTTACATCTTTTGATATTGTTGAGGGGCGAGCGCCATATATAGAGAGAAAGAGGAGCACACAAAATCCTGAAAGGAAAATATAAAAACAATTTGTTAACTCACACTTCTCCCTCGCGGTGAACAGCTGTAACCCAACTTGTTATGTGTGGGAACGTGTCATGGTTTTTGATGTCTTAAATTTGCAAATATTAATTGACCAATATTATAAGGATCTTATGCATGAACCAAGAGACCAATCACAAGAAGCCAACGTCTGGTCAACGTAACAGTATCGCACTTGGTGTCTCACTTCAGTCCAGGCTAAAAAGGTACAACCATTGGTTTACAAGATTGTATACGAGATTAAAAAGGTAAATTCTTGTGCACTCTGAGACTAGGATTCCATCTTCCATTTACCAAACCTAAAGTAATGAAGAAGGCCTCAGTGTGGTTCGTGAGGATGAAGTCCCATAAGGGTTTAGTACAGCGATTCATTGTGCACCTGAATTGGAAGATTTTCAATAGACACCGTAAAAAGAGTTGTGAAGATATGAAGGCAGCCATTCAAGTATAGCAACCATTGGCCAGGGTGATTCTGCTACTAATAGTAGAGCTCCTAGGATAAGGGTAAGGTAGATTTTATACTAGTTTTCTTTGTCAGGTAAAACTATCAATTTGGGAGTTGAGAGAGTGGGGGTGCATTTTTAGATAGCCATGTCGTCAATTGAACATATGCCATGTAGCTTATCTCCCAGGAAGTTTACTAGTATACATGGATAAGAAAACCCAGATGAATGAAAGAGTGTAACTTTACAATGTATCATACAGAGATTATAAACCCAGATGAAAGAATGAGTATACACTTACAATATATCATACAGAGATTATAAACCCAGATGAATGAATGATATAAATTTACAATATTTATCTTGTACTATGAACCCTCAAAAATAGTCTCCAACTTAGATTGTCTTCTCTATTTCCTGACACCCATTGCTACAGTTGCCACAGGTTTTGACAAGTAACAAACAGAGGAAGGCTTATCTCCCTCATCCTGTAAATGAATATCAAACAGAGGCTGAACTTTACCCTTAGATTTCCTCCTCTGCTCAATGGCACCATTGACGTTGAGAAGCATACCTGCCATATCAGAATCAGTTAGCACAAATGCTAGCTTTCTGTTGGGAAAAAGAAAAAAGAGTTCCCCAAGCTGCAACTCATTATCCTCATGCAATACCTGTGAAATATGTCGACCTGTGTAGAGACCACCAGAGCCACAGATGAAATGGCCTGAGTAGCTTCTTTAGGAACACCTAAATAAATCGGACAACAGCTTTTTCCAGTTCAAGATGTGCCATAACTGGATAAAGCTCAAAACCATAACATTTTGGGAAATATACTCATCATTTGGGTGCTCATACTTGGGCAATACATATATGCCTATATCAGTAGAACTTGGGTATTACTCCTATCATTCTTTACAAGTTTAACTTGACTTTATTTCAATGTTTCTGTAGAACTACTAATCAGATATCTCCTAATTAGTATTCGAAAGTGTACGATAAGCCCACATACATGCGAAACTAATAAGCAACCAACCAGAAACTGCTGATCTTTGTATGATATGAATTTGACACTGATAATAGTATCCCTTCACTTCGATTTCAAAAGCAAAGAATAATACTGTCATGGATTCATATGACAAAAGTACAAAATTGTTTTTAAGAAATAACTTGTTTCATCAGTAATGGATTTTTTTGTAATCCTTGTAATTCATACCCACACAAGTCATAAGCTGGTTTCTGAGATGTCTCAGTAGAACGTATTCAAAGTAGATTGTCAACAAAGCTTAGATTAATATAGAATTCTATGAGAAAAATAAAAGAGATTAGAAGTGGTGGCTTACAAAGATAAACAAGTCAGTAAATCTATTATCCAAAACTTTTTTAGTTGCAATAGTTACAATATGCTCCCAGAGTAGCCCAGTACCCCCAAGTTTCACACTGCTCTCTGGGGAAACAAGTAGCCTCAGCATTTTTACCAATTATTTCTGAATTTCAGATCAATTATGTAATTGAAATAAAATTATTATTAAAATGTCATAAATATTTGTGTTCTGAAGATTGAATCAGAGTTTTTTCAACTCTTTACTGATTTATTTTGAGAAGGTTTTGTACAGTTTCAACTGTGACAGAGTTAACCACTAGCGATTGAAAAATTAAACTGTTTTCAGTCTGTTTATTAATATCTGCACATGTTTGAGGGTGACATCAGAGATTTATTATTGTATTGGAAAACAGTTGAGCTATATGCAACATGGAAGAATTTTACTATGTTTGAGTTTTTTCTTAAAAGAGGTTTCTCAAATGAAAATACTATGTATTGTTTTTTGTTTCTATTTATTTGTTATTGTTTCATATTATATAGACTCATAGTTAACCCAAGCCACCAATAATTCTAACATATATGCAGCATAATATGCTCAACAAGTGTAGTGGCAAGACCATACATCGTTTCTATTACCATAGTACAATTTTATTTTTCCATAACCTAGCCACAACATAAGTATCCTCACATTGTACAACATTGCATGAATTGAGAATAATCAAAAACACATAAAGAATATCATATATAAACATCATTACTAATTTCTAGCACTAATACTTTAATTATATCAATGAGAATCAAATCAGACATTGAAAAAAAAAAAGGAGGGGTTAAAATTTATTCAAGCAGGAAGAAATACAAAGAAGGGGCATCAAACGGCCCTACAATGATTGTAAATTTAGATAATACCATCAAAACAAGTCTCTACTCATATCCTGAATGAAATTCATGCAAATGTTGTTCATATGAGAAGGGACAACTGACTATTACTACATTTCATAAAGGTTGATCAACATTATATATAAAATTTTATCGACAAATCATTTAAGATTACCCTTAGTCTAATCCATAAGGATTTTACTATTCATCTACAAAAGTAATTATTTATCCAATGTTTGCATCGTAATAATGTAAAGTATAATTAATTATAGACCTATTATTTTAGATTTATAGACAATATTAAAAGTTGTTAAATCCTAACTAAATATTTGCTTAAATGTGGTTTGATTTGATCAAGTACCATCAAAATCAATCATATATAAATATAGGATAGTAGCGATTAAAATATCATCTTAATGCAGTAATTACGCAGTCTTGAATGGTTCTATGAAGATGTCCTATAATATAATTCAATGATATCAATATCATAATCATATTATGTTATGGCATTTTTCCAAAATTGAAATGCAACCCACATTATCAAGATAATGCACAAAGATTATCTAATACTTTGAAAAACTCGCAACAATAATTATAGACTCATTTTCAATACAAACAATTGTTAAATCATACAAAAAAAAAAAAAAAAAGATTAAATGACCATATGAATATGTACACTAATAGTATTCTTAATCTTTTTATTTTGTTCACCTTAAATAAACTTTAACGTTATATTTAGAAACAATGGTTGCCTCCATCCAAACAATGAGCTTCAACGAGGGTATACTAGAAAGAACCAGGTGAAACTGGTGCCTCTTTAGACATGAAAAAGAGAAGGCATTGAATTCTTTCTTTCCCACTGCTCACTGCAGGCATTCCCGCATGGATTCAAAAAGGCAGGGGGCACTCTTGGAATGATTTATGAAAGAAACATTGGTTCGCCCATCGTTGCTTCAAAGGGGGGAATTGAATCCCTGTTTAGACATGAAAATGGTGTGAAAATGTCTGATAAAATTCTTCCCATGCTTTGAAGGATGACACAGCATCCAATTGTGGCAAAGGTGGTGGCGTCCAATTTTACACCTACCAATTGTGTTTGCTCGAAAGTTACTAAATTTTTTAAATAGATCAGTTTTGTGCATATCCTACAATCTTGGTATACCATAGGAACACATTTATTTTTGAGGGATCTCAACCCACTTGCTTATGCCTCTTCCATGCTTCCATATCTCGCATTCCTGTTTCCCACAGTAGTCTTGACAAAATCCTCATTTTCCTTTCATGAATTATTTTGTTCATATGCTTTGATGGATGCCCATATTCCTATTAGGACGCCTATACTACTGCCATCTTCCAATTGTCCTTAGGGGAGTAGAAGCTGCAGAAGGGCACCATAATCCCCTCTTGGCACGGTAGGTGATGAAAAATAAATAATTATTAATTCATTTCTCCTATCCTCCTATACCAAGGAATGTGACAAATAGGGAATAAAGTATGAATGCTTGTTCTATAGGAAGAATCAAGATTGTAATTTATCTTCCCTAAATGGTTCTGATAGCATTAGAAATGAGAAAGGTGATGAAAAAGACAACTTCAAACTGGTTTGAAAAAGAAGATATAAGCAAATCTAAAGCGAGTAGATACCACATTGAAAAGCAGTTCTTAGTTAAAACCCCCTTGTCCATCTAAGCTAGTTATGAGATAGAAAAAGTCCTACTTTCAAAACTTGCAAAAGAAGATTTGAAACTTATAATGGGGAGAATATTTGACTGCAAATCAACTTCTGAAGAACTTAACAAAGACCTGTCTGATCCCTATGATAGAGAAGAGATCAAGATAAGCAATGGGCATATGGAATATGGGATCACAGAAGGTATCATCATTAGGAAGAATTTAAAATGGACATCAAATAAAGTATAATGAATAAGAAACAAGTTAATATGGAATATGGGATCACACAATATATCATCATTAGGAAGAATTTAAAATGGGCATCAAATAAAGTGCAATCAATGAGAAACAAGTTAAAATGACAACAAAGGAAGAAGGTATAACTATGTCTGAGTCAGTTGGAAAAGAAGTATTGTGACCCAAAAAAATTATAATTTGTGGGTGATAGCCCCCTACAGCTATGATCAAGTTGTAAGGTAGATCATCTACATGTAAATTTTGAGTGGATTCTCAAAAGACTAGGATGTGTCTTTATACCAAAAGGTTTCCTATGTTTGATGGTGCACTATGCTGCTTCTAATGTACAATGTTCTCTATTTTCTTAAACAAAATACTATAATTGAGTAGAATTACATTCAAATAAGAGGAAATGGAAAATGACAATGGAAATCTTGATTTCCGAAAAGGAGTTGCAAGATAGCAGCAAAGAGTTTTATGTGGCACATGGGCAGGTTAGAGGTAGAGAGGAAAGGTAAGATATATTAGTTTTATTCTCACCCAACATAAGTCTGGTTGATAACATCAATGCCAGTTAATTTGTTTCTATATCATATGGTTATACACAAGGCTCAGACACAAATATATTAACTTAAAATTATATTTCAGCATATTTAAATGAATGATAATATAAGTTTATACAAACTTACAAACTTACATTATGAACAACAATTAAAATATTCAAAAAAATAAAGATTCAGTGACTGCTAAGTTTGCTTGGTTTTCAATTGAATGTAATCAACTCAAAGGTTTTAATTACTTCACAAACACAAACATTTTTCAGGAATCTTATTAGAAGAAAGATTGCAGAAATAAATTTTAAATTTATTCCATTCACAATTTAATTTGAATATTTTATCTCAGAATTTTAAGAACTATAATGTTTTGTACTTATGAAACAACAGAGAAAAACAAATTATTTCTTTTGAATTAATGAATTAGATCTGCACATAAATGGGAATATATTGCATTAAAGCAACTCCAAAGTCTTCCATAACGCTGCAATATATTTTTAGAAGTTAGAAACTTAATACTTTATTCATAAGTCATTTATATGTATCTTACTTGGGGTACAGCACAATCTGCGTGATGTGGATCCCATTGTACAGCACATGAACAATCCCATTCATCTGTCTGAATCAGACAAAACAACATAAAGTTCTATAACATTAAAATTGAGTACTTTTTTTTTCCACAACGTATAATCAATTGTATTTAGGAAAACAAATCTAGATTGTGTTCAAAAGAATGTAAATAGCAGAAATTCAAAAGGAAATATACCTCCGTCATTTTCTACAATGAATGTTTTTTCTTGCCTTTTTTCCATCCAGACATATATCTCCTTTCATGTAGATGTAGATTACTTCTTTGCATTGAAACCAATTTTCTTCGAAATTTTCTGGAAGAGAAATTGCGCGTTGCCAGCCTTTCTCCCATGTATGCTGATATATCCATTATAAAAAAATTTGCATAAAACATACAATTTTTTGAAGTGATTTGAAATTAGTAAACATTGAAATATAAAATATGTGACATTAAATCATAAAACAAGGGACATTATGGAATTAAGTGTATACATCATTTATGTTTGATTTTGAAATTTCTTGTTCAATTTCTTCTATTGATAGCACAACACCATCCAATGGCATTTGTGAAGACCTGAGATCAAGCAAAACATTGTTTTAAAAACACAAAAAAAATTTGTGATCATGTTAACAAATCAACTATAATGTGTCACACTGCAATTTACTCTGATGGTTGACCCATATATTTGGATATATCTACCTGGTACTTGCTACCAATACGAGGTCTCTTGTTGTGCTCTGCAGACTTATTCAATATTTTCTTAGAAAGAAAATACTTGTATTTTTTTCTCACATTTTTCCGGATCATTCTGACATGTTGAGCAATACCAATCGTCAATGTCCTTTGATTTCACATTTTGTTCCAAACAAGTGATATGAAATGACTCTTCACACGTATCACATATCAATGTTTTTATGTCTACCAAATAATTACATATTTAACAATTTTGTTTCTTGATGCCATCACCAACAAACCCTGGATGTGCTGCCGCTCCAAGTTTTTGTGAGCATGTTTTCCTCTTTTGAGGAAAATCAAAACACAACTCATCCATTTCATTAGACAGGTAACTGTCAGCAAGTCTTTTAGGTTTTTGTAGGCGTGTATTTCTCTTTTGAGGCAAACACATGCCATCAATTGGTGCTATATTAGAATCCTCCATGTTCTTTTCTAGCTCAAGGTGTCTGTCAGAACTGCAACTGGAAAGCATATTCCTTAAATGTGTTAGGATTAGAGTAAGCCTTTGAGAAGGTATAAACTAGATTCCCTTGCTCAAGAGTATAAACAAAAATAAGGATGATAAAACAAAACCATTGCAGAGATGTTAAAGTTTCCTTAAGCCATATTAATTGAAATATATATGAAAAAAAAGATGTTCTCAAATCATATCTTGTATAGCTGAATCTCAATAACAAGGATGCCAGTATAAGGTACAGGAGAAGACAATAGGATAAAACTGAACCTAAATATTATCTTCCTCCTACCTGCCCCTGAGGTACTTCGGTTACTCGACTGTTGAGTCGAGCAGAGCTCCCAAATACTTAGGTGCGTGCAGCGGTTCCAGCCCTGTATGAGGCTAGTTATTCCCAACCAAACTCTTCGTTAACTGTTATCTCTGCTTGCTTTCATTCCTGGGGTGGGTGGGAGGATGAAAGGAGTAGCCAGTAGAACATTTTTGACTGGTTAATTGAAAAGGTACCCACTTTAAAATGTAGCAAGGATGCCAATACAGTTGAACTGTTGGAACAAGCATGCCAATACAATTGAACTGTAGGAAGAGTCCTTGTCTAGTTGAGCAACCTGTGACAGATTACATTGGAGATGACTTTATAACAGAATACCTGCTTCAACTGCCTCCTCCAAGCTGCCGATAATGAAAAAAAAAAGATTTTGAATGGGGATGATACGATGGTTACATAAGACTGCTTTGAAATATCAAAAAGGATTATTGCAAAAACTTGACCTATGGTTGATTGGCAGCTCTTACCTGTGGGCAAGTAATACTTTTATCTTGTGCAAAGAATTTACATACTTGATATGGTATGTTTCTTGCAAGATAGTAATCCATAGTGTACACCCTGCCCAATTCAAAGATTGGAATTTTGTGAAGGTCAGATAAGTTATCCAAGCGACCAACTGGATGTAGAATTTTGAACAATGACATTGGAAACAATATAGTTTTATCGACTTCCTAGAAGTAAGAGTAACCATTTTCCAAAAGAAAGGAGTTTGTTCTTTGAAGGTCAAAAGAAATAGTTTTATAGGCAATATGGATCATAGAAATTGATCATGCAAACAAAACTATGTTTCAAAGACCAGTAGCTATTGTAGTATTTTCTTCTTGATTTTTGATGAACTGATTTAGATTGAGTTATTTTATATTGTGGCTTTAGTTCATAATTTTTGTTTGCTGATCTCTTAAAATCATGAAATTTCAAGTCCATAACAATTTTTAGCCAATATTTTTCTAGAGTCTGGATTTGAAATTTTGTTTGCTGATCTCTTGCCAAGTCTTGGTGCAGAGTCTAGACTTACTACGAGTGGCTGGTCTCATCAAGTGCAAGCCATGTAACCATCTATAGCCTTAAGCATGTTCTCTCAGACCAAAACTAATTTGGGGCATCTTTCTTGGTACCCTTTTTGGTCAATCCTCTTTTGTCAGTGTACACTTCTATATACTTGCTCTTCTCTTCCATCCCTCGTGCTTAAAGATATTTCTATGTTGAGGGAGAAGCAATTTGTAATATAATCATGTACTCTTGACATCACTTTCAATATTTTTGCAACTCACGAGCTAAAAACTGTGTATCCTTCGTTTTCTTTCATTTTATTTTCTTTGTTTAGACATTGCTTGGTTCTTGTAGTTTTCAAGCATATTGTATCCAGTTGAGTCTGGAAGATATTATATTTTTTCTTTCAGCAACCTTAAGATTTTGTAATATAATATTCTGTATTTAGAGAATATAGTGTTTTCTAAGATTCCTTCAATTATGATCAGTTAAGTTGCTATTTATTAATTCACTTGGCTAATTTTTTTTTTTTATTACACTGCAATCAGCTCCTGCAGGCTTGCATATAGCATTGACTTGCTGTTGCAAATTTGAATCAGCTGAGTTTATTGCTGTTATAATAGTGTAATTAGCTCCTGCTTATATTGTTTTAGTGTACTAAAAGTCAATAGCAGAATAAATTCTGCTGGTTCTTGATTCCATAAAAAAGGTATGAGAAGCACTTTCTTAGCCTCATGGCCCAAACCATAACATTTATTTTAGTTTTTGGGTGGGGAAAGGGGTATAGAGGCTGTCACAGATGAATATCAAAGCTTATGAGAAATTTTTTATGAAAAATTTCAGATTTTCTGGGAAATTTGTATTGAAGGATCTTTTGAAGATCTTTTCCAAAGAATATGCTGAATTTTGAAAGTTTTATAAAAGAGGTTATCTCTAAGTACGGTTAGATTTTATATTTTTGTGTTAAAAATGTTAAAGTTTATCTTATTTTAAAAATTATATCATAAATTAGATATATATATTTTATTAAGCGGAAGGCGTGTCCCTATTTGAACTTTCAGAGCTCAATTTGTCAATCGACAGTTTATGAGCACCGAGAAGGCCTGCTTGACAGTTTGATAAATGCCAACCGTAGATTGTTTAATGCAGACAGATCGAAACATTCCTCGCGTCTTGCATTTAATTTACGCTCAATTTTGCCTTGGGTGGCAATGTAACTTGCAACTAACTTTGCCTTGGATGGCAGCGTAATAAAAAGATTACATATTTTAAACACAACTATCTGCTTTGTAAACAAGAACAAAAACATAAATTTCATCGCCTGCATGAGTAAGCCTGTGCAGCTTCTGGTTTAAAACTACAGATAACTGAAGATTGCCCATCTCTAACGAGGTCTCTTTTTCTCCACCTGTTAATGGTTATCATATATTTGGGTGTGAATGAAACAAAGAGAAACACGAAGATTAGAAGAAATAAATGGTGTAGACGTGGATTAATGCATGCATTTAGTCCTTCCCGATTTACAATGCCTTAATTGAGAATAAAAGAGTTTATTGTATGGAACGATCGCCTAGGCCATGCCGTTACCAAGGATCGAACCGCAGACCTGCCGTTATGCCACACGCCTGCGCTGCCATACAACGTTTTCTTCGACATATCAGTGATGAGATTGTTGCTTGTGCGTCTGGCAGCCAAGTGTTTATTTCCGTGTCCACTTTCAGGACTTTTTCCTCTCACGACTTTCCTAGGTTGTATTTGCACTTTTCAGATTCTAGTAATTGACGATCAACAAGTTTGAAATTATTATTTTTCCACTTTCATGGACGCTTATTGTTTGCTTATCTGATCCTTCCTACTCATCTGTTGGTTCCATCTGCTTTCTTCTCCGAGAGATGCTTCAAACGTTCAAGTCTTTTTCTAATAGTAATGGCTATACTTTCTATTTCCATCGATCTTTTTTGGAGTTTCTTACAACGAATTTCTTTCTTTCTGGTTGCCTCTCTCACAGGCAGTGAGCATATGGACATTTTTATTACTGCACAGCAGAGAATAAATTGATTAAGGAAAAGTAGGCAACCAGAGTATTTGATGAATATCTCTCTACTTCTATATTTAATATTTAATTTATGCTATAGAAAAATGAAAATGTGAATATATATTGAATTTTGTTTTGTTAGAAATTACAGGCTAAGCTGATGTGGAGCATTAACAGCTATAAGTCTGTGGAGCATTAACAGCTCCTTCCTTGACTTGGAATCGGTTGTAACCGACCAGTCCTTTTTAGGACTGACTCCTACTATTTTTGGTCTCCTGTTTTGAGTCTTAATGGCTTTTCTTTTTAGCTGTTAACGGGGGACAGTTGTCCCTTGTTTGTTTTGGTGGAGTTAATTTTTAGCAGTCTTTTTTGAGTTTTTAAGGAGAGTTAGTGGAGGTTACGGAGATAGGAGGGGGAAACAGGAGAAATGGGGGATACATGATTGAGTCGGGGCTCTCTGAGTTCTGGCCTTTTTCTGGAGAGTGTTATGTTTTATGGCTTTAATTTGATAGAGTTGATGCCAGTAAAATAATGTTGATCTATTCCCAGGATTCTTCCCTTTTCTACTTTTGTTTTGTTTTCTGCTATTTCTGTCATTTCTAAGTATTTGCAGGTGTTAACCTAGGAGCTGCATCAGTTTTGGTACCAGAGCAACCTGGTAATGGCTCAAAGAGGAGCTCGCATGGCTTGGGGACGAAGGGGTAGGAGAAATGCTAGATTGAGAGGTGATGCAATCAATGAAGTGCTTAGACGGTTGCAAGCTCTTGAGGCTAGACTTCCTCATGAAGATTTTGAGGAAGAGAATGAGGTTCAAAGAGGACAGGCAGCAGAAATAAACCCAATGGAAAGACTTATTGAGGCTATCAGCAAGCAAGGAACTAGAGTCAAGGTTGAAGTCCCAAATTTTAAAGGTGATCTAAACCCTGAAGTGTTCTTGGATTGGATTCAAGATTTAGAAAAATATTATAACATGGAAGGAATCGAAGAAGATGACCCACATAGGGTCAAAGTTGCTGCATCTAGGATGAAATCTCATGCAGCTTTATGGTGGGGGAATCTCCAATATGCTAGAAGAGCTCAAGGGAAGGAGAAAAGGAAGGAGAAAATCAGGTTGTGGCCAAAAAATGTTAAAACATTTGAAGGCTAAATTCTTACCTTTCGATTATCAGCAAAAGCTTTTAAGAGAATTTCAAAACTTAAGACAGAAGGAGTCGTCCATATCTGCCTACACCGAAGAATTCATGAAGTTAGAAATCAGGACTAACCTACATGAAGATGATGAGCATATTGTGGCTAGATATGTTAATGGACTAAGATTTCAGCTCCAAAATGAGCTTGCTCTACTCAAAATAAACACTATGGACGAAGCGTATCAACTAGCCTTGAAGGCTAAGGAGAAATTGAATAGAGTCAACAAAGTGGTCAACAAAAGAGGTGGGAGTAGTTCAAATAGAGGAAGAGGGGGCTCTTCCAAATCAATTACTGAAGAAGAGACCGTGATTAATGACCGTGATTAATGAGAAGCCAAACGTCCAAGGAAGGGGTGGCTTTAGAGGTAGAGGAAGAGGACAACCATTCTTAGGAGGTTGGAAACCTTTGAGGTGCTATATTTGTAGTGAAGCTCATAGAGTTGTAGACTACCTTCAAAACCCCAAAAGAGCTATGATGACTCAAGAAGAAGGAGAAGAGCCCATAGTAGAAGTGGAACCAAAGACAAGAGAGAGTTTGATGTTGAGAAGGACCATGGTAGCTAGAGACAAAGAAAACACCCAAGCTGATTGGAGGAGAAATAGTGTCTTTTGAACACAATGCAAATGCAAAGATAAAGTGTGTAAGGTGATTGTTGATGGAGGGTCTACAAATAACTTGGTAAGTACAAAAATGGTACAAAAATAAAATCTTTCTTGCATACCCAAACCAAATCCTTATAAAATTTCATGGCTAAAGAAGGATCATAGTGTGCTTGTGAACCAGTCTTGCTTAGTTGAATTCAAAATTGACCCATATGAAGATAAGGTGTTGTGTGATGTAGTGCCAATGGATTCTTGTCACTTGTTATTAGGGATGCCTTGGCTATATGATAGAGATGTAATCCATCATGGTAGGGAAAATACTTATGAGATACAACATGGAAATAAACTTCATATTTTGAAGCCTTTTAAGGAAGAAGAATCAGCCAAAATAACAACCTTGTCACTATCTACAGTAGGGTGGAAAGAGTTTTTAAGAGAGTCTAAGGGAGAGATATGTTATCTTTTGTTCCCACAAAGCAAGGAGAAATCAGATCAGCAAGTAATTCCTTTGGAAGTATAGGAATTGCTACAACAATATTCAGACTTGATGCCAAGTGACCTACCAGCTAGTTTGCCTCCCTTTAGAGACATTACTCACCAGATTGATCTAATTCCTAGCGCTAAACTTCCAAATCAGGCAGCTTATAGATTGACTCCTCTAAAGAGTTAGGAAATGAGAAGGCAAATCACAGAATTAATGGAGAAAGAATTTGTGAGAGAAAGTATGAGCCCTTGTGCCACACCTTCTCTACTCTCCTCTAAGAAGGGAGGGAAGTGGAGAATTTGTATGGATTCCTGAGCCATTAACAAGACCACTATGAAGTATCGTTATCCATTACCTAGAATGGATGACTTGCTAGATTGTTTGTCAGGTGCTAAGATCTTCTCCAAATTGACCTCAGGAGTGGTTATCATCAAATTCGGATTCCGGAAGGTGATGAGTGGAAGACAGCTTTCAAAACCCAAGATGGGTTATTTGAGTGGGTGGTGATGCCATTTGGATTGTCCAATGCACCAGCTACCTTCATGCGAACAATGAATCAGGTATTTAGATCGCATATTGGGAAATTTGTGATAGTTTATTTTGATGATATCTTAATCTTTAGTAAATCCTTGGAGGAGCATGTAGAACATTTGAGGATAGTACTTGACATACTTAGAACAGAAAGGTTATTTATCAATAATGAAAAGAGTGAATTTTGCAAAGACAAGTTGGTATTTTTGGGCAATGTTATTTCACCCGATGGCTTGAGCATGGATCCAGAAAAGGTCAAGGCTATTCTTGAGTGGCCTACTCTGCAAAGCATTACTGAGGTGAGAAGCTTCTATGGTTTAGTAAATTTTTATAAGAGATTCATCAAGAATTTTAGTGGAGTAAGTGCAGCATTGACAAATTGCACAAAAGGAAAGGTTTTCTCCTAGACAAAGGCAGCTGACCATAGTTTTGAACAGCTTAAAAAGAAAGTAACAGAAGCACCTATTCTTTCCATACCTAATTTTGAGAATATTTTTATAGTTGAATGTGATGCTTCAGGGGTAGCTAGTGGGGGAGTGTTAAGTCAAGAAGGAAAACCAGTTGCCTTCTTTAGTGAGAAATTAAATGAAGCTAAAAAGAGGTACACCACTTATGATAAAGAATTCTATGATGCGGTACAAGCTTTAAAATATTGGAGGCACTATCTCTTACATAAGGAGTTCGTTTTGATGACTGACAATCAAGACTTGAAGTATATAAATTCACAAGGTAAGCTGTCCCACAAACATGCTAAATGGGCTTCCTTTTTGCAAGTTTATACTTTTGTTGTGCAGCATAGGAGTGGTAAGAGCAATGTAGTGGTTGATTCTTTGAGTAGAAGGTGCCATTTATTAGCTATAATGAGTCATGGATTGGTTGGCTTTGAAGAGATGAAAGGTGAATATGCCAAAGACCCCTATTTTGGCAGCATTTGGATAGCTCTAAATAGTCCAAACTATACCAATATGCATTCATTTGAAGACTACATATTGTTAGATAGTTTCTTGCTTAAGGGGTCTCAACTTTGCATTCCCCTTGGATCACGAAGGGAAAAAATTAAAAAGGGAGTTGCACTCATATGGTTTGGGTGGACATTTTGGAAGAGATGAGACCTTTGGACTAGTAAGCGAGAAGTTTTTTTGGCCTAATATGAAGAGAGATGTGAACAAGTTTGTTGTTGCTTGTAGAGTGTGTCAAACAACAAAGGGAGGAAGTTAAAATACTGGTTTATGCATGCCCTTACCTGTGTCGAAGGAACCATGGGTTGATATCTCTATGGATTTTGTTTTGGGGCTTCCAAGAACCCAAAGAGGCAATGATTCAGTGTTTGTAGTGGTGGACCGTTTTTCCAAAATGGCCCATTTCATACCCTGTAAGAAGACAAATGATGTGAGTCAGGTGGCACACTTATTTTTTCAGGGAAGTTGTGAGATTGCATGGTGTTCCAAAAACAATAACAAGTGATAGGGATGTCAAGTTCTTAAGTCACTTTTGGAGAATCTTATACAAAGTATCATCTCACCAGCATAAAACTACTTTCCCCTCCAATAAAGAGTTTTCTAGCCACTAGCTTTTACAAAAAAAACAGCTGAAATATAAGATAAGAAAATTTGTTGAAACCATCCCTAATTTCATGCTTTCTAACAACTAATCTGTTTGGAGATAAATAAGTAAATATTTATGTTTAACCTCCACTTGTCAGAGAACTTGTAATTTACTTAATTTTCATCTAACACTAAAATTTCATCTAAGTGCAAGGGAGGTAAAATCAATTTTTAAAAATTAAATAATGTGGCATATTTGATAAGCTTTTCAGTCAATCCTTTGAAGTTATATCTCTCTCTACCAATTGACCTCATCCACAACAAAAATTGCAAAAAAAAACAAAAAACCAAAATCTTTCCTCAAATGACCTTCCACAACTCTTTCAGCGTACCCATTGCACACTAAGGTGTCATAGCTAGTTATATTTCTATATAATCTTTTAATACAAAGGAGTCTTCCAGCAATTTTAATTTATGTTAAAGACAAAATTATAGAATTGAAGAAATGTAGTTATAAGATTAAAATGAATTTTTTTTACGAAAGATTTTTTATTTTTACTAGATTATAATTTCTACTCGATTATAATTATTATTGTTTTCAACTAAAAGTTTAAAACTTTGTTTAAAAAGGTTCCTAATTTTCCTCAACAACATTCCTAAGAAAGTTTAACTTGTCCCCCGTAATATTTATAGTCCTAGTAAGATTCCTTGGGTAATTATAGAATTAATTACTCTTATAAGAAAAAGAAAAAAGGAGATAAAAAGGAAAAAGGCTATGAAAAGCTTATAAATATATCATCTAAGCTATTGAGCCTTAAAATATTGTGTTTTATTGTTTAAATTAATGATTCAAATTGAATGACATTAATATTTATTAATTATGTCCACAAAAAATACTAGTAAAATGATAATTATGGATGTTGATGATATATTGGTAATAGTGTGTGATTCAATTTATTTTATTTTCATTACTTGAGTAAAAAATAATTTTGAAAGGACCTCAACCCTTATATAAGATCAATAAATCTCACGAACCAAAAAAGGAAGAATAGCATGGATCAAACAACACTCAGGTTGTAAATAGGGATAGCTTTAAGAAATTTACCCTTAAAAATATTATAAAATCTTGCAAATCTTTCCTTATTTTTGAAAAAATATATTAATTCTTAATGGAAAATCTTTCTTTTAAGATAAATATTTTTTTTTATTAATCATTAAAGTTTTTAGTTACATACAGAGAATATCCAACCATAGAGAACTCAAACATATCAACTTTCAAAAATCATTAAATCAAAAAAAGAACTATCTATGATTTTGCATTTGCATAATCTACTCAGCAATGTGTGGAAGTCTTCCTCCCTTTGTGATCTGATGAAGAGGAGCTCTGCTCTCTTTTTGCTTCCAGTAGGCCTTCCTCTTCTTCGTGGAGCATGAGATAATGATTTAGTCATCTACCTGTTGCTCGGAGGTCTACCCCTTCTCCTCGATCCTCTCCTAGGATTAAATAGTTTCACCAGTTTATTGCATTGAGTATCATCAGTTTCATCATACCTAGGAAAGTATGATACCACCAATTTTTGATCCTCTTTATTCTTTACCTTCTACTGTAAATTTCCACCACCTTAATTATGTACCTTCTGCTACAAGTTTTGAGAGTTCATCGGCCTCCCCATTTGCCTCCCTGTACACATGATTAATGGTGAAGTAATCAAAGTATTCTAAAATGGCCAGGATCTCCAATTAGGAGTCACTGTTGTTCTGATTGCATTCATCGTAATGGTTGAATCTCCTTCCACCTCTATCTTCCTTTTAATATAAATATTAATTTATTGACAAATTTAGCACATCAATCAAAATTTGTAAGAAAACCTATAAACAATAGTAATGAAAATTAATTACCATCCTTCCTTTAAAAAATTGTCTTTGTGAACACAATCACCCAAATGAAGCAAGGTCCTTAAAGTGGCAACCTCTAGCAAGGTCAAGGGGCAATGCCCTCTTTGTGGGTGCAGTATGTAATGCTAAACACAAATATACTATTGAGAAAGCATTGGAACTCACATTAACTAAATATTTTAAATCAACACTAATAAAGGAAACTTTTATATAGTGGCACTATTCAAAACTATAAATTCATCTCCAATCTAATAATTATCTTTATTTTTTGGGAGTTAAAATGTACTTAAGCTCAAAATTCTCTCTAGATTGTTGATCTCTTCTTATCAAACAATTCTAATTTATATTTTGGGAGCTAAAATCTACCCAAAATTTTAAATGTTCATCAAACGTAGAATTCATTTTGAACTATTGATTTATCTTTTCTTGTCTAAAATCTTGTCAAATATTGCACTTCTTCTAGCCAATAGTGTGATAGGCTTGAGCTATCAAATTGATGATATATTTGGCCTTTGGCAATATTTTAGGCAAGTATAGATCAATGGAGATCAACAATCTAAAATAAATTATAGGATTGATGAACATTTAAAAGCATGATATATTTTAGCTCATAAAAAGCAATGAGAACTAGATTTGAGACAAAATCAATGATGGGAAATGAATATTGGTGATATGGGCCTAAAATAAATGAAAAGTATGTAATATTACTAGCGAATCAATTTAGATTTTTAATACCACTTATAAACTTTAGGCAAGTTAAATCTAATCATGCATCAAATACTCTAGTGTAATAGATGAATTAAAAATTTAATAAAATAAATTCTTAAGCAAATTTAACTAACATTAAATTATATTTTCATAAAAATGTAGCGATTTAGATCACCTTACAACTTGTACTATTTGGCAAAAAACTTCCACTAAAAAAATTCTTAGTTGTAAAATAACAACAATTCTCGCATACCTCCCAAGAGGGACTAAAATTAACTATAAACATTGAATAAAATAAGACACTATCCGAAGCAAGATGGATTAAAATTGTAGTACTCTAGAGAGCTCTAAAAACTACCAAAAGTTGTACCAAAAAAATCATTGAAGTAGATTTCCTTCCTTTGCCAATCCCAAACCAGAAGAATTCATAGGGATTCTTGTAAACCTCTCATCCAAATGCATCTTCTTGCAACAACTAATATCTCACTAAAATAATTTAACTCCCTACCAGCCTACTCCACTCTCAGCAGTGCTAAGGGACCTCAAAAAAAGGAACAATATTTTTTCTAAAAATAATCCTAGTTGAAAAAGGGCCTCCCTCATCATCAACACTCACCAAGGGAAACTCTTCCATAGACTAGGTAAAATCAAGCTCCTTATTTTCTTTTCTCTTCACTTTGTGTCCTCATATTGCTCAAGAAAATAGTGGCGAAGTGGCCAACTTTATGGAATTTCATTTTCTTGAACAATAGGACATAAAATGAAGAAAATTTGAGGGTTAAGATTCATTTTTTATTATTTAAATATGAATATTTCATTTATTTATAGACTTGAGTTATCATACAATAGATTATGAAATATAAAAAATTGGTAGAATTTAAGAGAAAATTGTTCAATTATTTATAAAAATTAGTAAGTGTTCATTGATCATCCTTGGCATAACTATTTGCCTATGTTATTTGTGTCATTATTACCATCAATGCTTAAAAGAGTACTTAGCTATGAAATTAGCCTTTCACTCAAGAGAGCGAGATAATAAAGTTACTTTTCTAAATTAACTCGACCAACAAATATAACTATCGTAAGAGTTCAATGTAATAATGGTTTATTTGCACTTTGGTATTATTATGAATTGAGGAATCCTAATGACTTGTATAGGATGATTAGTTTCTTGTGTTTCACTATAATTATTGACAATATATATTGAATTAAATTTTTTGATTGATGCATGTGCATCCTCTTCATCAAACATGTTATTACCAACATAATTTGGATTAATTCACTTGACCTCCATTTCATGATGAAAAATGATTATCATATAGTGATAACAAAAGTAATATTTATTTATTTTCATTTATTGCAAGTTTGATATTAATGGTTTGGTCATCTTTGTACACAACACTTTTAATGAAGCATTAAAAGTAGGAGAAATTGCTGAAACTAATAGATCAATTGTGTTAATTAACAAGGAACACCCCTTCCTAACTACCTTTCACAATAGTATTTGGATTTAAAAAGAAGAGACAATTTTCAATAAGAAGAAACTTGACTATAATGAATCATCCTATAGGGGACAAACATAGGGATGGATGAACATCAAATAATTTTTAACATTGAAACTCAAGATAAATGAGAAAAATATGTATGTTCTCTTAAGTAGCACCTTGTCATTGAGATTCTAAATAATTTAATTTGGTATGATAGTATAAATTGAAGATGATAAAGAAAACTCATTAACAAAAAATAGTTGTAAATAGTTTTATATGCTACTATTTAATTCAACTTTATTAAAAATAGGTATTATTTTAGGGTACATTATAGTACAATAGTTGAATGAAAAAAATAGCTATCATATTTATCTCTTTACAAATAGTAGAATAAAGACAACCTTATCATAAAACTGAAAATGTTTTATCATGAAGTTATTTATTTTAATACCACATTTTTTCAAGGTCATAACGAGTTTTGTTGTTAATAAATATAAATAACCAATTTGAAGGTATGACAATTTCCACGATTGGTTGGAATAGTGGGATCCCAAGTGCGATGTAAGTTGGAAAAGGTGGTGAGTTGCATGGGCCCACCAAAGGAGTAGGATTTCATCGATATACACACATTGAATCAGATTGTGTTTTATGGGAAAAGGTGGTGGGTTTTGTTGTATGTATATTGTCAACTCCAAATTAGTTGCATGGGCCCACCAAAGGAGTAGGGTTTCATCGATATACACACGTTGAATCAGACTTTGTTTTATGGGACTTGTTTCCACTGATTTTCTTATTTAAATATTGTTGTCATATGGCATTTAATATTTTTTAATTACTCAACTTTAAATTATTTGTAATGGTTAACATTTTTTAATATACCAAGTTCCATATGTAATGGTGGAAAATGCATATTCATGTTTTTTTAATGTTTTTAATTTGTTTTGATTAAAGTTGTAAATGCAATAATCAATTTATAAGAGCTATAGTCTATGAAATTGGCTTGTACCATTTAATATGTTCTCATCGAGCTACTATTATTGATTGTCAAATTTGCATTTCTAGTCCTAATAGACCTTTAGAAAAATAAACATTTAGATTTGCAAATGTAGACTTGACCCAAGTAACATCCATAGTCATGGAACTAGAACTTCACTTTTAGAACTCAAATTTCAATTTAATTGTTGCTTACTATTTCACTAGCTATTCTGAATTGCCTTAGCACTTGTTGATTTATGTGATTGGTTGTTGTATTTAAAGATATACACTTACTAATTTGAAATCATGTAGGGATCATCTAGGACATCATAGAAAAAATTTATTGAGCACAACTAGAGTTTCATATTGAAGAATAAAAAGAATCTAGTAGCATTTACATTAAAGCACCTCATCTAAGGACCATTGCATGTTTACTTGTTATCCTCAATCATTTTTCTTAGAGTTGTATAGCCAGTTCACTATGGGTATGAATAAGAACAACACGAGACAATTCAAAACCATGCTACTATCAAATCCATATATTCATGGAGGTGAACTAGTACAAATATAGACAATTTTTAAAATTAGACATCTTTTTCTAAGTTAACCCCAAAAATCCATATATTTTGTAAGTTGGTTCTTGACATCTAACATGTCACTTATCCATCATCAAACCTTGAGCTAAGTAGGCCATATTTAATTTACTTTTCATTTAGTTTAGAACTTCTTTTAATTATTAAGGTCTCACTCATTACCCTTATGTTCACCTTTCCAATGGATAAAAATGTATGTGTGACCAAGTCTAAGGAGGTAAGAACCCTACGAAAAGGACTAATGTCATTTTTAAATGATGGATTTGACATGTCTAAGAAATGAGTTTAGGTTTATGGAAAACTAGTTCGCTAAAAGAGTCAAATTAGGTGTTAAGATGATAAAAAAATTCACACCTCAACTACAATTCTAAATGTCTATTTTTCTCCATTTTAGATATGATGTCACTTCACAAGAATGAGGTAGATTTTGGAGCATCAATAACTTGTATGTATTATTTTTGACGACTTATGATGATTTGGAGCATCCTAGGGAAGAAGATAGACTTGTATGTAATCTTAAAAACTTTGTAGGTCTCTAATTTTGGTGATTTCACTACTCATATGGGTGTTGGATATGCAAAAATACCTAATAATATCTTAAAATGCCCCAAAAATCAACTATTTTCTCCATTGAGTTCATCAAGAGTGGTGAACTATTTCTTTGAGAATAAGTGAATGCATTCGTGTTCATGCAAAATAAAGAAGTTGAAGGGTTATTTTATTCATTTTCACTTCTAATCAGTATGCATCCCCACACTCGTAGAAAAGGTATTTGAGGTAATTTATATTAATTTTGGTGACTATATATGGGTTGTGTTAGGTCCCAAAAATCTGGATCCATAATCCTAAAGCTTTTATCTAGCTTCAAGAGTAGGAATTTATCTTCAAGAAGGTAAGTAGAGGCTCATGAATAGACTTAATTAAATGCTAACTATGAGAGTGGGTAATCTATTTTATGCTTTGATCTCACCTTTAACTTAGGAGGGTGTTCCTATAGGTTTTTTAAACATATTATTATATCAGTTTGGAATGATTGATCAATGTATCAAAAAAAATATATACCCAATCACATTCTTGACCATTAAAATTATCGCCAAGTCAAGAGAATACTATTTTCAATAGAATTTTCTTAGTTAATTGTATACCCTACGTAATGTATCTTACAATGACAATAGTTTTATAGTTCTCAAAATAATTTATTTCAACACATTTTCTATACAACAAGGTACAATCATATTGGACATGAAATTTCCTAAATTTTTAATAGTTCAATCTCACTTAACAATAATTCATGGTTATATTTTTAAATCATGAATTGCATACAAATTTTGTACTTCTATTTTTATGAATATTGGAAAAAAAATTATGTTTTAGATAAGTGTGGAATGTTGAGGTCTTAATTTACTGGTGCTTTATTGAAACTATAATTTAGTTTCTAATAAAATGTTGAAAATGATGTTTTTGATAGATAAAGCAACAAAACTAGGGTGTTGGCCCAATTACAAAAATCTTGGAGGCTAAAACCAAGTTGAAAGACCATAGAAGCACAATAATAATGTTGTAATAGTACATCAAAAACAAACAAAAACAACTAACAAAAAATGTCAGACAAACAACTTGACCAAATAGTTGACCCCAATTATCAATGAGAAACTTGAGCAGTTCCTTGTGACTATTATCATTGTCACCCACCATCTCCTACTCTTTGTCTTATAACAAGCATAGGGTAGTTGCACATCTTTGCATAACCTTGGAGTTGAATTTTGAAAGACTGGTCATCTTTTTCCCAATGTCCAACACCTTCTTTTTGAGTTTATAAATCTCCCCTACCATAGCAATGAAAGAGTTGAAGGTTAGCTCAACACCAAAGACCAGGGCTGCAAAAGCAATGAAAACCTTCTACAAGAGAGTATGCAAGAATATGAGCTTGCTTGATATTAAGACCTATCAAAATGATGATGAGGTATGAAGTATATTATATATGTGTACAATGACCTTCCTTATATAAGCAAGGTGAGGAATAGGATTGAACATGATTGTGGCAGGTGTCTTAATCCTATGACATGTGACAAATAATAACCTAACTACTTAAGAATCATGCATTATAAGCTAGATAAGATAAGTTCTAGAAAAGCTAACAAATACTTCTAGAAAGAATCTTATATCCTAAGTAAACTTAATCATGTGACTAAGTCCCCTAAGTCCCTAGCAAGATAAATTACTAGGTACAAGACATATATTCACACAAACATTCACCCTTAAGTGCAACTTAGGAAGAAGATTATTGTGCAAATAATACAAAAAATTCAAAGTGGATCTTGGCTACACGACCATTTTAGGTACCCGTGTACAAATGAAAATGCAATCTCTCGTAAACAAAGAAAGGGAGAAAACCAAGTGGGAAAAAACTTTTCCCCAAAAAGAGAAAATAACAATCAAATGACGAAGGATGGAGGAATCTATGATACCCCCCAAGTACACCATCCATCACATGGATATATTACAATCAATAGCCCCCCATAAGAGGGAAAGAGAGACTATGTAGCCCCTCAATAATGTGTAATCACCTACAAAAATGGTAAGTGTTTGAAGACAAAACATGATCCAATGTTGAAAAATAAATTTTCTCCCTTTTGGAAGAAACAAAACCAAGTACAAATGCAGTAACTCTTCCCATTCTAAATAGGAATTGAAAGATAAAATTATGAATATTGGTGTGTGCAAAAATTTTGGGGGGCAAAAAGTGGCCAACTTTTTTTTTTTTAAATGAAAAGTCATAATGTGATCGTGTTATAACGTGCTTGCGTTATGGCTTGGTGTGACCGAGCCTAAGGCTCAATCACACCGAGCCTATAACACACTCGCATTATAACGCAAGTGCGTTGTGAGTTGTTATAAGAAAAAAAAAAGCAAATCGAGTTTATTTTTAGACTGGCACATTTCCTCCATCCACGGCTTGCAAACCCTTCCAAGGCACTCTCGCATTACGGAGACCCCAAATTTGATAGTTTCTTCATCGAATCTTTGTTATTTCTTTGCTAGAATGTCACCATGTCGACAAGGAGCTCAAAGGAGTAAGCTTTTAATATTATTATTTTGTGAATTTGTTGTTAAATAGGTAGATTTAACATGTTTTGGAGGTTAATTTATTTAATTTTTAGGAGTTTATAATCCACCTAATTCTCCTCCTAAAAATCCTTCTTTGAACAACCACACCAACAAAATCCTAATGAAAAAGCATAGCAAAAAACTCCAATAATTCCTCAACATCCTCCTAGAACTCAACAAAATTTAATGGGGGAAATTGAAAACAACAAAAAATGAATTGAGGAGTTAATTGTGAGGTTGAACGATCATGTAAGTCCAACCTCGAAAATAACCACGCTTGCAAATTCACTTTAAGCTATGTTAACACATGTAGATGCAATTATCAAGAAATTAAGTGGTTGGGAGGATAAGAGGTGGGAGTACAGAGATTTTTATCCAAATAACCTATCCTACAAATAAGTAAGAAATGAAAAAAGTACAAAATATGACTTGTGTTCACTATTCACTAACCCACGTACAAATCAACCTCTTCACCTTGCAAGCAAGAAGTTTCCTATCCATTAGAGCAACCACCAAGGGATAAAGGACAATTTTTGGCAAAGGTGGTGGATGGTTTTTGACCATCCTCCATGCAACAATAACGAGGTCCCTTAATATTCCTTGAGGAAAATCTAATATGAGTTTTTCGTCAACAAAGTCCTCAACTATTTTGGTATGTGGGACTTCCAAGGGAGAGGTGGTGGGTTGGCACAAGATAGACCAGGTACACATCTCGATCCTCAACGGCCAATAAGATGAGCACTTGCTAGATCGTATTATGTGTACATTGTTATCCCCTTCATTGTGAAGGAGAGTGTTGAGTTGGATACTCTACAATCTATTAGTTCTCTAACCCAGAGTATCATCGAGCGTGAGATTCCTGCAGTATAGCATGAGCCAGGGGAGACTTCGAGGGGTAGGGTTCCACCCCATATTTGTCAGGTTTGCAGGTCCACCTATACATATGACCCCACAAATAGTTAGGAGGTTGGTACATAGGCCCTACGTCTACAGCTAACCAGTTGGTGATGATAGATGTCATGTTAAATGAGGCTTTCAACCTCGATACTCAAGTAAATTTTAGCATGTTCATTGAATTTAATTTATTAAATTTCATTTTTAAAATTTAAGATTAACTAATTTAATTTAATGATTGTAATAAAATTTTAGGGTCATAGTGTTCATACTATTTTCACCGACCCTCCACCTCCTTATTACTCCACGAAATCTACTGTTGAGGTATGTAACTACTAAACAATTATAAATATTACATGTGAATAAATTTTTATATGAATGGTATTCTAATATCTGATTTTGGATGTTGAATAGGTTAATATTAAAGATTTCATGGCAACACCTCCTAGTGGCACTAGAGTTCAAAACTTCACTTAGGTAATAGAATAAAGATTTTAACTAATGAATTGTACTTAATAGATTTGTGTATTTTATATTCATATCATTGATTGCATTGCATTGCACATCTTTAAAACTCAAAGCATTACTTCGCATTGCATAGCTAATAACTAGATATTGATAGATGACAAAATTTCAATTACAATATGTTTTTTTAGAAAGTCAACATAAGTGGTGATGCAATTACTTCACATAGCATAACTAATAACTAGGATCAGTTTCCTTTCATTTTCTTGTCATGGCATTCCATGAAACCACATTTTATTGAGGCATTTTTTCAAATAGTTCACTACATTGTCTATGTTATGGATGCTTGGAAAAAATATATCAAATCATAATAGTAACCAATATCATAGACAAGAAAATGAGTTGTTTGAAAAAATGAATTTTTTCAAACATTTCACCGCATTTTCTATGCTACCACATTTTCCATGCATGTCTACCAAAGCATTTTATCAAACAATTCACTGCCTTGCTGCTATGGCTAAAAGCCTAAAACAGGTACTTTCCAAACAACTATGGATTCTTAGAAAAAATATATCAAAGCATACTAGTAAGCAACAACATAGACAAGGCAGTGAGTTATTTGAAAAAAATCCTCAAATAAATGTGGTCTCATGGTGATGGAATGGCATTCCATCACCATGAGACCATATTTCTTTGAGGCAATTTTTCAAACAACTCACTGCCTTAAGAATAGATAATCCTCTTTAATCAAATCAAATAATTTTAAGGTCTTGTATTTGATCCCCAAATATAATCCCATCCTCCATCTTCATCCTTAGATCTTATTCTTCCAATCCCCAAGTTCATTTATAATCCATCATCCTAATTTCCATCCTCGTCCAAAATCAATACCAATATTTCTTCCAATCAATCTTCCACCATGTCTAACCATCTAATATATCATCCATCCAACCTAATCTATTCTAATCCAACTTCATCCATTTCAACCAACCCCAACCATATTGATGATGATGAGGATAGCCTTTTGACCAACCTGAATATAATCCAAATGATGACAATGAGAGTATTGTGGATCACCTTGAATCCATTTTCAATAGATAGAATACTCTGATTTTTCACCAATCTCTCATCCAAAGCTCCCCTCAAGTCCCATCCATATCATCCCCATCCACCACCACTAATTTTATCCTCACCTACTACTTCCATAATTATAAGGATGTCATGCTTAGATGTTGCCTTAGCATTTGTGCTAAGCTTCCATCCTCCCTACCTTCATCCAGTCCCAATTCATCTCCTCTTGCTTATCCTTCCCCTTCCTTTGACAAAGAAAACCAATCCTTTAGCTAAAATTCCCCTCCAAATCCTTTCCAAGGTCCCCATCCTCATCCTCAATTTACCAATCCATGGAAGCTTCCACCTCTTATTCCACTTGTTCATAGACCACATAATTAAAATCCACATCACCCCACTATTACCAAGCAAATTCATACCATGTCTCTCATAATAACTTCCTCCAAGGACTATTTACAAAGGTGGTTGTTTCCCCATGCAAAAACAAAGTGGTGTAATCTTCGCATATCATGCATCCATATTCATCACCCCCAGATCAAGATAAACCCTGATACCCTAAATCTTAAATGAATCCCTTATCAATCCATCCATCCAAGTTGAAGAGTCTATAAAACCTTCCTCCCTCATCACACCATCCATATCAAATGAACTGTTTTCATATCCTGATCCAAATCATGCTAACATAGATTCCCCTCCATTTAAAGATCAACGAAACCCTTCTCCTCCATCATGCGATCCCCTTCCATCTCATGATCCCATTTCCAATCAAGAACAACATATCCCTTCCATCTCATCTAATGATATCTTTCCATATCAAGAGGAATATATCCCTTTATCCCCCTCTCACAATCACCTCTCCCCCACTTCAGCTAATGGCATCCTTTTGTATCCATATCAAATTACCTCCTCCACTCCATTGTATGATCACTCTTGAAATGTGATCTCAAAGTACACCTTCCACCCCATCTAATGATCCTCCTCCCCTCATGATCAAAACATCCCTCCCTCTTCATGTCATGATCCCCCTCCATCTCATAATCAAGAACACACTATACCATCCACCCCATCCCAACATAATAGCATAGATAATGCAATGAACTATTTGATAAAAATTCCTCAAAGAAATATGGTTTCATAGTGATGGAATTCCATGAAAAAAAAATTGTCATGGCATTCCATCACCATGAGACCACATTTCTTTGAGGCATTTTTTTGAACAGTTCATTGCATTCTTTATGCTACCACATTTTTCATACATGTCTACCAAAGCATTTAATCAAATATTTTATTGCCTTGTTGCTATGGATAAAATCCAAAAACAGGTGCTTTCGAACAAGCTATGGATAGGGAAAATATTAAGCATAATATTACGAAATATATAGTTCAACAAGTACTCAAAATTTTGTTAAGTATATCATACATTATAAGCCATGGCCTGCCTCACTATTCTAGTTTTCATGATTGAATAATTTGTTGCTTTATTTTCAAATGATGGAAGCTAAAACACCTCCCAATGTTAATGGAGCATGGTGTATCTTTTGTAATAGACAGTTTGATGGCTCTCATGGGGGTATGAGGAAAATTAGTAAATTTTAAATTACATTTGTTGTTATAGATGTTTATTATTGAAAAATCAAATGATTATTGATTTGTAGTTTAATTTATATTTGGATGGTTTCTATAGGACTTTGGCATGCTAGACCCTGAGCATGCAGATCTTTCGCTTGAGGAGAGAGATCATTTGGCAAAAGTAACTGATTTATTTGTTAAATATATCATTTTTTATAATATAATTTCTATATATTAATGTCTTTACTTTTTATTGTAATAGGTGAAGCTTGATCTGGAACTCAATAGGAGTTGCCCTCAAATTCAAAGTAAATGAGTTTCATACAGATCATGATCCACTTGGCCAATAAAGGTTGCCTATTCGTTTCTTCCACCTGGAGGGAAATGACTTTTTATTGGGTCCTTTGTTGTATGCCTATATGGAATTTTTGGATATATTTTGTATTGCATATACTTGACATTTTATGCCTATATGACATTCTTGTAATCCTATATGGCTATTTTGTATATATTTTATACTTATATCGATATATATTGATGTATGCCTACATGACTATTTGGTTAATACAAATATTTTTTATTGATGGTGTCCATATTTTCATTATAAATCCATGCTTCAATAGATATTTGTAGATGGTTTACTTCAAATATTTAAAATCCAAGTGATTTCCATGCACTCTTCTTTTCTATAATTGTAAATATATAATAAAGTTTGAACATTATTCTCTTGTGATATTATTGAACATTAAATCAATCACAAGAATATACTAATGCTTCATGCTTCATGCTTCATTCTACCATGCTTCATGCTTCAAAATTTATATCATTGAGGAAGACATCTACCATTCCACATGTATGCTTCATGCTACCATTCGCTTGTATGCTTCATGCTTCATGTATTACGTAGATAAAGAAAAAATCATAAAACTATTGGCAAAAGAAAATTGAAAGTAATAACTAAGTCTCACAAACAAAAACTCAAGGCATGCAAGTCTTATTACATATCATAAGGGCATTGGATTATTGGAGATTAAGAGACCACGAATCAACCTTCCCAACAACAAACTTCATAGATATTCATCATATTTCTAAACATGAATTTGAACCCACTAATTAGAAGAATGCAACTTTAAAAGTTAAAATTGCATTCTTACCGTGATCCTAATAAAATGCTACTCCTAATGTGAGATGCAAGATGAAGAACTAATAATGCAAATGGGAAGAAGTAACAAGATAGAAGGGCACCTCAATAAGATTAGCCTAAGAAAAATATGAAAGCAAGATAAAACAAATGAAATGCTTGTTATACCTTCGTATTGTTGCTTCCTTGGTTGGCCTTTGATTTTTTAAGTCTTGTGTGCTCCTTGGATGGCAATGAAGTTAAAATGGATGCAAGGTGAATTGATGCAATATGGATTGATGATATAAATGTTATGGTGGATGAGAGCTTGAATGGCAATTTTGCAAGAGTTGTGTTGCAAAAGACTTGATTGTCAAAAATGAGGGAATTGAAGGGGTATTTATAGGCTAAATTGAAATCTCTAGAGAATTCAACGGTTGGGATTGATCCAACAAAGATCAAGATGAAGGGTTATGGTGAGTTGGGGACTCACAAGCCCTCACATCTTGACATGTGGAAAGTGAGATGTCTTAGGGTGGAGTGATGTGGAAATGAGGTGGAAGAGAAGGACAAGAGGTGGAAGGGAAGTACATGAGGTGGATGAAGGACAAGTACCTTTGAGGTACCTTGGAGGATGAGAAGATTTTCTCAAAAAGGAACTTCTTGTCCTCAAATGAGGATGAAAGCGACTTTTAAGGAATTTTAGAATTCCTCAAAAATCTTCATGGGAAAAGGAGAAGTGTGTGGGAAGAATAAATGTAAATTAAAAATTTAAATTTAATGGAGGATTCATTGGATAAAAGGAGGTCTCCAAAAAGTTGGAGATTTGTCACATGTGGGAGATGTGACAAGTCCAAGGTTCTAGAAGCCTTGGGCATATGTAAAATGACATGTCATATTTGCATGGGGGATGAGGAAGACCTTGGGAAGGTAAAAGTGAATTAAAAATTCACATGGGGAAGAGGGGAACTTTGGTTAAATAAATGTGAATTAAAAATTCACATGGGGAAGGGAGTCCAGGCTAAAAATGGTAAGTGGGAAGGTTGACCAGAAAAGGTAAGCCAAGTATGGTTAACGATTCTGATTAAGATTGTGAAAACACAGGACTAAGATAATTAATGGGAGATTAGAGGCAAGTGGGAGATTATGGAGGATGTGACACTTAATCTTGATTAAGTGGCGCACATCCTAATCATAGATTAATTAATTTAATTTAGATTAAAAGAGGGTTATGGAGAATGTGACAAGGAAAGAGAAAAGAGGAATTAAAAATTGGTTTTAATCCAAATGGGTTAAATGACTAAATTAAATAATTTGTCATATTTATTTAATTTAGAGAAGAAAAGGGATGGGGTAAAGTATTTAATTTATTTAATTACATACTTTAGAAACCTTAGGCAAAAAATGAAATAATGATTAAATAAATTATTTAATCATTATTAATGAAATGGATGAATATAATAGACGATTTTGATCATATGGAAGTGATCAAATTTGGATGTCTACATTTTGCCCCTCTTCGAAGTGCTATTAGGATAACGGTGCTTCGGAGAAAAGAAAGTGCAGATGACTCTTTAGAGGAAGTGATCAGGAATATGATGCCCCAGCGTGGGGAAGAGGATCCGAGACAAAATTAGTGGAGTAATGGATGGATATGCCCCAATCCAGGAAATGGGTGATTACGGCCGAGACAATTGGTAAATGTGAAAGGTATGCCCCCTCGAGAGGGTGACGAGGGAAAAAGAAGGGTCTCAGGAAACATCTCGATGAGAAGAAATGAATGGTATGGTCCAAAAGAGGGCAAAAAATTAGGCAAGTTTGCTTTTTGAACAAAGTTAATCGGATGAATGGGGTGCAAATGGCGGCCCCGGGAAGTGAAAGGATTAGTCAGAGGGATAAAAAGGTAAATAAAAGATAAAAAATACCTTTTAAAAGTGAATATAAGGTAATTTTGAAAATTACCTCACCTCATTTGCATTGTAGCAGTTGAGAGAAAAAGAGAGAGCAAGCAGATGAGGAGTGAAGATGCGGGGAGATAATGACACCGAGATCGTCCACCGGATAAATGAGGTTTGACGGTCGTACAGACAGTAGGATGGGCCCCGCCAGGTAGGTGACAAAACCCCTCATGGATTAATTTGAAATTTTAACGCATTTTTCATAATTTTATCGAAAATGTAAAACATGGGTTTTGTGGGCGGGAAAAAACGAAGAAATGGGTAGGAAACAGATTAGGAATTTTTTTTTTAAAATATGTTTTTTGGGTGGGAGAAGAAAAACGTCGTCAGGGGGCATATACGCCCCCCGACGGGTGGAGGCACTCCTCTACGGGGTGAGTACGCCTCGGCCAGGGGGTAGATACGCCCTGCTACAGGGGTGGGTCCACCCCGGCCGGGGGCGGATACACCCCGCTGCAGGGGCAGGTCCGCCCCACGACGGGGTGGATAGCGCCACCTCGACCAGCGGTGGCACCACCTCAGCCATGCCAGCAGGAAGGGGCGGAGGTGCCCCGTTGCGGGGCGGATTCGCCTCGTAGTAGGGGCGGAGACACCTCGCAGTGGAGGCGGGTCCACCTCGCCATGGGCTAGACTAGCACCACCGCGTCTAGCAGCGGTGCCGCCCCGGCGGTGGGTTGGCCCAGCCGCGCCGCCATGGGAGGAGGCAGCACCACCCAGCGCGAGCGGACCACGACGGGGGCGCCACCCGAGGCGGGTCCGCCCTGCTGGAGGGGGTGGATACGCCCCGGCCAGCAGAGGGCGCATACGCCCCTCTGCAGGGGGCGGATCTACCTCAGCCGGTCGAGGGCAGATTCGCCCCACTGCAGGGGGGATCCGACCTAGCAAGCCACGGGCGGGTATGCCTTGGCAGGTCGAGGGCGGGTACACCCCGCTGTAAGGGCGAAAGAAGGATAGGATAAGGAGAGAAAGAGAGAGAAAAAAAAAAGTGGGACGAAGAGGATTTTTGAGACAAAAAATTTTGTTAATAAAAGGGAGAATTTTTTTGCAGGATTTTGGTAGAGTGCGGACTCATGAGCGGAGGCTGGAGGCATTGGCGTCGTCAATTGAGGCAATGACGGGAGCGGATCATGCAACTTTGGAGTGGGCAGGGTTACTGCACTTAGTGCAGTTTCCCGAGATGAGGGTTCATCGGGTTATGTTGACAGCCTTGATAGAGAGGTGGAGCTCGGCCACGTCAACGTTTCATTTGCCGACTAGAGAGATGACTGTGACACTGGAGGATGTGTGGCAGATCCAGAGGTTGCCGATAGCGGGATGGTTGGTGTGCAAGGAGGAGTTGAGAGGAGATCAGTTAGATGAGATCGTGTTGGTGTTATTTAGGCGAGATGACTTGCTGATAGAGGGGGGGTTGGATGTAGACAGATGCCTGTTTGTGGTGGTGTCGGCATTACCGTTGTTTCTATGTTGCTTGATCAGCAAGATTCTGTTTTCAGACTGGAGTAGGCGCTTCTGCAGCCTATGGTACATGGGGGTGATTCGACATATTGTCGAGTGGGGGGATGGGCAGTTATCTTGGGGGTCATGTGTATTGGCCCAATTATATCGGGACATGCACGTGATTTTCTATCGGGGGGTGTAGAGCTTGATGCACTGAACGCTACTGCAGGTATGGGGATGGACGCACATCGCGGTGACAAGGCCCATAGTGATCAGGGGAGGAGACTTGGATGAGAGAGAGTCATTGGCGTGGCAGTTCAAAGCAGCCAGGCGCTGCATCCTACGGTATGAGACATAGGGAGAGGTGGAGCAGTGGAGGAGAGCGTTTGATGATTTATGGCGAGAGGACATTATATGGCGGCCATACATGTTTCGACGGTTTAGAGAATGGAGGACCGAGGAGGAGAGACAGCGAGGGTTCTTTATGTGTAGATGTTTCCTAATTGGGAGCCCAGGGCATATAGTGGAGATGCATCGGCCAGACCGAGTGGCGCGGCAGTTTGGACTGGTGCAGGACATTCCAGGAGCATTGGTTATGTTTCGTCGGCTGACCAGAGAGGTACCTTGGGCGGCGCCATTGACAGCGAGGGGCATGAGGGAGGCATGGGTGATGGCAAGTGGGGTGCCCTATCCAGGGCGGTGGGAGGGTCCAGAGGATGCTAGAGTGATAGATTGATATGATCGGCGGTTTCGCAACCACCGATGGGAGAGAGTGACACCAGAGGTGCTAGCTGTGGGAGCCGCAGAGGGGGGGCCAGATGAGCAAGAGGGATAGGAGGGGAAGCCGGAGCAGGGTAGACAGGAGGATGAGGGATATGAGAGTGGTGGTGCAGAGGAGGGTGTCATGGGAGATCAGCCGGCGAGGAGGGGTAGAGTCAGGAGGAGTCGACGGCCGAAGAAGGCGAGAAGAGCTGTGGTAGAGGAGATGGAGGTAGGAGGGGCAGGTGGTGGAGGTGAGGAGATAGAGGTGGTGAGATTGGAGAGTGAGCCAGAGGTGGAGATGTTTCAGGTCGTGGAGGGGAGGGCTGCTCAGCCAAGGATTGGCATTAGAGTACGGTGGAGGCGGGTGCAGGGGAGAGCAAAGTAGGAGGAGGGGAGAGCCTTAGAGCTACAAGTGGATCTGAGAGTCAGAGATCTATAGGAGGAGGTAGAGAGGGTGATGGATGTTAGAGGACAGCCCAAGGAGAGGCCTGAGAGTAGTCGACAGAGGAGAGCCTAGCCAGTTGAGCAGGAAGGGAGGAGACTGATGAGGGTGGGGAGGAGGGGACAACCGCGACGGATTCGGGTGATGAGGCAGGCAGAGCCGATGTAGGAGGAGAGCAGGGGGGCGATGGACCTAGATGTACAGGCGATGGAGCCTTTAGCCATAGTTTTAGCAGTTGCAGTAGATGATTCGATGGTGTTACTGAGAGGGGCGCAAGTGAGGATATGTATGCTAGAGGGCGAGTTGAGGAGGGCAGAGGTAGAGGTGGAGAGGGTGAAGGAGACATAAATGATAGTGTTTGAGCGGGTTGTGGGCCGGCTGATGACAGATATACAGGTGGTGGAGAGAGAGAGGGATGAGATGTGAGCAGGGAGGGAGAGAGCACGGGGGGAGCTAGCTCGGGTGACGTGGGATCGAGACAGGATAGATGCGGTGATGATAATTGTGCAGATGCAAGGTCAGCTAGAGTCAGCAGGAGGGGGGGAGATGGAGGCATTGAGACTTCAGGTGGTAGGGTTTCAGGAGGAGAGGGTATCTTCGGTAGAGACATCCATAGAGGAGATGAGGGTGAGACTCGAGGCGGCAGAGGTCGGTGTAGAGACGATGCAATGGGAGAGAGAGAGTGCACAGGGACAGGTGCAGACTCTACAGGGGGAGAGGGATAGTGTACAAGTACAGATGCAGGCACTGCAGGGGGAGAGGGATGGTTTACAGGTTCAGATGTAGGCACTGCAAGGGGAGAGGGATAGTTTATGGAGGCAGGTCCAGATCCTACAGTTTTAGAGAGATTCAACAGTGGGCCAGACAGAGAATGCCGAGAGAGACATAGCACAGATGCAGGCACGACGAGGGTAGGGTGATGAGGCAGTGTTGGAGACTATGCGAGCAGAGAGAGAGAGGTCCATAGAGCAAATACGACTACTGACAGCGGCATAGGAGGCATGGGAGTAGGAGCGACGGGCTATGAGTAGAGAGCGGGATAGGTACAGGCATGAGCGGAATGTCACTCGGTACCAGGCTGGGCAGAGAGATGACTATATGCAGGAGGCAGCGTACTGGAGGTGTGCATACAAGCAGGCAGTGCCAGATCCGGTGCAGCGTACAGCGCGGTATGTTAGGCAGACACCCCAGATGTCAGCACCATCTCAGTCATTAGGGACATGAACCAGAGGGTTCAATGATTTCCAGCCGGCTCCTTCACAGTTTGGGACCCGAGGGCGTGAGTCTCAGGGGACTCCGACACACAGGGGACCAGTACCTGAGTCTCCGCAGAGGTCAGATGTGGGCAGCTCAGGACTTGCAGAGGATAGGTGACAGGATGCAGGTGCTTTTGATAGGTACCAGATGGTAGTGTAGTGCATATGTTCAGATGCACCTTATTTTGAGCATGATATGGAGGTGATTATGTGGTGACCATATTTTGGATATGGACAGTGTATTATTGTGATGATGATATATGATGGTCCCATTGATAGTATGTCACATATTTTCATGATGTATGGTATGCATATGGTGTTTTATTGATGTTCCTATAAGAGTGGATGTATGTGATGCATATGTATATGATGTTTTGGTGTGGATGTAAATGTTGTGTTATGCTGTGATTATTTTACTTATGCATGTGTGATTTACGAATTATGTTAATGATTTGAGAAATGGTAATGCAGTTGTATTAATGATGCATAGAGGGATATGGTAATGTATGGATGAAATGAATGGATGTAAAATGATTAAGTGAATGTAATGAATGTATGGATGTAAAATAGATAAATGGATGGATGGAAAATTATTAAATGAATGTATGCACAATGGATAAATGAATGTATGCAAAATGGATAAATGAATGGATGTAAAATGATTAAATGAATGTAATGAATGTATGCAAAATGGATAAATGAATGGATGTAAAATTAAGTGAATGTAATGAATGTATGCAAAATGGATGTAAAATGGATAAATGAATGTAATGAATGGATGAATAATCGAAATGAATGAGCGTAATGTAAATGGATGAATGAATGGATGTAAAATGGATAAATGAATGGATGTAAAATGATTTTAATGAATGCAGACATAAGTATCAATGGGTAGGTGATATGTGGAGGGTGTGTGAGGTGCAGTACTTGTCAAAGATCGTAAGGATCCCAAGAAGAAAAGTTAGTAAGAGTGAATGAGAGTTTGCACAACCAAAATCACAAGTCATAGATGTAGGAGGAAGATAGGATGAGGGGGGGGGGAATACGCAATGAAATGAAATGCAACGTGAATGCAATTTGCCATCCTTTAGAGCACTGATTTTTGCTATAGCATAAGAAATCGAACATCAGGGTATGTAAACCAAGATGGATTAATGTCTAATGCATAAAATAAATGACAAACAAGAAGGATATCCTAATACCTCAAAGTCGTGATGACTTTGGTTGGGCCAGGTATTGGTATGTCCACAAGCACAAAGAGATGCCCCCACATAACTTAGGATCCGAAAAGAATCCCGGTGGGTACTATGTGGGGCATCCCAGCAGACAAAAAAAAAAAGTCAAGAGATTTCCCTATGTTAACTAGGCAAAACACACCACAATATGAAGGATCATGGCGATCTTGACTAGTGTTTATAGGGAGCTCAAATGATAAACAAAATCCAAAAAGTATCAAAAGATCGTAATCAATTACAAGCGTCCTTTGCCATCAGATCCCAAGGATGGATGGGGTTGATGTGGTCTGTTAGGAAGGATGCATCCTGTTAAGACCGATGATGAATACTAAGCTAAAGTGACCTAGATGATGCAGGATGATTGTCATTGGGTAGATTTCTTGATACGAGGAGACCTGGTTTGTGAAGAATCAACAATGATAGGGACATTCTTGACAACAAGACAACAATAGGATGAGACACAACCTAAAGACCTAGGGACTCGAGGGTTGAGGAAAATATCAACCTTGCCTACATGAAAGTGCAGAGCCCTCGTAGTTCAGGAAAGGACCATGATAAAATAGCGGAAAGTGGACTGATGGAAAATGATGGATGACCAAGATAAACACAAGCCCTGGGGGTAGATCAAAAGATCAACCTTTCCTACGTGCAATCGCAAGGGCAACGTAGTCCGTACATGACAAAAGACCGAGGAGGAATAAGATCAGAAAGTGGACCGTGAGGACAGATGATGAAGGAAAAATGCCTCGGGGGCCGATCCAAAGATTAGCCTTGCCTACGTGCAAGCATAGAGGCGTCGTAGTTCAATATGGGATGATGATAAAAGCGGAAAGATGGTAATGGCAACAGAAGATGGAGGATGAAAACACGAAGGAGCCCTGGGGGCAGATCAAAAGATCAACCTTGCCTACATGCAAGCGCAGGGGCAATGTAGTTCACAATGAGACCTAGATGGAGACAACCATGAAGGGTGAGCCTAGAGGAAGACAAACATAACAATGAGGTGACACAAGCTCAGATTAGGATAATAAGCTCAAGATTGCGGATAGCGAATGGAAATTGTCCAATGCTCAACCAAAATATACCAAGCGATGAGGTGATGCAAGCAGATGGGAGGACATGGGGATTGAGGAATCGGGGGTTAAGTCATAGAATAACCAGGACGCGAGGTAGATGATAATACAGCCCTATATGAGAGGCACTTGTTGCCAGGTTTTCACCAATTGTACGTATCCAAGGCACCATGCAGGGGTGGTTTTCACCATAGGACGAATTATTTCTCCTTACTATTTTGGATTTTTGGACTTTTTTTATTTTTTATTTTTTTGACTTTTACCAGGAAGGATACCCCAGCTAACCTAAGTGTAGAATTTCTTTAGATGCATGATGTTGATGGGTTCCTCCAAGGGCTCGCCTTCAGGGGTGGAGAGCCTGTAGACACGAAAACCATACTTCGAGGTGATAACATAAGGGCCCAACTAGTTTGCTTCAAACTTACCTTTCTTCTCTCGATCTTGCTGATTCCGCTGATTTTCTTTTAGGACTAAATCACCAATCTCAAATTGGCGAGGGCGAACTTTCTTATTGTAGCTCCTTTTGAGTCGATGTTGATAAGCTTGCAGATGGTTATAAGCCTTGACCCGTTTTTCATCTAGCAATTCCAATTGTGCCAAGCGTGCCACTCGAGTGTCTTCATCAATGATGAGATTATTGAGGGAGATGTGGAGTGAAGGGATTTCAACTTTGATTGGCAAGATGGCTTCAGCGCCATAGACAAGAGAATACAGAGTGGCTCCGATGGGGGTACAGATGGATGTACGATAGGCCCAAAGATCAGGATGAATATGGAGGTGCCAATAGCGGCCAGTACTATTGACCATCTTCTTAATGATTTTGATCAATGTTTTATTTGTCGCTTCTGCCTGCCCATTACCTTGGGGGTAATAGGGAGTGGACCAACGATGTTGGATATGGTATGTGTCACAAAGGAATTTCATACACTTATTTTTGAATGGCTTTCTGTTGTCGGTGATGGCGGAGGGGATACCATACCTGCAGAGGATATGGTAGAGGATGAACTTAGAGATCTGAACACCAGTGATTTGAGTGAGTGGAATGGCTTCCACCCACTTGGTGAAGTATTCAGTGGTTGTGATGATAAAGGTGTGACCATCTGAAGATGGAGGGTAGATCTTGCCAATCAAGTCGAAACTTCATTGTGAAAATGGCCAAGGTGTCGTGATGGGTTGGAGATCTTGTGCTGGAGCATGAATCAAATCTGCATGTTGTTGACACGGAAGACACTTTTTGACATACTCACAAGCATCCTGTTCCATTATGGGCCAGTAATATCCTACTCTGAGAATCCATTTAGCTAGGGCCATACCATTAGAATGGGCCCCACAAATACCGCTATGCACTTATGTTAATGTTGTGTGGGCTTCAGTTTCATCTAAACAACAGAGGAGAGTTCCATCATACCCACGTCGATAAAGTGTATCACCGATAATGGTGTAGCGGGCCATGCGTTGGATGAATGATTTACGTTGGTTTCTTGTGAGGTCAGGCGAGAGGGTGTTGTCATGAATGTAGGTGTAAATGTCATGGTACTAAGGGGATTCAGAACCTACAATAGCACACACCATGTCATTCTTAGGGATATCGTACGCTGGGATTAGGAGTTGCTCAACTAGGAACTGACAATTTGTGCAATCTTTTGGCATGTTGAGGAGAGAACCAATGGTAGCCATAGCATCTGTTGCCTTATTCTGGAGTCTTGGGATCTGCTCAAATTGGATGGTAGTGAAATATTTCTTGAAGTCATCCACCATGCGTTTGTAAGGCAACAACTTTTCATCTTTTGTTAGAAACTCATCGTTGACCTATTTTATGACTAATTGGGAGTCACCAAAAACTTGCAAATGAGTGATGTGCCATTGAACTGCAATTCTGAGGCCGGTGAGAAGGGCTTCATATTCAGAAATATTGTTGGTGCAGGGAAAAGCCAGTCTGAATGATTTTGGTATGTAGTCACCTTGGGGGGTGATAAGCATGATTCATGCCCCCGATCCATTATGAATGTGTGATCCATCAAAGTAAAATGTCCAGGTGGAGGCTTCTGAGACTACAAATACTCCATCTAGAAATTCAGTTTCTATGGGATAAGCATCCACTAACGGTGCATTCACCAACTGATCATCTATTACTTGTCCTTTAATGGCTTTCCTATCCACGTATCTTATATCAAACTCGCTGAGGAGCATGATCCATTTAGCCATTCGACCAGTCAGAGCTATCTTGGATAGCAAGTACTTGAGGGGGTCAACTTTGGATATTAATTTTATAGGATGGCTAAGCATATAGTGGTGTAGTTTTTGTGTGTTGAAGACCATGACAAGACATGCCTTTTCCATTGGTGAATAATTGAGTTCATACCCAACCAGTGTGCAGCTAATGTAATAGATCACCCGTTCCTTTGAAGATTCATCATGTTGTGCCAATAATTCCCCCAGTGCTATTGACGTGGCTGATATGTACAACAGGAGTGGTTTGCCAGGGTTAGGTGGCATCAAGATCAGCGGGTGAGCCAAATATCCTTTGAGCATGTCAAAACCCAACTGACACTATTGATTCCACTTGAAGCTGGTGTCTTTCTTGAGAAGGTGGGTAAATGACTAGCATTTATTTGCAAGTTGGGCTATAAAGCGGCAGATGGATTGTAGTTTCCCTTGGAGGCTCCTTAATTGTTTCAAGTTTCTTGGTGGAGGCATATCCATGATAGCTTTCACCTTAGTCGGGTCAACCTCGATACCTCTTCTAGACACTATGAAGCCCAACAGTTTCCCTGATGTGACACCGAACACACACTTCTTTGGATTTAGTCGCAACTTGTATTTTCCTAAGCGTTCAAAGATCCGCTTCAGAATGGCAGGGTGTTCTTCCCTGGTTCCACATTTTGCCAACAGGTCATCAACATAGTCTTCCATGATGATGTGGATGAGGTCATGGAATATAACTATCATTGCCCGTTGATATGTGGCCCCTGCATTTTTGAGACCAAAGGGCATGACGTTGTAGCAGAAAGTACCCCAAGGTGTTGTAAAAGCGGTTTTATGTTGATCATCGGGGGCGATCCGGATCTGATTGTAGCCAGAGAAGCCATCCATGAGGGATAGCATCTCATGTCCCGCAGTGATTTTGACTAGCATGTGGATGTTAGGTAAGGGGAAGTTGTCTTTTGGCCAGGCTTTGTTAAGATCTTGAAAATTCGTACAAATCCTGATGTCTCCATTGGGTTTAGCAACAGGTACTATATTGGAGATCCAATCAGAGTAATCAATGGGCCTGATAAAACCAGCATCCAGTAACTTTTCCAGTTCTTTCTTAACCAATAATGCCACTTGTGGGTGCATCTTTCGGAGTTCTGCTTGACAGGTTTAGCCTCTGGACGAACATCCAAATGGTGGACAACAAGATTGGAATCTAAGCCAGGCATATCAGAGTAAGCCCATGCAAAGTTGATAACCCCTTCATGGAGAATTCGGACAATGGTGGTGTATTATGCTTCAGATAAAGATTTGGCCACATAGGTTATCCTTGGAGTCTCTTCTGTCCCCAGGTTCACCTCTTGCGTTTCTTCAATGAGAATCGAAGATTGCTCAGATAGTCGTGTTCCTACAAGGGGAAGATGAACGTCCCCATCTTCTAGTGCCGTATCAAGGTTTTCACTGTCAGATACATCCTTTGTTTTTACTTTTTCGTAGTCAAAAAGTGCCTTGGTGAGGTTTTCACTTGATGACCCATTTTTCTTTTGTTTCTTTTTTTTTTTTGCGATTAGGGCGTTCATCTTCCCCCAATCCCATTAGATGTACGTAGGTATCTTCTGAGGGAAAAGTGATGACTCGTGTGCTACCTTGTAGGTCATGATTGATAAGCTCAGGATGTTTAAGGGATAAAGTTATGGTACAAACAGATAAGCATTCAAACATGGCGGGGAGGTCAATGTGATTCAAATCATCGTACGCGTGTATGATGGATTCCTCCTTCGGTATGTCTTCAAGGGAACTGTTGTCAACACTAACATTGTTAGAGGTGTTAGCGAATGTTGTAAGACCCTTATGTTTGGTATCATAGCCCAAGCCCAAATTCCTTGGTCGGATGGTAGTTGCTTCAATGGGTAGACGTCTTCCTTGTTCTTCTACACCAAGGCCTCCACCTTGGTAATGGAAATTTTCAATGAAATTGGAGGCATGTGGATAGGCTTCGTGAAAGTATTCAATAAGGGGTCGTGGTGGTTCAGGTTCCTCCCGATAAACCCATTGATTGATATCATCATCCATTAGATCCTGGAGAGATCCCAAATTATTGAATGTTGTGGACCCTACGTTTTTGGAAGTGAGGGTGAGTGTCTTTTCTTCTACTTCTGGTGGTGGCAGAATTGGTTGGCCATATGTGTGGGGTGAAGGTGGCATGGTTGCCACATTGAGTGTGGTGTGCATTTCGTACTCACCACATCCCTTATCTATGATCTGGACCTTGGTGACGGTGGAAGCAGGTGTGGATGATGGTGGGGATGAAGTGTTTAGGGTATTGGTGGATGGGATAGGATTGGATGTCGGGGGTGCCCCCATTTCAACTCCTGGGCAATAATGTGAATGTGGAAAAGAGGCTTCCGAGGCACAACAATATTCAAAGGGTTGAGTGTTGGCTTGTATGGTGACTTCCATTCCTTGAAATGGGAACTTTAGACATTGGTGATAGGTGGATGGTACGGCTTGCATAGAGTGAATCCATGGACGGCCAAGAATGATGTTGTATGGGAGTTCAAGGTCCAGAACTTGGAACATAGTATATTGTACAATGGGGCCCACTTGTATAGGGAGGCAAATAATGCCTTCAAAATCTCGCTCTACATTATCATAGGCCTTGATGGTGATCACTTGATTTCTTAGATCAGCTTAGGTGTATCCAACCTGTTGTATGAACTTTAATGTACAGAGATTTAGGGTTGAACCATTATCTACTAGTACCCTTTTTACTTTTTGATAGTTGACACCGACCTCGAGATGGAGGGGGCGGTTGTGGTTTGAATCAAGATGTGGCATGTCATTTTGGCTAAAGGCTAGCTGATAGGTCGATGAAAGATTGCCTACCAATGCTTGAAATTGGGTAGGGTCAATATTATCAGGCACTTGTGTGCTTTGAAAAGCCTTAGTTAAGATATCTTGATGTATGGGAGATGACTTAAGCAGATCCAAAATGGATATTTGGGCTGTAGTCTTACCTAGATGGTCTAGGATATTATACTGGGAGTTGGCGGATGGTCGTTGGGTGGATGGAGATGCTGTTGGGACTGTGATGCGGGTTCACCGAGTAGTAACAGCACATTGTGGATCTTTTCCCTTAACATGTATCATGGATACATGGGGTTCCACTTGTTCTACATACGAAACCCCACCTTGATAATTGTGTGGTACGCTTTTGTAGCTGATGTTATTGGTATAGTTTCCTGGCTGGTTATTATTGCTAGGTCCAGGATTTGAGTTGCATGTACTAGGACCCTGGTTAAGGTTAGGAAAGGCGTTTTGGTATATTTATAATTGAGCATTGGATGAAGATGTTGCGTTAGCATCTACATGTATTTTGCCTCGATCGATGAGACCTTGGATGTAGGTTTTTAAGCCCTGACATTTGTCCAAGGTATGTCCCTTAATTTTGTGAAATTCACATTATTCATTGTCTTTAAACTAAGCAGCTTGGGTTTGGACGTATCGAGGGGTTTGGTGATAGGATATGTTATGAGGTAATTGGCTTGAAGAAGCCTATTGAACACCGTGCTAAGAGGTTCCCGCAATTGAGTGAATTGTCGTTTGTTCCCCCCTTGGTTATTTTGACTGGCTTGTTGTCGTGATGCCCCTTGGGGGACGGATATGGCATTCTGAACTGAGGGTTGTTGCGGATGAGGATATCTTTGCATGGTGTTGGCCACTTGGACATGTTTGGTGTCAGTGACACCATCATTGACAGCATTTTTATTTCTATTCCAATAGCGAGGTTTATCCCCAAAGGATTTCTCTCTATCAGAATTGAAATGTTTGACTTGTCCTCTTGCGACAAGGGCTCATTCTAAGATGGGGCCTTTCTCCACAAGTCCCGCAAAGGTAGTGATACAGTGGAGTTGGAAATTATGTGCCATATCCGGGTGGCAATTTTTGATAAACAACGTTACCATGTCCTTTTCTGTTGGTGTGTATTTCATCCGACTAGCCAAGGCATGCCATCTTTGCAAGTAGCTTGCAAAGGTCTCTTCGTTGCGTTGTTTTTCTTTGAGGAGATCAAGTGTGTCAATATCCTTCTCTAGGTTAAAAGAGAAATGTGAGACAAATTGTTCAGATAGTTGTGTGAAGGTTTTGATAGATCCCTTTTCCAGACCCATAAACCAGTTGAGGGTGACCCCTTGTAGACTTTTAGGGAAAATTCGGATGAGGTAATTATCATTGTGCATGACCTCTTGGAAATGAGCATAAAAATCTTGAAGGTGAGCTCTAGGATCCTTGGTTCCTTTGTATTTGTCAAATTTGGGTATCTTGAAATGTTTAGGAAAAGGAATCAAGGAAATGGAGGGATCAAACGGATAAGGGCATATGTCCTCAAACTTGAAGGATTGTTTTCCCGTTCCAGCTTGTAAGTCCTTTAATGCGACTTTTACTTCTTCCAAGTCTTTATTGATGGAAGTCATCAGAGTCAAAGTGGATTGAGTGTGTGGATAATGTTGTGGGTATGACGAGGAGGGCCCTACCGTTGTTAGATCATAAACGGGTTGAGTCGGGTATGAATGCATTGGTTGATTGTAAGAGGATTGATGGTTGGATGATTGGTTGTGTTGAGTGGGAGCCACTTGTTGTTGATAGTAAGACACAAGAGAGGGGGCATGTTGCTACATAGCATTTTGGTAATGCGTAGAGACAAGGCCTCTTTGTGGATGTGATGATGATTGTTGATAATAAGAAGCGTAAGGTGCCGCTTGTTGGTGAGTTTGTTGTTGTTGCATGTAGGGTGGATAGGATTGGTTTTGTTGTGCAATGGTGGGTTGTTGCATGGCATATGGGTATGGATTTGATGTTTGTTGATGGGGATTGTGTTGAGGTTGTGAAAGATTGGTGTAGGGTGGTGGTTGGGTATGTGTTTGGTTTTGCACATTCTGATGAGGATTCGTATGGGATGGAATAGTGTAGGTGCTAGTGGGATGATAGAGGTATTTGGTAAGTGGGTTATGGTGTGTTTGTGTAGGGATGTGTACCTATTGTTATGGAGGTTGTTGTTGTTGTTGATGAGGTGGGTGAGATAAGATTTGTTGTTGTTGATATGGGTGAGATGGGATGTATTGTTGTTGTTGAGATGGGTTAGGTGAGATGTGTTGTTGTTGTTGAGATGTATGTTGCACCACTTGATGTGATGGTTGTGTGAGAATGGAAGGGTGTTGTGGATGTTGTTGATGTAAGTGTTGAGATGAAGCTATTGTAGTAACAACATGTTGTGGCGGTGCTGGTAGTGTGGTGGATTGGTGTGGATTATTTGGCGGTTGTTGAAATGTAGGAGGTAGTGCATTGGTAAGTGGAGGTGTACCCCCAATATTAGAATATGGGGAAGGAAGCGATGGAGCAGATGGGATGTATGACGGCATGCCATAGGCATGGGGATCATTAGGATCAGGTGGTGGAGTGGTAGATGTTATGGTTGGAAGATGAGGATATACTTGGACTTGATGGATGACAGCATTTCCAAGTTTGGGGTGGTACCAATTTTCAGTGTGTGCACCTTCAGGAACGTGGGAACCTTTTGGAACATTTTGTGAGGTTTGTGGGTTAACAAATGGGGGGAGGGCATATTGTGATGTATCAAAACCGGATGGTGGTTTGACTCCCTTCATGCGTAAGGTGGCAAGGATCTTATCCCCACGTTTGTTTAGGAGATGATCCGTCATTTGGACATTGGTTGGATTACTGAGATATTTGTCGATGGTGACTTCGGGTTGATTGACCATGTTTTCATCACTAGGTGGTGTGATATTCTGGATGTCAGTGTTTGATTGAGATGAAACACCATTATGTGGATCATGTGGAATGTTATTAGGATCCTGAGGGACATTTGGTTGGGAACCTTGTGTTTGTTGGTCTGCCATTTGTTTTTTTGTTTGTGAGCGGGTTTGAACAGGCATGAACGTGCAAAATGATTAAGTGGTTTCAAGATTCAACTTCTAGAGGATGATTTAGATGATGATTTGGATTGATTGATTTGAATTGGATAATGATTGATGTTGGGTTTGATTGGATCAAATGGTGGTGTACCAATTTGCTGATTCGGATGAGGATTGGAATTGATTGGATCAAGTGATGATGTATCACTTTTGATGATTGGATGAAGATTGGATTTGTTTGGATCAAGTGATGATGTATCACTTTTGATGATTGGATGATGATTGGATTTGATTGGATCAAGTGATGATGTATCACTTGATGAGATTGGATGATGATTGGATTTGATTTGGATCAAGTGATGATGTATCAACTTGAGGATTGGATGATGATTGGATTTGATTTGGATCAAGTGATGATGTATCAACTTGAGGATTGGATGATGATTGGATTTGATTTGGATCAAGTGATGATATATCAATTGGAAGATTTGGATGATGATTGGATGATGGAAGGGATCCTAAAACCTGATTTGGAAACGACCCTAGGTGACTTGTAACATTGGTTGATTGGATCAAATCAATTATTATCGCGCCTAATCCACCTTGAGATGGAAGGGGATTGATTTGGGCCAATGATGTTGACTTACAACACAAATCCACCTCAAGATAGAGGTGGATTGACTAGGTTGAAGACAAGGATTGATTATATAGGATAATGATCAACTCAATGCCTTGGTCAATTCGGGAGATAACTCCTAAAACAAGGTTTAAAGGATCCTGTGTTGAGAGATGATGGTGGATGCAAAGGGAAGACGTGTTGTTGAAGATGTTTAGGTCTTACGATAAGATGGGTATCCCAAATGGTGGAATGATCAATGTGAATGTGGTAAATGGATGTTTTGGAAATGTTAATCGGAGGCTTGGAATGGCTACATGAAGGTTTGAATTGGTCAAATGAGTGTTTAGGATGATCAAATGGTCAAACGGAGGCTTTGTGGGTTCGAACGGAGGTTCAAAATGGTCAAATGGATGAAATCAGTTGTTCAGTGGGGCATATACATACTTCTGCAGTCAAACTACTGAAACAATGGGGAAAATTTGCCCTTCTGCAGTAAAACAGCTGAAACAGTGGGGCAAGTTCGCTCCTCTGCAGTAAACTGGCTGAAACAGTGGGGAAAGTTTGCCCCTCTACAGTGGAAAAGGCTAAAACAGTGGGGCAAGTTCATCCCTCTACAGTGGGAAATACATTTTGGTTTGGATGAGGTATTTTGGCAAGGATTTAAAATGATTCAATAACAATTTGACTTATCAAAATTCATTGGTTTTTCACAAAAAGACACTTTGAACAAGCACAATCCTATGATTAGTGTTTAAGGGGTATGGTCGGCAAAGGTCTTACTCTAGGATGAACAAAGTTTCTAAGGAGTCCTCAATATACGCTCGGTATGTGAGGCACAAACCGTGAACACCAGTCTGTCACAAGCGTGAGTCGGGAATCCTAGCGAGATACTAAAAGGCTCGGACCAACTCTTCACGTTTATCTAGGTATCACCCTAGCTTCAACGCTTCGCTAATTACGATGCAACTGGATTGAGGTACAGCTTTGGATCTCCCCCCCTTTATATACCCCACTGGTACGCATGGTTGGGATCATCCCTTGGGGTGATGAAATCCCCAAGCAGGTCCCTCTAAGAAGAAAACACTAACCGTTTCCAACTACCCCCTTCGGATCCGCACAAAAGTGCAAAAGGAGAAGATGAAAATGAATTAATGTCCCCTTAGGGTAACAAAAATAAAACAAACATAGCAAGCAGCCAATTTACTTTCCCCTAATTATACTAAGTAAATAGATAAAACAGTAAGGAAAGATTTTCAAAGAATAAAACAAAGGCCTTGCAAGCAAATGTTAGTTGTTTATCTTTCGCCCCTTTTGTGATTTGCAGCAAATTTGACTTCACTCACCAACAAATAGGATTAGTGGATTAGAGCACAAAACAGCAAAAGAAAGAGACAAAAATGAAGCTAAAATGCCACTTTTTTACCTTCTCGAATATGCTGTTAAGGGAAAATTCGCCCCTTTGTAGTGAAAAACGTTGAACTAGGAGGGCGTGTTTGCACTTCTGCAAAAAGTAGTCAAAACAGTGAATAGCAAGGGCAATTACGCCCCTCTGTAGAAAAATAGCAGGGGCAATTACACCCCTCTACAGAAAAAATAGTTGATAGAAAACAGCAAAGGCAAGTATGCCCCTCTGTAGAAAAACAGCAAGGGCAAGTACGCCCCTTTGTAGAAAAATAGCAAGGGCAAGTACGCCCCTCTGCAGAAAAACAGCAAACAAAAAAACAACAAGGGCAAGTACGCCCTTCTGCAGGAAAAAAGCAAGCGTAAGTATGACCCTCTGCAAAAAAATAGCAAGGGCAAGTACGCCCCTCTACAGAAAAATAGCAAATCTGCAACGTCCAAGAGGGCAATTACGCCCTTCTGCAGTGTCCGGGAGGGCAAGTACACCCTTTTGCAGCGTCCAGGAGGGCAAGTATGCCCCTCTACGACCTGAATCTGCAAACAAGCTAAACAATAGAAAACGTGAGAGAAAGAGACCCCTTTGTGGGTCCCACCGGGCGTGCCAGAAATGTGATCCTAATAAAATGCTACTCCTAATGTGAGATGCAAGATGAAGAACTAATAATGCAAATGGGAAGAAGTAACAAGATAGAAGGGCACCTCAATAAGATTAACCTAAGAAAAATATGAAAGCAAGATAAAACAAATGAAATGCTTGTTATACCTTCATATTGTTGCTTCCTTGGTTGGCCCTTGATTTTTGAAGTCTTGTGTGCTCCTTGGATGGCAATGAAGTTAAAATGGATGCAAGGTGAATTGATGCAATATGGATTGATGATATAAATGCTATGGTGGATGAGAGTTTGAATGGCAATTTTGCAAGAGTTTTGTTGCAAAAGACTTGATTGTCAAAAATGAGGGAATTGAAGGGGTATTAATAGGCTAAATTGTATTCTCTAAAAAATTCAACAGTTGGGATTGATCCAACAAAGATCAAGATGAAGGGTTATGGTGATTTGAGGACTCACAAGCCCTCACATCTTGACATGTGGAATGTGAGATGTCTTAGGGTGGAGTGATGTGGAAATGAGGTGGAAGAGAAGGACAAGAGGTGGAAGGGAAGTACATGAGGTGGATGAAGGACAAGTACCTTTGAGGTACCTTGGGGGATGAGAAGATTTCCTCAAAAAGGAACTTCTTGTCCCCAAATGAGGATGAAAGCGATTTTTGAGGAATGTTAGAATTCCTCAAAAATCTTCATGGGAAAAGGAGAAGTGTGTGGGAAGAATAAATGTAAATTAAAAATTTAAATTTAATGGAGGATTCATTGGATAAAAGGAGGTCTCCAAAAAGTTGGAGATTTGTCACATGTGGGAGATGTGACAAGTCCAAGGTTCTAGAAGCCTTGGGCATATGTAAAATGGCATGTCATATTTGCATGGGGGATGAGGAAGACCTTGGGAAGGTAAAAGTGAATTAAAAATTCACATGGGGAAGGGAGTCCAGGCTAAAAATGGTAAGTGGGAAGGTTGACCAGAAAAGGTAAGTCAAATATGGTTAATGATTCTGATTAAGGTTGTGCAAACACAGGATTAAGATAATTAATGGGAGATTAGAGGCAAGTGGGAGATTATGGAGGATGTGACACTTAATCTTGATTAAGTGGTGCACATCCTAATCATAGATCAATTAATTTAATCTAGATTAAAAGAGGGTTATGGAGAATGTGACAAGGAGAGAGAAAAAAGGAATTAAAAATTGGTTTTAATCCAAATGGGTTAAATGACTAAATTAAATAATTTGTCATATTTATTTAATTTAGAGAAGAAAAGGGATGGGGTAAAGTATTTAATTTATTTAATTACATACTTTAGGAACCTTAGGCAGAAAATGAAATAATGATTAAATAAATTATTTAATCATTATTAATGAAATGGATGAATATAATAGACGATTTTGATCATATGGAAGTGATCAAATTTGGATGTCTACACTTACAATAGTCAATAATCAGCTTCAAGAGATATGCATGATAGAAACAGAACCAACTGAAAGTTCAAGAATTTCTTTTTTCCCAAGCATATCTAAAAAGTTGCAAATAAATCAATTTAGGTTCTCATGAATAGTGATGATATGAATTTGGTTGTGACTTTTCAAAGGCAAAAATTTGTGACCCTTCGAATAGGAAAGACTACAAACCTTTTATAATGAAGTGTGGTGACCATGCCTAGCATAGATGTGCCCACCTAGATGTTTCAACGCTATTTATTTGGCCTCGTAAAGAACAAAACAAAAATTAGCCTACCTTACAACTTTACACTACATGCAATTGACCTTTTTTACTATCAACTGAAATCTATTTACCATAGGAAAAAATCTTAGATCTATCCAAAATCAAGAGAGGTTGTTGTAGAGGGCCCCTACATGATCATGTAGCCTCAAATGGAATGTTTCCAAGTGCCACGGTTTCTGAGTAATCGCTCATTGAAGTTTTTTGCCCTTTTGGACTTTGATCTCTTAAGAGACTTCACAGGTAGAATGTGGCTCAAAATATTTTGGCATGTTTAGGTGTGATAGAGGACCTTCCATAGCATAAAACCACCCATACGAGTGTGTTGGAATATTCAGCTCAATTGTATGATGAACAGAACGAAAGTTACACCACTTTCCAACTTTACTCTACATGCAACTGACCTATTTTCCATCAACTAAAATTTTTTCACCACGAGAAAAAGAGTTAGAGCTATCAAAAATAGAGAGAACCTGTTGTAGAGGGTCCCTACATGATTCCATAGCCTCATACAAAATATTTCCAACTATCATGGTTTCTAAGTAATCACTCATCGAATTTTGTTCCCCTTTTGTAATTTTGGTCTCTTAAGAGACTTCGCTAGTAGAATGCGGCTTGGACTATTTCGATGTGTTTGGGTGCAACAAAGGTCCTTTCCTAGAATAAACCCACCCATACAGACATTTTGGAACAATCGATTTGGTTGTATGATGAACAAAATGAAAGTTACACCACTTTTTAACTTGTCACTACATGTAACTGACCTGTTTTCCATCAACTGAAATCTATTCAACATGGGAAAACAAGTTGGAGCTATCAAAAACTGAGAGAGTTTATTGTATAGGGGCTCTACATGATCTTGTAGCCTCATATAGAATGTTTCCAAGTGCCACGGTTTCTGAGTAATCGCTCGTCAAAGTTTTTTGCCCTTTTGCACTTTGGTCTCTTAAGAGACTTCATCGATAGAATGTGGCTCAGAATATTTCTGCATGTTTGGGTGCAAAAGATTACCTTGCCTAAAATAAACCCACCCATATGAACATGTTGGAATAGTTGATTCATTTATATGATGAACAAAATGAAAGTTACACCACTTTCCAACTTTACACTACACACAATTGACCTGTTTTCCATCAACTAAAATATGTTCACCATGGGCAAAGGACTTGGAGCTATCAAAAACTGAGAGATTTTATTGTAGAGGAGCCCTACATGATTTTTTAGCCTCAAAAAAAATGTTTCCAAGTACCATGGTTTTTGAGTAATCGCTCATCAAATTTTGTTGCCCTTTTGCACATTGGTATCTTAAGAGACTTCGTTGGTAGAATGTGGTTCAGATTGTTTCAGCATATTTGGGTGCAAAAGAGGACCTTTCCTAGCATAAATCCACCTACATAGACATGTTGGAATAGTCAGCTTGGTCATATGACAAACAAAACAAAAGTTACACCACTTTCCAACTTTATGCTACATGCAACTAACCTTTTTTTCATCAATTGAAATTTGTTCACCATGGGAAAACGAATAGGAGCTATCAAAATTTGAGAGAGGTTATTATAGAGGGGTATGATCTTGTAGCCTCAGACAAAAAATTTCCAAGCGCCATGGTTTATGAGTAATTGTTGGTCAAATTTTGTTGTCCTCTTGCACTTTGGTCTCTTAAGAGACTTCATCGATAGAATATGTGTTAGACTGTTTCAATGTGTTTGGGTGCAAATGAGGACCTTTCCTAGCATAAACCCACCCATATAGATGTGTTGGAATAGTCGATTCATTCGTATGATGAACAAAATGAAAATTACACCACTTTCCAACTTTACACTACATGCAACTAACATGTTTTCCATCAACTAAAATCTATTCACCACAGGCAAACAACTTGGAGCTGTCAAAAAATGAGAAAGGTTATTGTAGAGGGTCCCTACATGATCCCATTGCCTCAGATGGAATGTTTACAAGTGCCATGATTTCCAAGTAATCTCTCGTCAAATTTTTCTACCCTTTTATACTTTGGTCTCTTAAGAGACTTTGCTAGTAGAATATGGCTTAGACTGTTTCGACGTGTTTGGGTGAAATAGAGGACTTTTCCTAGCATAAACCCACCCATACATACATGTTGGAATAGTTAGTTTAGATGTATGAAAAACAAAATGAAAGTTACACCACTTTCCAACTTTACACTACATGCAATTGATGCATTTTCCATCAACTAAAATATGTTCACCATGGGAAAATGTCTTGGAGCTATCAAAAATCAAGAGAGGTTATTATAGAGGGGCTCTACATAATTTGGTAGCCTTAGAAAAAATGTTTCCAAGTGCCACGATTTCTGACTAATTTATCATCGAAGTTTGCTACCCTTTTGCACTTTGGTCTCTTAAGAGACTTCACCAGTAAAATGTGGCTCAAACTATTTTGGTGTGTTTGGGTGTGAAAGAGGAACTTTCCTAGAATAAACCCACCCATACAAATGTGTTGGAATAGTCAGTTAGATTGTATGATGAACTCGGAAGAATCTACACATACACCTTCCTCAACTTCTCGAGAGCAGGAAAAATCTCTTCATTGAATACATTATGTATCTCATTCAATTTGGTTTGCATCTTTTTCAAGTGTTTTTAGAGAAGACTAACCCCCTTTATGTTGATGATAAATCTTCTTCTTGTCTTTTAATTCCTTTTCTAAGTGGTTAATTTTAGTCTTCAATTGTTTTTCTTCAATTTCAACACTTCCAACTATTGTTATCATCTTTGGAAGTGTCTTCCTGATTACATAATGAAAATTTTTCTTTTAACAAGTTATTTACAAAACTTCTCTACCTTTATAGATAAGACTTTAAAGTTTCCACAACACCAATTTTCCTTTTTTTCAATTAAATCTCATATTGCTTCTTCCTTATCATCTATTTCTAGTTGTATTTTCTCCACATAATTTTTACGTTCAAGAATATTTAAGTTCATTTGTTCATTTTTCAATTTTCCCATAAAGATTGGAATGATTGCAAGATATTCCCAAAATGAAAAATGTATGGAAAATGTGGTAGAATATACAAGGCAGTGATTTGTTTGAAAAAATTCCTCAAAGAAATGTGATCTCATGGTGATAGACATCACCATGAGACCACATTTCTTTGAGGCATTTTTTCAAACAGCTCAATACCTTGTCTATGATTTTTCTTACTATTATGCTTTGATAGATTTTTTCCATGCATCCATAGTTTGGTCGAAAGAACATGTTTTAGGCTTTTAGCCATAGAAATGAGGGGACCTTGGAATAGGGTATGACATCTATCAAAACATAGAAGGGGGGATTTTCATGAGTTTTATGGTTGTAATTACCTTAGTAGACACATGAAAAATGTGGATGCATAGACAAGGCACATGAACTATTTGACAAAATGCCTCAATGAGATATGTCCTCATGGTCAATGTGGATGCATTGACAAGGTAGTGAGCATTGTAAGAAAAAATGCCCCAAATAAATGGGATCCATAATGAGACCCCATTTCTTTGAGGAATTTTTTCTTACAATGCTCACTACCATGTCAATGCATCCACATTGACAAGGTATTGAGCTCACTACCTTTCCAATGCTACCACATTGACAAGGTAGTGAGATATTTGAAAAAATGCCTCAAAGAAATGTGGTCTCATGGTGATGCCCCATTTCTTTGAGGCATTTTTTTCAAACAGCTCACTACCTTGTCATTGCTACCTTGTATGAAAACTAATAAAAGGACAATATGAGAACAATATAGTCAAAGTTAGAGTTTATATTTTTAATGTAAAACAATACATTTTACACGCTACTAAATTTAGGATGTTAATTAAAATGGTATAAAATATAAGAGGAAAGGGCACAACATACATTTCTTAAGAGATCAGTCAAACTAATTTTTTAAAGGATGTATTACTAGTAGTTAATCATTGAGTAAAAATATTTATTCTCACAAAGGTATCCCAAAATCAATAGGATGAAGAATGAGGTGATGAATAAAAAAAAATTATTGAAAACTGACTACTTAATCAAGTGAACCAACTTCTATTGAGTCAAATAATGAACTCACAACCAATGAACTAATAGAAAATTCACCTAGCTGTAAGTGGGGTTAGAAGGAATATAATTTAAAATATTGAATAAAAGGTAGTGATCTATTTGAAATAATTCCTCTAAGAAATGGGGTCTCATGGCAATGTACATCACTATGAGACCCTATTTCTTTGAGGCATTTTTTCTTAATATGCTCACTACCTTGTCAATGCGGTAGCAATGACAAGGTAGTGAGCTATTTGAAAAAATTCCTCAAAGAAATGGGGTCTCATAGTGATGTACATCACCATGAGACCCCATTTCTTTGTACATCACTATGAGACCCCATTTCATTGAGGCATTTTTTAAACAACTCACTACCTTGTCATTGCTACCACGTTGACAATGTAGTGAGCTTGTCACAGTGGTAGCATAGACAAGGTAGTGAGATTTTCTATAAAATGCCTCAAATAAATGGGGTATCCTAGTGATGTACATCACTGAGAAACCTCGTATATCACTATGAGACCCCGTTTCTTTGAGGAAATTTTTTAAATAGCTCGTTGCCTTGTCATTGCTACTGCATTGACAATTTAGTGAGATTGTCAATGCGGTAGCATAGACAAGGTAGTGAGTTATTTGAAAAAATTCCTCTAAGAAATTGGTTCTCATGGTGATGTACATCACCATGAGACCCCATTTATATTTAAGGCATTTTTTATTACAATTCTCACTACCTTGTCAATATAGTAGCATAGACAAGGTAGTGAGTTGTTTAAAAAAATGCCTCTAATAAATCGGGTCTCCTAGTAATCACCAAGAGACCCCATTTCTTTGAGGATTTTTTTTAAACAACTCATAACCTTGTCATTGCTACTACATTGACAAGGTAGTGAGCATTGTAATAAAAAATGCCTCAAAGAAATGGGGTCTCATGGTGAGGCTCACTACCTTGGCAATGAAGTAGCAATGACAAGGTAGTGAGTTGTTTGAAAAAATACTTCAAAGAAATGGGGTCTCCTCATGATGTACATCACCATGAGACCCCATTTCTTTGAGGATTTTTTTCTTATAATTCTCACTACCTTGTCAATGGGGACCTTGGAATGGAGTATGACATCTATCAAAACATAAAAGGGGGAATTTTCATGGGTTTTATGGTTGTTATTTCCTTAGTAGACACAAATGAAATGTGGGTACATAGACAAGGTACATGAACTATTTGATAAAATTCCTCAATGATATATGTCCTCGTAGACTACAATGATTGCAAGATATCCACAAAATGGAAAATGTATGGAAAATTTGGTAGCATATATAAGGGAATGATTTGTTTGAAAAAATGCCTCAAAGAAATGTGGTCTCGTGGTGACATCCATCACCATGAGACCACATTTCTTTGAGGCATTTTTTCAAACAACTCATTGCCTTGTGAAATGTCATTCCATCACCATGAGACCACATTTCTTTGAGGCATTTTTTCAAATAGCTCATTGCCTTTTCTAACATGTTTGATAAAATGCTTTGGTAGACATGTATAGAAAAGGCACATGAACTATTTGATAAAATGCCTCAATGAGATATGTCTTCATGGACTACAATAATTGTAGGATATGCACAAAATGGATTTTTTGAAAAGGCTTTATAAAATTTAAATAAAATGCAATTTCTAGGTGTAAAACCAAATTCCAAAGCATTTTCCAACATCCCCCATGCCTATACCAAAATGGAAGATTTGGAAAGGGGTATGCGCATCCATAAAAAAGGAATGAGAAATGATGTATTATATTACATAGTTATAACTACTCTCATAAATGCGTATACAAATATGTATACAAAATGTGGAAGCATACATAAGGTAGGTCAATTGTTTAATAAAATTCCTCAAAGATATGTAGTTTAAAATGTAATTGGCAAGTGTAAAGAATTGTATAGTTTAAAATGTGCCAAGAGGGGCTAAGGGTATAATGAGAAAAAAACAATTTGATGAACATGGAATATGCATAATAAAAAGATCAAATCATAATATTAAGCATGTCCGATAAGGGATGATAAAGAAACATAATAGAATTAAGGAAAATATAAATAAAATGTGTAAAGATCTAAACAATGAAGATTTGAATGGAGGAACTGCCCAATTTTGTAGTCTTTTTCTTCTCGAATCAAACTCCACAACAATTTGAGTTTTTCACAAGCTTGATTCCTTTTAAATGTTCAATTATATATCACTCAAATAGAATTACAAACAACAATACAAATAACCAATGTATAATGTTAAATTCCTACGATTCAATCACAATTTACATTGCAACACTACAAAAATTGAGACTTGAAATGATATATCAAATTCGATGTGAAAACTCTATTATTTCCTCCTTCCTAAGTTAGAAATTCATAAAAAGATGGTGGAAAGTTCATGAAAAGGTGATAGAATGTGAAAATTTTGAATGCTCACTTCCCAATAGCATCAAAAAGCTATTTTTAGTTGAAACATGTGTACAACCAGGAGAATAATAGAAAAAGTGGCCTTGGATCATGGGTGTGCTGAATTTTTTACCATTTTTAGAGCAAGCCAAAATATGTATGCGTTATAATGCGAGTGCATTTTGTCTTGCTATAAAACATGGCTATATCCCAACTTCTTCAGAATGTGCTTGCATGGTGAAAATGTCAATTTTATAAAGGTTTCATCTCTCTCTCCCCTTATCCATCCATCCCTCCTTAGCCATCTAGGTCTCCCACTTAACCCTAAACCCTATCCCTAAACTCTCAACCCTAGACATTATGCCTTAAACCCTAATTCCTCAACCCTATACCCTTAAACCTCTCTCTCTCTACCTATCTCCTAGGTCTCTCTCTCTCTCTCTCTCTCTCTCTCTCTCTCTCTCTCTCTCTCTCTCTCTCTCTCTCTCTCTCTCTCTCTCTCTCTCTCTCTCTCTCTCTCTCTCTCTCTCTCTCACTCCCTATCTCTCACACTCCCTCTCTCTCCCTATATCTCAGGTCTCTCCCTCTAGAACCCTACCTAGATAACTCTCTCTCCCTCTCACTTTGACCCCCTCTCTCCCACTCTCTCTCTCTCTCAGGTCTCTCACTCCCACTCCCTCTTTGTCACTCCCTCTCTCACCCACTCCCTCTCTCTCCCACTCTCTCTCTCCCACTCCCTATTTCTTGCACTCCCTCACTCTCCCTATCTCTCAAGTCTCTCCTTCCCACATTCCTCTTTATCTCGAGTTTCTCCTCCCAAAACCCTAGCTAGATAACTCTCTCTCTCTATCTATCTCTCTCTCTATCTTTGTCTTTGTCTTTGTCTATGTCTTCATCTTTGTCTCTATCTCTATCTATGTCTCTATCTCTATCTTTGTCTTTGTCTCTATCTTTGTCTTTGTCTTTGTCTCTATCTTTGTCTCTATCTTTGTCTTTGTCTATGTCTTTGTCTTTGTATTTGTCTATGTCTTTGTCTTTGTCTTTGTCTTTTTCTTTGTCTTTTTCTTTTTCTTTTTCTTTGTCTTTGTATTTGTCTTTATCTTTTTTCTTTGTCTCTTTCTTTATCTTTGGCTCTATCTCTATTTTGTCTTTGTCTCTGTCTCTATCTTTTTCTCTTTCTTTGTCTCTATATCTATCTTTGTCTTTGTCTCTATCTCTATCTTTTTCTTTGTCTCTGTCTCTATCTCTATCTTTGTCTTTGTCTTTGTTTATATCTTTGTTTGTCTTTGTCTTTTTCTTTGTCTTTATCTTTGTCTTTGTCTTTTTCTTTGTCTTTGTCTTTTTCTTTGTCTCTGTATTTGTCTTTGTCTCTATCTTTGTCTCTATCTTTGTCTTTGTCTCTGTCTTTGTCTCTGTCTCTATCTCTATATATGTCTCTATCTTTATCTTTGTCTATGTATTTGTCTCTGTCTCTATCTTTATCTCTGTCTCTATCTCTATCTCTATCTCTATCTCTATCTCTATCTCTATCTCTATCTCTATCTTTGCCTTTGTCTTTGTCTATATCTTTGTCTTTGGATTTTTCTTTGTCTTTATATTTGTCTCTTTCTTTTTCTTTGTCTCTGTCTATGGATCTCTCTCTCTCTCTCTCTCTCTCTCCATCCTTAGTCATGTAGGTCTCTCACTTAACCCTAAACCCTCAACCCTGGACACTATGCCTTAAACCCTAATCCTCAACCCTTTACCCTTAAACCCTAATCTATCTATTTATCTCTCTCTCTCTCTCCCATTGCCTCTCTCTCACTCCCTCTCTCTCCCACTCCTTATCTCTCACACTCCCTCTATCTCCCTATATCTCAGGTCTCTCCTATTGGAAGTTTGGAAGTCTATATTCATTGATGTTTCTTGGCAACATAAGCATGAGGTGTACATACATAGGTTGATTCAGATGGCCCAGTTTTGTCATTGATTTCAACATTATGGGAAGCATATTTTGTGTTCAATACTAACTATATCAAAATCTATTCTATTAGAGGTTTGGTTAAGTGTTTTTTGTTGATGGTGTTACGGTCTAGTGCGTTGATTTTTGGGTATGCACTTCACTGCAAGAAGATATGTAATTGTACTCTCTTAATCGTATCATTATGACTAATTCAGACAACTATATTCAAGTTCTCAAGAAGTTTTTTGATGTGTACTAGAAGCTATCAATGATAGAGTTCAACTTTGTATACTACAATCATCTCTATGTTCAATATACCACTATGAGAGATTCTGCATTTTCTTGATAAGGTTGTTTTGATGTTGTAGTTCTAAAGGTAGTCTCTCTAATGTTGATGTAAAGAGAAACTAAAGTAATATTGAACTTGGAAGGTGTTTATTTTGAGAAGTGTGTGTTTGATTGGAAAAATTTTGATTAGGTCCTATTCTTGGTCGACCTAATGCAAGATACGTGTTGAGAATATTAATTATATTTTGTGGATGTTAGTTGAATCTATTTCAAATCCATGTCAACTTGAAATTAAGTACTATATGTTTTTCTTGGGCGAAAATATGTTTCTAAATATTGTATGGTGTCGACAAGAACTATTTTCGATTGTTTTGTTTAATCTAATTAGGTCAACCTAATTGATGTATGCAATGTATTTTGGTATATATATATATGAGATATTTTTGAAATTGAAAAGGGTAGAGGTGTGGAAGAATGAGAGATAAGTGGATGAGTGTACATAAATGACATATCAAATGTGAATGGTATTTAGTGGTAGAAGTTCATAATCAAAGTAGATTTATTGAGCAACTGCTAAGTAGGGTAGTACTTCATATTCAAAGCTTCAATGGAACTGAAATAAAACACAAGATAGGTGCACTTTGTATCAGTTCATACATTGGTAGTGAGCCCCTGTAATATATTATATATGGATATATTATATTGTGAGGTAATCCTCACCGTGATTTTTCCCATTTTTGGTTTTCCACGTAAAAATTTGGTGTTGATGTGTCTTATGGTGTCGTGTTCCTTTCAATGTTTTCATTCTTGTTTATAGTTAAATATTCTTTAATAATTGAATGGTTTAATTGGATATTGATTCACCCCCTCTTAGTATTTTGGGTATACAACAATTGGTATCAAATCTTGGTTCCTCTTACAAGTATAATAGCTTGAGGAAGGTCTTGAAATTCGAATAGATGGAAGATTTTAAAAAAATTATTCATCCAAAAGAGATTTATGTTGAACATATAGAAGAAAATAAAAGATTTGAAGGATAGCCTAAAGGAAGAAAATGAGTGCATTCAGAAGTTGAAGGAAAAATCTAGTGAAGTCAGTAATCAATTAAAGAAAGTAGATGAGGACATCACCAGACTAAAAGAACAACTGGAAGAAAAGAGAAAAATTGAATATGATCTAAAAGCTAAAATACAAAGGAAGATGGATGAATGTGCAAAGCTTGAACAAGAAGTGGTAATTCTGAAATCAGATTTGGAAAAGGCAAGAAGACATGAAGATAAATTTGTGACAAGCTCTACAATGTTGGGTGAACTGATTGTAGGACAAAAACCCTCTAAGGACAAAATTGGTTTGGGATTTGAAGGAAAAATTTCAAAATAAAATCAATCACCTGACATAAAGACTCAAAGAAATGGTAGATAATTCAAGAACCCAAGAAGCAATACCAGAAGGATTCCTATCAGACAACCTAATTCTCAAAGGTATTTACCTTTAATGATGACTGTTATTCTTACAATAGGTTTGGACATAGAGAAAAATATTATGGAAATAAAATGAAATAGAATGATGAAATGAATCAAAATACTTTGTCATTCTTTGGTCAATATTTTAAGTGCAAGAGAATTGGACATAAAGTTATAGAATGCAAAAGTTAGAAGTCAAACAAGATAATTTATCCATTCAATGGCTATTGTTATCACAATAATTTATTTGGACACAAGGCTAACCAGTGAAAATATAGATTGAACAAAGGACAATTTGGATGGAAGAATGTTGTGTGTTATAATTGCATCAAAATAGGACACTTTTCCAGAGACTGCTGAAGCAGATATATGAAAAGTGACTATCTGGTAAAGAGATATGAACCAATCATTAAGATTGATCTAAAAGAGGTTAAGAAGGAAATGGAAAGGATTTTGACAAAGGAAGGAGAATCTAAATTATCAATTTTATCTGTTTCGTCCCCTGGTACAGACAATATCGTCAGAAACTAAGCACATGCAATGGCTTAGGGGGAGCAATAATAGAAAAATTCTAAAACCCCCTAAAATACTAGGTTTCAAGTTGTGACATGAAGATATGTCTTAGAAAAAGGATTTCTAAAGCTATTGAAGAGAGTTGCAGAGGGAAATATTGCAATGTGGAAGTTTTCTCAAAGTTTGACAACTTTGTTTTTTAGCATTTATTGTTGACACATTTATCAATACAGGTCAAATCATGGAGTTCAAAAACATATTTGAAAAGAGAAATTCATTTGATGCAAAGGAAATGTAAATTTGAGGTGTGCTCAAGAAGCTAAACATCAAAACCCTATTCTTCGTTGGAGAAAATTCAAGAGGTATTCTACTTACACAATTCTTTTCATAATTTTCATTTGTAATGAATTGGATGGTTTGAAGGTAGTGAAGGCTTAAGATAAACCAAAAATCAAATTAAAGAGGTATTCTCTGATAATTTTTTCAAAAGATTCAGTGAGTGCATTTTTTGGCATTCCCCTTAGAGTTTTTCCTATTGAAGATATTTATGCATACATTTACGGTAAAATAGAGGAAATTTTGCTTGTTCGATTAAGTATTTTGTGGAAAAGTGAATTGGAAGAAAACTATGATACATACAAAACCAAATTGGAAGAGAAACTCGATGTGTGTCATAAATTCCCACTATTTGAATTCAACAAGAAGTACATTTGAATCACATTGAGTAGGATTCTTGATGAGTCTATTTGGATTGATGTTGTACACTCAATAACCAAAGAATCTATAAGGGATGTGACTAGTTTGTGGTCCTCTGATCCAATTCTAAGGAAAAATTATATGACTGATCAAGAGTTAATAGAAAATATCGGTGCAACTCTCGAAGGAAAATAACTTGTCTTGAGTATAATTAAAAATTCGGCCATCTGATATGCTGCAATGCTTATTAGACATAAAATTTGCTTACCTAGTAATGACTATATAGTCTATACTAATTTTGCATACATTGCATTTGATATATTTGACAATGGTATGGGCTATGATCTTTGCGATCTACTTTGATAGCACCTAATGAAGAATTTGAAAGAAATCAAAAAGAATAAAAAGGGTACATTTTTGTATGACACTTTAATAGTTTTCTTACTCTTTTACTTTATGAAGGATATACTAGTTATTGGAAAGGTTGAATGGACTAATACATAACCAATAGCACACTAGATAAGGAATCTCGTGATGAATCTTGGTGGTTTGGATGCTCAAGAAACTGCTCTTGCAACATTCTTTGGAATGTTCTAGATGAGGATGAATAAGAGGATAAGAATTCTAGAAAGTGTGGTGTAAAAATACTCCAAAGACATCAATTTCCTTGTCTCTACTAGTTTTTGTCACATGGAAGCAGTTGAGCCCAGACTTGTGTGGATTCATGAGTTAGATTATGAAGTAACTATGGATAAAGTTGATCATTATGTAAAAGTTCTTGTAGAAATTCCAAAGGACCCCAATAGAATAGAGTTAGAAGAAATGTCTATGATTGAAGCCTCTAGTAGTACAAAAAGAATAAGAAAGATGAGAAAAAGTTTTGCTATTAAGCAAGAGATCTTAGAACAAGAATTCAATTTGAGGTAACCCAAGATGAGCATGAAGGTGCAAACATACAAGACTTGGATGAAGCATTAAAATATTTACAAGAAGTGATTCCTGGTGCTGGCTTTAATTCATATGTGTCCACTTTGGAGAGGGAGAGAGCAAGAGAGAAATACTTGAGAGGGAGAGAAGGAGGGAGGGAGGGAGAGAGTCTTGAGATGGAGAGAGGGAGAGAGGGAGAGACTTGATATGGAGAGAGAGAGAGAGTTGAGAGAGAGGGGGGATTGAGAGTGAAAGGGAGAGAGAGAAAGAGAGAAAGACCTTAGAGGGAGAAAGAGAGATATGTTTGAGAGGGAGAGCGGGAGGTAGAGAGACTTGAGAGTGAGAGAGAGAGAGAGAGACCTGAGAGGGAGCGAGGGAGATACACTTGAGAGAGAGAGAGAGTGGGAGAGAGGAAGCTCTAAGAGACTTGAGAGAGAGGGAAGGAGGGACCTAAGAGTGAGAGAGAGAGAGAGAGAGAGAGAGAGAGAGAGTTGAGATGAAGAGAGGAAGAGATACAGAGAGAGAAAGAGAGAAGGAGAGAGGGAGAGAGGGAGAGCTTTTGTTAGTGTAATTAATCAATTAATTATTACACTAGCATAAGTTAATTTAGGTTTTAATTAATCATATTAGTCCTAAGTTGCATTTAATCATTTAATAAAGTTGTTAAGATAAGATTCCCTTCTAGAAGATGAGTTGTCTTTTCTAGAACTTATCTCCATCTTGTTATCATTCCCTAGGTAGTTGGTTAGGGTTTCTTGTTGTCACATGAAGTGTGATTTGAACACTTGGCAACATCCTTTTCATTCTAGGTTTAACACTTGCCTATATAATCAGGCATATGTACTCTTTGTAATTATCCATCTATCAATCGATCAATACTTTCTTTGTGGTTGAATATTTCTTCAAATCCTTGTTTGTTTTCTTCATCCATTCTCTTCCTTGTGACAGGTATCCATTTGCATGCAGGTGATCTTGGAGTCTGAAGTTGGTTTTGACAACTTCTACATGGTATCAGAGCTTTCCTACTACATGCCTGTTCTTGTTTAAAGAGTTTGGAGCTATTTGGAGCTACAAGGGTTTGTTGCATGTCGTTTTTTATTGGAGCCGTCATCATATTTGCTTCAAAAATCCAGTTTTCACTCATTTGTACGAAAAATGATTTCTGGGTTTTGTAGCCAGTGTTGAAATCTGAACTGGGTATCTTTTAGATTTTGCATATCTTGCACATATCTGGAGAAAATTGCAGTCTAAAAAGCGTCAGGCATCATTTTTCTCCCGGCTAAAGGTTAAAAAAAAATCAGTTTTTCATCTTCTGCTTGTTGGATCAAAAAATGATTTCTCAGTTTTGTTTCTAGCATCAAAATATTTCTGGGTTTTTATTTTTATCTACAAACAGTGAGTAGATTTTCCAGAAATCAAGTTAGAAATAAACGTTTTTTGCTAGAAAATTCGTTTCCTACAAGCTGAATTCAGTTTTTGAAAAATTCATAACTTTTGGCCACGATGTCCGTTTTTGGCAAACGAGATATTAACGAAAAGCTTGTTTCGAGCACTTCATAGTGGTGTATGCCATGTTTTCAGATTTGATCATCTACACAAATCTGAAGTTATTTTCATCATGGAGGCAGATGTAAGCATTGGTTTGTGCATGCACTCTTTTTTGTTTGCATGCAGTAGGTTTGCATTTTGTTTTTAATTTATGCATATTTAGGCATTCTCTCCTTTTTTAATCATTGGGTATTGTAATAAATGAACTGATATAAAGTTCCATCAGGGGGGTTTCTTGCATAATAATTTAATTAGAGTGTGCATGCACTTTGATCTTCATTGTGTTTTGATGACAACTTGCATGGGTTGTAATCTGGTTTCTTAGTTTCTTTTGGCCACTATTTTGTCTTAGTTTGACACATATCAGATTCATATCGGTTCACACTTTAGATTGAGAGCCTATGGTTAATGATCTGCATCGGATCCATCTTAGTTTGAAGGCCACTAAATTTGTGGTTAATGTTCTTGAGTCTTTATGGTACTTGTTCCCATGGAAAAATTTTAGTCTCAATTTGACATCGGCATCGAAATTAACAGCTTCTAGATTCTATCATCATCTTTTCATCTACTGTTGCTTTATGGATTCCAGGGTTGTTCCAGTTTGGTGTTTGCGAGTGTTCCGTGGCATCGGGTCTGTTGTTGCATTATTATGATTCTGATATGGTTTCTTGTAGACAGAAGTATCTTTCCTTGCTTGTCGGATTGCAGTTCTAGTGTTACTCCACAATGTGCTTCTAGTGCTTCTTTGCTGCAGTCATCTCATTGTAGGGGGGGTTGTCCCATTGGGTTTTCCTTCTCTACCTCATTATTGTACCTAATCAGGCCTTGTTGCCGGGACCCATTCATGCTTTCTTGCATTCATCTTAGTTTTAGGTGCATGCTTATCTAGTCTCCCTAAGTTGCACTAATGGGGGGGTGTTAGTGTAATTAATTAATTAATTATTACACTAGCATAAGTTAACTTAGGTTTTAATTAATCATATTAGTCCTAAGTTGCATTTAATCATTTAATAAAGTAGTTGAGATAAGATTCCCTTCTAGAAGATGAGTTGTCTTTTCTAGAACTTATCTCCATCTTGTTATCATTCCCTAGGTAGTTGGTTAGGGTTTCTTGTTGTCACATGAAGTGTGATTTGAACACTTGGCAACATCCTTTTCATTCTAGGTTTAACACTTGCCTATATAATCAGGCATATGTACTCTTTGTAATTATCCATCTATCAATCAATCAATACTTTCTTTATGGTTGAATATTTCTTCAAATCCTTGTTTGTTTTCTTCATCCATTATCTTCCTTGTGACAGGTATCCATTTGCATGCAGGTGATCTTGGAGTCTGAAGTTGGTTTTGACAACTTCTACAAATTTCAGAGGAAGATTGTTTTCCCATGTTGGAACCCTCTAGAATAAGAAGTGATACAACCATCAAACAAAACCATTACAACTCAATTAAACATTCATGTCATTAAAACCTTCAAGATTAATAACATGTCATTAGATCCTTCATGTAAAAGGTATAAAATCATCATGAATAAGAATCATTATCTTTCAACCATGATACATAAACAAGAATATTATGTACACCATAGGCTTTTGATGCAACCTTCAAACAAAAGCCTTAGAAGATAGCAAGATACATATTTATTAGATTGTTCATGTGAAGTCTTTACAATAATAATGATCAACAAATAAGATAGCACTCAATCATGATGCATGAATAAACACTATATATGAACAAACACTAAATTAATAGATTAATTAATATTTATTACTAATTTTTTATCTCATCATTATACTATTATATTCATAAATTCAGCACTAAAAATATCCATCTAGCCAAATTCTTTATAAATTATCCATCCAAGGTCAAATTCTTTGTAAAAATAAGATCATTGTCTTAGTAAAGGTTTGCGGCTCTCTGTTGCATCTCTTCATTTATTTGTGTTTTCCTATTTAGAATGTGAATTTCTCCTCTCCTCTAGCCATCATTGGTGCTCATCTAAATCCACTTCAATGGACCTAACAACATCAACAACATTTTAGATATTTGATGCAAAACGCCTCAAATATAGGTGAACATTCTTAATTTTGAATAGCTTTAACTTGATCATAAATGGTTCTAACATTCATACTAATTTTTTCTCGAAAGCGAGCACCATCGGATGCAAGTAGTGGAGGTTGGGGGTTATAAGGTGGAGTGGGTGGAGCTGAAGGGTGTGGATCCATGATTTAGATATAATTGAACTTGCATTAAATTTGTAATTTCAAAATGTAAGATACATGTTTAAAAATCCCCTTAAACCATTTAGTATAAATGACTTAATTGAATACAAATGAAAAAATGTGGAAAGCTCATTTATGTCTAAGGCATGTAAATGAAAATAAATAATTGTTAAAATGATGTGAAATATCATTTAAAAATACATTAATTTTTTACCTCACTGCAATGTGGAAGTGTTAAGCTCCAAATTGACAATACTTAATGAATTTGGATACATAGTCAGTAATGGCTAAACAAAACTTGTCCCAGCAGCCATAGGTAAATGGGAAAATTTAATGGGTAATAATTGATGGGCTATGCCGGAGGCTATCATATTCCTAGATAGCCCATCGATTATTATCCATTATCTTCACCCATTTTCCTATGTCTACTAGGACATGTTTTGTTTGGCCAATACTAACTATGGATTCAAATTCACTAAGTATTAGAAATTTAGAGCATAATACTTCCAACAAGGGTCCCTTCTACTTTGAGAGTTGAGGAGAGTCAAAAGAATTAAAAAATTAAAAAATAATTGTTTAGCAAAGAAATACTAACTTAAGAATAAGCAACAAAGAAATAATTTTAGAAACACGAGAATTGGTGATAAAGAAGAAGGAAAAATAGACAAGAATGTAAAACAGTTTAAATAAATGCAGAAAGGGAGTAGTGAAGGTTTAATTTTATGTTTGTTTAGGATACTAGGTTCAGTTTTATGTTTTTTCAGTAATGAAGGTTCATTTATTTTGTTTGATGTTTTCTTCGGTTTTCCACTAACCAAGGTTTTAAACTTTTTTGTAGGTTTAGATTGAAATGAACAAATTCAACAAAACTACAAAGAATGCAAAAAAAATCTAAGTTAATCACTAATTAGAAAAACAAATGTAGAAAAAAAAACAAACACATACATGGAACATGTCGGAGGTCACTACGCATGATGGAGGTCATTGCTCAACTGGTAGCGTTGTGAAAATGAGGTAGAGTTCGGGTTATAAAGTCCTCAAAAAATGGATATTTTTTTGCTATATATTCTGAATATATAATAAATTTATTAGATATAAATATATCATTATATATTTCATATGTACTATATATTATATACTAAATATATTATAGTATATTATATAGAATATATACTATAATATATATAATTTATATTCTATATATTGTATATATTAAATATATATAATATATAATATATTTAATACAGTATCCCTTTGAAGTCTCTATCTCCCTCTTAGATCTTTAATATATATATATTTAATAGAGGGAGAGAGAGAGAGAGAGAAAGACTTGAAAGGGAGAGATGGAGAGAGAGAGAGAGAGAGAAAGACCTGAGAGGGAGAGAGGGGGAGTGAGGGTGAGAGAGAGAGAGGGAAAGAGTGGGAGAGAGAGAGGGAGAGGGAGGAGGAGAGAGAGAGAGAGAGGGAGAGAGAGAGAGAGGGGTAAAAACCTGGGAGGGAGAGAGGTAAAGAGATTGGGAGAAAGGGAGAGAGAGAGGAAGAGAGGGAAAGACCTAAGAGGGAGATAGGGAGAGTGGTAGAGAGATGGAGATGGAGAGTAGGAGAGATAGAGAGAGAGAGAGAGAGAGAGAGAGAGAGAGAGATTGGGGAGAGGAAAGAGAGTGGAGATAGGAGAGAGAGAGAGAGAGAGAGAGAGGGAAAGAGGGAAAAGAGGATAAAGGAGAGAGAGAGAGAGAGAGAGAGAGAGAGAGAGAGAGAGAGAGAGAGAGGAAATAATCTAGAGGAGAGGGAGTGAAGAGAGAGAGAATAAACATATATTACATAGAGAGAGATGGAGAGTGGGAGAGAGGGAAATACCTGAGAGGGAGAGTGGGTTTAGGGTTTATAATTTACGGTTTATGGTTTATGATTTAGAGTGGGAGATAGGGAGAGGGAGAGGGAGAGAGGGAGAGAGGGAGAGAGGGAAATATAGTGTGTGAGAGAGGGAGAGAGAGGGGGGAGATAGAGAGAGAGAATCCTTAGAAGGATAGAGGGAGAGAGAAAGTGGGAAAGAGAGAGATAGATGGAGAGAGAGGGGGGAGAGTTGGAGAGAGAGATGGAGAGTGGGAGAGAGGGATAGAGGGAAAGACAGAAGAGAGAGAGAGGGAGAGGAGTGGGTTTAGGTTTTAGGTTTTGGAGGGGGAGAGAGAGAGAGAGAGAGAGATAAATTCCTAAGAGGGAGAGATGGAAAGAGAGAATGGGGGTGAGAGTGGGAGAGTGGGAGGGAGGGAGAGAGGGATAGAGAGGGAGAGGGAGGGAGAGAGAGAGGGGGGGAGAGAGGGGGGGAGAGAGTGGGAGAGAGGATGAGAGAGTGTGTGGGAGAGGTAGAGAGAGAGTGTATGTGTGAGAGAAAGGGAGAGAGGGAAAGAGATTGATAGAGAGGGAGATAGGTAGACAGAGAGAGTGAGAGAGGGAAAGACCTAAGAGAAAGAAAGAGAGAGAGAGAGAGAGAGAGAGTCCTGAGAGGGAGAGTTTGAGAGAGAGGGGAAGAGGGGAAGAGGGGCAGAGGGAGAGTGGGAGAATGGGAGAGAGGGAGAGAGGGATAATATATATTATATATACATATATTATTATGTATTGATATATATTATATATTTATTTTTTTGTTTGATAAATCATTGTTAAGGGGCAACACCCATCACTTTTGGCTAGAGTTATGAACCAATGAGGCCACATTCGGGGGACCTCATCCCCTTCATTCATATTTCTACGCCTACATACATTCCTTCCAATCTCCCTATAGGACTCGACATCATTCCTCCATCTTTTTTACTTGTTTGCATTCACACTAAGCTCCATGTAGGACTCGACACCATTAATCTTGTCTACTTCGCCTGCCTGCATTCTAGCCAAGCTCCCTATAGGACTTGGCACCAATCCTCTATCTCAACACCCCTATCAGCTCCACTTCTCCATCAATCCCTCTAGATCCTAGACCCCACAGTAGCACACGCCATCCACCACTTTCCCACCCCTCTATGTGTTGATCGTTGCCACCCTTGCATAGGCTCTCCTCTGCCATCCATGCATCGCCCAAAGTTCCCTTCATTCTCTGGATAGTGATAGTTCATCCCACCTTCCACTAGTGGGATTCAAACTCAAGACATCGGGGAAGTTGTTGCTTGCAACTTGTTGTTACACTACGAGGTCATCCCATATTATATATTATATATTATATATTAATATATAGTATATATTATATATTAATATAATATTAATATATAATATATATCATATATCATAAAAAATAATCATTCTTAAAAATCAAGTAAATGGTTATCTGTTATGAACGGATATCTATTTTCTTTGTTATAGGTTATACACTTGTACGAGCAACAATATATATTAATATAATATAAAATAATATTATATATTATAATGGGTAAGTGCACCAATCTGTGACACAATTTTGGTGTCAAATTGCAAAAAAAACCCGTAATAGGCCATATTGTGCTCACCAAAATTGGAGAGCACCAAATAGGCTTGGTAATACCGAGCCTATTTGGCGTGTGCCAAATGGTTTGAATTTTGCAATGAGTGAACAAGTGTGAGTTCTCTTTCTTTTCGCAATGGATTTTGGAATGCATTTTTCTAAACTCTTTTATTTTCGCTTTCTCTTCCAGGGAAACTATATACATGAAATAAACATTTAAGTATAAGTTTACATTTACATATAGACATTTACTTTCTTATACTTTAAGTTATATTACATGTCTATAGGTAGGATGTTTGAGAGTGGTTTCAGATCTCTAGGAATTATAATGCAAATTCTAGTTTTTGGAAGATCTTAAAAATTTCCAACTTAGTCAAATTTCAGTAATCAGTAATTCAAATTTTAGTAATCATGAGGTCAAATTTTAGTATTCAACAAGTTGTATCATCTTTCTCTCTCCTTCTCTCTACTCTCTATCTCTCCACTCCCTCTCTCTCTCCCTTCCTCTCTCTCTCTCTCCCCTCTCTCTCTCTCACACCCCTTTATCTCATCCCTACATCTACCTCCCTCCCTCCCCTCTCTACTTCTCTCTATCTCTTCTCTCTCTACATCTCCTTCCCTCTCTACTTATCTTTATCTCCCCTCTCTCTCTCTTTACCTACCTCTCCCTCCATCACTTTGCATCTCACTTATGTCTCCCTCCCTACCTCTTTCCCTCTCTACTCTCTATCTCTCCTCTCCCTCCCTCTACCTACATCTCTCTCTCACTCTTTATCCCTCTCTTCCCCTGATTTCTCTCTAACTCTCTCCTCTCTATCTCATAATTATCTCTCCCTCCCTATAACTCTCCCCTCTCTATCTCACCACTCTCTCCATCTCTCTCTCTCACACACAAACCTCTATCTCCCTCGCTAACACTCCCTTCCTTCCTCCTTCCTTCTCTACTTCTATCTATCTCTCCTCTCCCTCCCCTTATTTTTGTCTCTCCTCCCAATCTCTCTCACTATTGTCCCTCCCTCCCTCCCCCTATTTCTCTCTCAATTGATCTTTTTCTCTATCTCACCATTCTCTCTCTCACTCACACACATACCTCTATCTCCCTACCTCTCCCTCCCTCCCTATTTTTTTATCTCTCATCTCTCTTTCCCTCTCTATACATTACTCTCCCTTCATTACTCTCTCTCCATCCCTCTCTATCTCACTCATGCCTCCTTCCCTACATCTTTCCCTCTCTACTCTCTATCTCTCCTCTCCCTTCCTCTACCTACCTCTCTCTGTCTCTCCATCCCTCTCTTTCTCTCTCACTCTCTCCTCTCTATCTCACCATTATCTCTATCCCTACCTATCAACCCCTCCTCTCTAAATCACCTTTCCCTCTCTCCCACTTTCCCTCCTCCCCTCTCACTCCCTCCTCTCTAAATCACCATTCTCTCTATCCCACTTTGCCTCATTCCCTCTCTATGTCTCACTTATCCCTTTCTACCTCTCCCTCCCTCAGACCTCCCTCTCTATTTATATCTATTTCTCATTCTCTCCTTACCTCTCTACTCTCTATCTCACCACTCTCTCCATCTCACTCTCCCACCTTCCCTCTCTCCCTCCTATCCAACCTCTCTCCTTCCCTCTCTACATACCTCTCCCTCCACCACCTACCACTCTCTCCCTCACCACTCTTTATCTCTTTCTCTCTCTCCCCCTTCCTCTCTCCCCTCATTTTCTCTCCTCTCACTCTCTCCCTCTCACACACACTCACCTCTATCTCCTCCTTTCCTCTCCCACCATACCTCCACTCTCTACTTCTCTCTATATATCATCTCTCTCTAAATCTCCTTCCATCTCTATTCTCTCTCTCTCTCTCTCCCTCTCTCTCTCTCATCTCTCTCTCTCTCTCTCTCTCTCTCTCTCTCTCTCTCTCTCTCTCTCTCTCTCTCTCTCTCTCTCTCACACACACACACCTACCTCTATCTCCTCCCTACCTGTCCCTCCCTCCCCTCTCTACTTCTCTCTATCTCTCCTCTCTCTACATCTCCTTCCCTCTCTACCTATATTTATCTCTCATATACCTTTGTTTACCTACCTCTCCTTTCATCACTTTGTATCTTACCTATGTTTCCCTACCTACCTAGGGTTGAGGGTTTAATGTATAAGGTAGAGGGTTTAAGGGTTGAGGGTTGAGATTTGAGGGTTTAAGGGTCGATGGATTAAGGGTTGAGGGTTGAGGGTTAAGGGGTTAGGGTAGAGAGTTTACTTGGGTTTTAAGGGTGTAAGGGTTGAGGGTAAAGGGTATTGGGTTTAGGGTAGAGGGTATCGAGGTGAGGGTTGAGTGTTTAAGGGTTTAAAGGTTGAGGGTATAGGGTTGAGGGATTATAGTAGAAAGGGAGGGAAGGATGGAGGGAGAGATGGAGGGAGAGATGGAGGGAGAGATGGAGGCAGAAGTGAGATAGAGAGAAGGAGAGAAGAGGAGAGAGGGATAGAGATATATGAGAGTTGAGGATCCAATTTATAGGATAGAAGGTTGAGAATTGAGGTTATAGGGTGGAGGGTAGAGGGTTGAGGTTAGAGGGTAGAAGGTTTAAGGGTTTAGGGTTTTGCGTTGATGATTTAGGGTTGAGGGTAGAGGGTTTAGGATATAGGTTTAAGGGTATATGGTTGAAGGATTAGGGTTTAAGGGTTGAGGGTTGAGGGTTGAGAATTGAGGGTTAAGGGTTCAGGGTTTAAGGGTTGAGGGTCAAGATTTTAAGGTTGAGGGTAGAGGGTTGAGGGTATAGGGTTGATGGATTAGGGTTTAGGGTCCAACATATAGGGTACAAGGTATAGGGGTTGAGGTTTTAGGGTTAAGGGTTTAGGATTGAAGTTTGAGGGTTGAGGGTTTAAGGGTTAAGGTTTGAGGGATTAGGGTAGAGAGTTTAATTGGGTTTAAGGGTTTAAGGGTTTAGGAATTAGGGTTGAGGGTATTGGGTTGAGCGTAGAGGGTAGAGGGTTTAAGGGTTTAGGATTTAAGGGTTGAGGGTTGAGGGTTTAGGGTATAGGTTTGATTGTTTAAGGTTTTAAGGGTTGACAATAGAGGTTTGAGGGATTAGGGAAGAGACGGTGGGATGGATGGAGGGAGAGATAGAGGGAGAAGTGAAATAGAGATAAGGAGAGAAGAGGAGGGATGGAAAAATATAGATGAGGGTTGAGGATCCAATGTATAGGGTAGATGGTTGAGAATTGAGGGTATAGGGCTGAGGACCTATAGAGTTGATGGTTTAGGGTATTGGGTTGAGGGTATAGGGTTTAAGGGAGATGGGAGAGAGATAGATGGATTGAGTGAGTGATAAAGAGACCTGAGAGAGGGAGAGGGGGAGAGGGGGGAGGATGGAGAATACTTGAAAGAGAGAGAGAGAGAGAGAGGAGGAGGGAGTGGGGAGGGAAAGATAAGAGGGAGAAGGGAGGGTTAGGGGAGTGACAGGGTAGAGGGTTTAATGTTTAGGTTTTAAAGGGTTAAGGGTTTAGGTTTGAGTTTAGAATTAGAGAGGAGAGGAATAGAGGAGGTGAGTGAAATATGTCATAAGAGAGAGAACCTAGAGAGGAGAGGGAGGGAGGGAGTAGGACTAGGAGATCTTAGAGAGAGAGAGGGGAGAAGGGGAGTGGGAGAGAGGTA
>CM021101.1:384924275-385000768 GCA_007115665.2 Sequoiadendron giganteum | reverse complement strand
AGAGAGATAAGAGAGAGGAGGGAGGGATAGGTAGGGAGAGAGGGGTGAGATAGAGAAAAAGAGATTAGAGAGGGAAGAGGAAAGAGGGAAGTGAGATAGGTGATAGAGATGTGTGATGGAGCTGAAAATTACAGAGATAAGGAAGAAGGTGGAGAGATTGAGAGGGAAGGAGGGGGAGAGAGAAATATGTATAGAGGGATAGGTTAGATAGAGAGAAGTAGGGAGAAAAGGTAGGTGAAAGGAAGAGAGAGGGAGAGAGAAAGGGGGAGAAAGAGAGGTGAGATAGATAGAAGTAGAAAGGGAAGGAGAGAGGGAGGGAGGGAAGGAGAGAGAAGTAAGATAGAGAGAACTAGAGAGGGAAGGAGAGAAATAATGACAAGATAGAGAGTAGACATGGAAGGAGAGAAAGGGAAGCAGAGAGTGAGAGAAAGAGGGGAGAGAGAGGGAGAGAGGGATAGGTAGGTATAGAGAGAGGTGATATAGAGAGTAGACAGAGAGATATAGAGATAAAAGGAGAGGGATGGGAGATAGAGAAATATAGAGAGGGAAGGAGGGAGGAAGATATATACTGGAGAGGAAAGGAGAGAGAGATAGACATGTAGAGACATAGTTCTTGAGCTCAAGGAAGATATTGTTAGATAAAGGGATGGAGATAGTGAGAGAGAGAGAGGTTTAGACAATAAGAGATGAAAATGAGTGAGATAGAGAGAGAAAGATGAAATTTGACCTCTTGAGTACTAAAATTTGACCTCCTGATTATTGAAATTTGACATGTTGATTACTGAAATTTGACTAAGTCTAAATTTTTTAAGATCTTCCAAAAACTAGAATTTGCATTATAACTCTTAGAGATCTGAAACCACTCTCAAACATCCTGCCTATATATACATGAAATATAGCTTAAAGTATAAGAAAGTAAATGTCCGTATGTAAATTTCAACTTATACTTAAATGTTTATTTCATTTATATAGTTTCCCTGACAGATAAAGCAAAAATCAAAGAGTTTACAAAAATGCATTCCAAAATTTATGAATGACATTTGGCGCTAGCCAAATGAAGCAGCCCATTTGGCAAGCGCCAAATTGGGCATGCACCAAATAAGTTGCATTGGGAAATACCAACCCTATGGGTTGGATTTTGCATTGGGCATCTGACCCAACGGTTTGGACAACCATTTCATGAAATTGACGTGATTTTTTGAAATGGTGCAAAATTTCTTCATATTTTTGTTTGTGCTCCCCGTCTCATTTGCACATTTTTCAATGCAATTTTATAAAAAAATCGTGATAGCGTTAACCTCTCTCTTAGCTATCTAAATATATATAAAAAAATTCATTTTGATTTAGTTAAGGTTTTGATCCATGGCTTCTATTGTAAATGCCTTTGTTTTAGGTCAAAAACCAACATGTGCTAGGTTTAGGATAGATTTTTACTCGTTCATTAGAACATGAAACAAATTTCAGTTTTTGAAACTAGACTCCATTCTACACATGATGAAAAAAAAAATCAATTTTCAATTAGTTTGCAAAAACATTGGGGGGGAGCACGCTCAAATTTCATCTTTTCAGGATGTGTCCACTTTGAAAATTCATAAAATATTATATATTCATTAAAAAAATTATCTGAAAGAACGAGGATAAACTTCATGGTGTTAGCTAATTTCTCACCATTGGGATTTTTGAAATTCTAAAAAAAAGTTAATCAAAAAGGGGGAGCCCTCAGGCACTATGCCTTTTTTAAAAAAAAATACAGGACCTATTTTGGGCCCCGCCCCTTTTTGAGATCCTTAATCTTCATTAATTTCAAAAAAAATAGTAGCTTAGAAACTAGACTCAAAGCACTTCAACTTTGTTCTTGCCACATCTTGAAATTTTGAGCGTAACTATCTTCATTTTCTCGTGCAAATCAGATTTTGTTGATTTCAGAAGAAAAAAAACAAACAAACAAACAAAGTGGCATCTTAAGAGCCAAAATTGTGTCACAAATTGGTGCACATACCCTAATATATATTAATATATAGTATATAATATATAAATATATATAATAAATTAATATTATATTATTATAATATTTTTTTGGATAAAAGGCATGAAAGCCTATATTATATGTATTATATAATAAAAGATTACATCTATTTATGTAGAAAATAGGCAAAGATTGCTAGAAAAGTTTGCACACTATATCTTATCTAAACAAAATTCCTTCTACAAGCTGCCAATGAAGCAAAATAACAAAAAATTGTAGATGTCGATATACTTTCCCATAGACTATTGTTGTAAAATCATAACCCTCCTTCCATAGAAACTATGACGTAAACAAAAACTGATAGCCTTCTTCGAGATATTGTAAAAACATTTTGAATGAGGTTGGAACTGAGGAGAATAAACTATTCCTCTTCCATTTGATCACCACCCTGCACTGAATTCTCATCTTAACCTTCAAGGACCTCCTACAAATGCAATTAATTTTAAAAAAAATAGAAGCCAACTAGAGGCTCCTTACCTTTCAACTTTGCTTGAACAATGTGATCCCTTGCTATATTAGCCTAATACTCACTAACAGAGTATTCAACAACATTTCGACTTGGAAACAACTCCACTTTATCATCAAGTGGCATAGATGATGGAGCACCAGCTTCCACTTCAACATAATAGGGTTTCCGGGGAGGATGGGGAATGTGCTTGCTAAGGAAATAAACTGCATAATACTTTTCATTGATATCAAAATACATGGTCACACAGATACGCTTGCAATTATTTCTTAAAGCCGTCAAGAGGATGTTATCATTTCTATATTGCAATGCAAGCCTAATTGCCTCATAAATTTCATCAATGCCCAAATGATGTTTAACGTGCTCCCTAGAAAATAATCCTCATAAATACCCATCACCAGATAATACATTATACCCTTGCACAGCTTGTAACAGAGCGTTGTTATCCAAGATTTGGGGTTTTACAAATTTGCACACAATTATTTCCAACTCTACTAAGGATTGAAGCAGATCCAAGATATTCGACAAGAACATAGACAGTACCTAAGAAGGAAAGATTAACATATAATATATAAAGATTAATATAATATTAATATATATTAATATATAGTATATATTATATAAATATATATAATAAATTAATATAGTATATTAATATAAAATAAATATATATATTATGACATATAATAATTCATAACACTAAAGTAAATGGATATTCATTTCATTTTTTAAAGGATTGTAAAGGTAGACTTGCACGTACAACGACAAGCATGTCAAGTGGAAGACAAAAAAGATATTTGTTTCAAAATAGATTTTTATTTTGTAAGTTATATAAAAAATAAAAGGGTCCCTACATTCTTTTTGTCACAAAATTCTAGTGCTTTATGTTTGCATCAATCAAAAATTTGTTTTTGAAATATTCTCTTACACTTTTTTATAATTACAATCATTTGTGTGTGTTTTTTTGCTGATGCAATGGGGAGGAGCAATCGTCGTAAGAGAAAAGGTAAAAGGAAACTAATAGTAGATGAAATTGAAGCATATAGAGAAAAAGATAAAGAAAGTCATAGGAAAAGAAGACAAGGTATGAAAAAATTCAAATTGAAGCTTCTTTTGCACCGTTAAATGTTAATTCAAGTGAAGATGAAATAGAAATTGAAAATATTAAACATCATATTGAAATTGAAAATAAAAATGTGAATAACATTGAGAATGAAAATGTTGTTGAAAATGAAATTGTTATTGAAAATGAAATGTTGTTTAAAATGAATTTTTTATTGAAAATGAAAATGTTGTTGAAAATAAAATTGTTATTGAAAATAGTGAGAATGAAAATGTTAATAACATTGAACTTGAAAATGAAAATGTTGATAACATTGAAAATGAACCTTATATAACACCTAATTACAAGAGAACCCCTAAATGGTTGGTTGAAATAGATAAGAACATAATTGATAATCTCGAAGGAAAAAGGTCACAATGAATGATTCCTTTTTGGGCTACCAAAATGTTCAATGAATACTTTTTAGATAAGACATTAACCAAAAAATGTCAACTTTTTGAGCAATTACTTAAGATTTACAAAATGAGACCATTATTTTAAAAATTGAAGATTTGTGTCACAAAAAAATTGAAAAAAGTATTATTATTGTAAACAATATTTGTAATGTTCTATCCTCTATTGGAAATACTAGTAAGTAAAAATATAAAATGGCTACTCGTAGAGTGATCACAACCTCACTAGTAAGCCATCATTTGAGAAAGGCTCTCTTAATGAGACAAACTTGTATTGATTTAAACTTAAATCGTAAAACATTGAATAGAGCACTCTCAAGAAGAGGAAGACTCGATAGTCCTCTTCAAAATGATACGTGAGATTTTAGTGGGAGGATTCCATGTGTTGATAAGAAGCTAATCGATAATGTAAAGATGCAAATTCAACAATTTTGGAACTCTCACTCTGGAGTATCACCGAATGTAAAGGATGTTGTAAAGTTACAAATTGGTAATCGAGATCGTACACCACATCCTAAATATTTTTTGGAATGTATCCAAACAATTTTGTACAAATAATTTTGTCAAGAACATCCAAATTTGCAAATCTCACAAAGGGATTTTGAGTCTTGCAATTCATTTTATTCTGTACCTGTTAATGTTCATAATACATGTTGTTGTAAAGACTATGTTGATTTTTCAATGTATCATGAATTATTATGCCATATTCATTCTACTATGCATACTGACGAAATGTTGCAGGAGTGTCATGCAATGCAACTTCCCAAGTCATCCAGGGAGTTGTTAGATTCATTTTTATGCATTAGAGGTGATGGTTGCTTATTTTATATAACTTTTGTTTAAATAAAACTTGATTGCAATGTGGTGGTTTATCAAAGTTTGTAACATGTTTTCATGAGGGCAACAATCATGATTTTGGTAACAATATTGTTGAGAAATGAGATAGTCAAATATGCATTGAAGAGTGGAGGTGAGGGTTATAGATGTGAGTTGGTTGCAAGAGAGATAAGTATTGTTGGTTTTATTTTTTATTTTAAGAAAAATACTTTCGATAAGTATGCAAGGCATAGCCACGTCACAATGGTTGGATCGGAAATTTAGGATCTGTAAGGACTCTTTCCCAATTGGAACTATTATATTTGTAGTTGATTTTGCTCAAAATTATACATTGCAACCATAAAATGAACTTTAATCACAATATTATAATTCTACTAAAATTTCCATTCTTGTCCACATAACATATAGGCATGCCCTTGATAGTACAGAAGAGGACAGGAAGATAATCAAGGAGTACCATTTTTACATGAGTGATGATAGATCTCATTCATCTAAGTTTGTACAACATTGTTTTGAAAAAAAATTGAGTTCTTGCTGGAAAAAGGAATTACAATGGGTCAACATTTGATTTGGTCGGATAACTAAATAGGGCAATTCAAGAATGCTCGCATGTTTTATTGGTTGAGAAGGATGCACATAGAGAGGAGGGTACCACTTATTTGGATTTTTTTCAAAGCTAGGAATGGAAAATTTGAGCATGATGGTGCAGGTGCATGTGTGAAGAGACCTTTGGCTAAGGAATAAATGAAGATCAAAGGTGGTGCAATATTCAGTGATACACATTCTATTCTTGATTGGTGTATCTATGCACTATCACAAGGAGGGACACTTGATTCGCAATTGTGTAGGTTCTTTTTGTTGGTTGAGGAGGGCATAGTGGGAGACAAAATAGAATGTCAAACAATTAGAGATTCTTCAAATATGCATTCATTTTGAAGCTCAGATGCGGGTGCATGGACCATATGGACATGAGAGATGGCTTATTTTTGTCAGAATTGTATTCAGTGTGATTGGGATCAGTGTGAGTCAAGTGGGTAGATACATGGATTCCATAGTACCTAACCCCTTTATCTGTAGCACAATCCTCATTAGAAGATGTAATGGAAATTTCACTTGACTACAACCATATTTTAGATCTTGTATAGCCACGACATGTCTATGTAGTTGTGGCACAGTAGGGGAATGAAGAGGGATCAAATTATTGGTTGACACGATGTGTATAGGGAAAGAAAAATCTAACACAATTGATGACAGATGATAATGGGTTCATGTATCCTACAGGTTCAGTTATTGTTTCTTGAACTTGGTTGCATTACCATATCATCATCGTTTAGGTTATTTAGAATAATATAGATTTGTTATTCTAAGAATCTTTTCTAGTTTTCATTACCACTTCATTGGCATTTAGGTTGTTTAGTATAATATAAATTTGTTATTTTAAGTATATTTAGATGTTGATAAAAAAACTTATGATCATATAGGTTCAGTTGTTATTTTTGGAACTTGGTTGCGAACATATATGATTAGAAAGAATGATGTACCTACATTTGAAGACTATGAGAAACACAAAACTATTCTCATGTATTCGCACCTTTTTATAGCAACAAATGTTAAGTTATTGAGACATCATGCTAGACCAAAAACAAAAGAACTATGGACAATTAGTAGTGTTGATCATGAAGCATTACTAGAAACTCTGAAGGTAAAAGATGACCCTTCATATACACTTGAGTAACGAATCATTTTTTGTATGGGAAAGGTATGATATTGTTCATCACATTTTGATATTGTTTATCTCCTAAGGTTTATTATTTAGGTTGTTTAGAATAATATAGATTTTTTATTCTAAGCATCTTTTCTAGTTTGCATTACCAATTCATCAACATTTAGGTTGTTTAGAATAATATATATTTATTAGTCTAAGCATCTTTTCTATCATGACCATATAGATTTTTCATTCAAAGTATATTGTGATGTTCTTGACATGATTGATCATGGATTTGTTGCAACAATAGCGCCAACTCTGGTCCTTTGGAAAAGGTATGAAACAAATTAGAATACTATAAATTTGTTAGTCTAATAATCTTTTCTATTGTGGCCATATAGATTTTTCATTCGAAGTATATTGTGTTGTTTTTGGCACAATTTATCATGGAGCTATTGCAACAATAGCCAACTCTAATCCTTTGGTAGAGGTATGTGACAGATTAGAAACATAAAGATTTGTTATTCTAAGCATCTTTACTAGTTTGCATTACCATTTCATCATCATTTAGGTTGTTTAGAATAATATATATTTATTATTCTAAGCATCTTTTCTAATTTGCATTACCATTTCATCATCATTTAGGTTGTTTATAATAATATAGATTTGTTATTATAAGCATGTTTTCTATTGTATGTAGTTTAACTACTACCTTGATGGTTTGTATAGGTTTTTTTCACTCCAGAACATCAACGTGATACTATTGTGGAAGAGTGTGCCAACCATGAAGGCAATGCATGATCTATTTACTTCTCATATTAGGAAATGACTGTGTATTAGGGTTGTTTTTTGTATGCCTACATGGAATTTGTAAATCCTATATTTGATAGCAATTCTTGAATGATAATATTATGTGTATTGTGTATTCAAGTGTATACTTTACAACTTATGTGTATACTTTGTCACTTATGAGTATTCTAATGTATACTTTATGACCTACATGTTTTCATGCATATACTTTGTATTCATGTGTATAGTTCATGACTTAAGTGTATTTGAGTAAATGATTCACTTACTCACGAGGAGCAGAACGAACCCTAAACCCCTTTGCACCTTTACACCACATCCATCTGACCCTTTTTCCATCAACTGAAAACTCGACATCATGGGAAAACTCCTTAAAGATATCAAAAACTAAGATAATTTACTGTAGAGGGTCCCTACGTGATCCTATAAACTCGGACGAATTGTTTCAAGGTGACATTTTTTTGAGTAATAGCTCGTCAAAGATTGTTCTTTTTAGCACTTTGGACTCTTAAGGGAAATCGTTAGTCCAATGTAACTCAGAGTGATTCAGTGTGTTTGGGTACAAAAGAGGACCATGCCTAGCATAAACATACCCAGTCAAACATTTTGGAACTATATGTTTGATCATACAAGTTGCAAAATGAAAGTTGCACCACTTTGCAACTTTACACTACTTGCATTTGACAACGTTTTCCTCAACTGAAAACTCGTCACCACAGGAAAACTCCTCTGAGATAGAAAAAAACAAGAGAGGTTATTAAAGATGGTCCCAAGATGATCTCATAGCCTCAAGTGAATAATTTGTATGAATCACGATTTTTGAGTAATAGCCCCTCAAAGATTGTTTCATTTTAGCACTTTGGACTCTTAAGAGAAATCGTCGGTCCAATGTAGCTTGGAGTGATTCGGTGTGTTGGGTGAAAAAGAGGACCATGCCTATTGTAAATGTACCCATTCAAATGTGTTGGAATAGTCCATTTAGTCGTATGAGTTGCATAATGAAATTTGCACCACTTTGCAATTTTACACTGTTTGCATCTAACAACTTTTTCCTCAACTAAAAACTCGCCACCACGTAAAAATTCCTCCAAGATAGAAAAAAACGAAAGAGTTTATTGAAGAGGGTCCGAACATGATCTTGTAGCCTTAGAGGAATATTTTTTAAGCGTCACAATCTCTGAGTAATAGTCTGTCAAAGATTGTTTCCTTTTTGCACTTTGGACTCTTAAGGGATATCGTCGGTCCAATGTAGCTCTAACTATTTCAACATGTTTGGGTTTGAAATAGAACCATGCCTAGCCTAAACGTACCCATCCACACATGTTGAAATTATTTTTAGAGCAGACTAACCTCCTTTTCATTGACGATAAAATATTCTTCTTATCTTTTCATTCCTTTTGTAAGTGGTTAATTTTAGTCTTCAGTTGTTTTTCTTCAATTTCAATGCTTAAGAAAACAAGATACCTTTTTTTGATAGAGTTACTAATGCTTAGGACAACAACTTCATTTGTTCAAATCCACCTTACCATCATCTCTCACTTTTCTTTCCTGCACAAATTCTTACCAAATACAAAACCTCAATTGTGTTAGGTTGAATGGCATATATGACAACAATTGCAATATAGCAAGTTTGGTATGGGTCAAGGTTGATTGACATAAATGACAATATCATATCAATGTTATTGCTTTTGTGTGAAGTGTGAATTATGACTAGTGTGTATCAAGCCCATATAGTATGCCTAGTTTTTTTATTGATGCATTATGGTTAGCAACATTCATTGTTGTGCATTATGATAATATAAATTGCATGTCGAAGCTCAAATAGCATGCATGTCATGGAGTTATATTTTGTTTTTTTAATGGTAGTATCACACTCATTTGGTTTGTTTAATGGTTGCATCATGGTTGAGTGATGTCTTAGCTTTTTATCATGATTAATGTATATATTTCACATGAACAATCTAATGAACATGTATCTTGTTCAATTGTAAGGACTTTGTTTGAAGGTTGCATCAAACCCCTATGGTTGAAAGATAGTAATTCTTATTCAAGATGATTTTACACCTTTTGCATGTTATTAAGCTTGAATAAACATTGAGTGACATTGATTTTTATCAAGATGATTATATTACTTTTGAATGAACATTGTAGCATGACATATATTTCATTAAGTTGTATCCATTTGTTTAAATATTTTAATCAATCAAAAGAATCAATGTCATAAGACTGTCACAAGCTTCTCTTTTCATCTTTTTTTCCTTGTCTATGAGACCACAATTCTTTGAGGCATATTTTTAAATAGTTCTCGACAAATATTATACAATGCTTCTCATACCATTTTTCATTAATTTTAATTTCTTCTGAAATAAAAATCAGTTGCCCACTTCATTGCAAGAGTTCAAAAAACAAACTAATGTCAAATGTAAATTCATTCAACAAAGCCTGAAATCATGTGTATTCTCAAATTGAGTGTTTGATAAAAATGTTTTGGTAGACATGTATGAAAAATGTGGTACAATAGAAAAGGAAATGAATTGTTTGAAAAAACTCCTCAAAGAAATTTGATCTCATAGAATGTAATGTATGTGAACCTTAATATGAATGAACGCTAACATAGATGGATTACCAATTGTAATTCAGAAGTTCTATTAAAATGAAATTCCATTAATCTATAACATACATTATTGATCATAACTTTAATCCATTCTAGGATAATTATACATTCCATTTTGAAAACTCAAAGTAGAAAGACATGCACACGAGGAACAAAATAGATCAAATATCAATTCTTATACATCAAAATGTAGAATAATTGTGTTTGTGCATATAAAAAATTGGCATATATGCTTACACAGAACAAGTTATACAAAAAGTTTTATAAATTTTGGCATATATACCATCTCAAAATCTATCAAATCCTAAGTACATACCAATCTATATCAAATCCTAATTATGTGCTAGACCATCAAAATCAAGCCTCCTCGATGAACTGAGTTTCTCTAAATTTTTCTACACAATAACAATTCAAACCAAAAATTAGATTAATTATGTGAATGGTTGACAAGATAGACTTGTAAATAGAAGCTTATATACTGTCATTTATAAATTATGAATTTAACATCAAAATCACTATATGTGTACTATATTATATCAATAATGCAATTCTTGTTTACCTCAAGTCTTACTCTCTTTTCTACAAGATTTTATTCATATGATTCTCCCTTAGGATGATCGGGAGTCCTCGTATAAAGTAATGGTCTCACACTCGTCACAGTGTTGAGTTGAGCAAGGGACTATAACAGGTAAAATAAAAATGACACAAATTAACATATAATTGTTGACAAATAATCATATTTACTAAACATATATCTACTCCTATCTAAACACAAATATCTGCAATATAAAATAAATGCATACCTATTGTGATGCTACGACACTAGATGGGCTCACGGTCAATGAAGCAGCTAAAGAGGTTTCCTATATAAAAAACGAAGAATGTAACACAATTTAAATGCACATGCACATATAATCATAATGTCAAGAATATAAAAATATATATACCTGTTGTGTAGCTTTATCCAATGGGTCAGGGTCATTCAACATAGATGTAAATGAACCAAAGTGTTGCATAAAAAGATAAGATTACATTAGACTATCAATATATGTAGTACATGTATTTAAACATAATAGATTTCAAAAATTAAGATCTAAATAATAATTTAAATAATACTATATACTGAGACCCTAGGTCAAATAAAATGGCTGACTGTGTACCCTCTTGCACTTGGGACATCTGCTCCTCGGTTAGCAATTATTTAAGATTCCAACACATAAACATATATTAGTACAAATATTTCTTATAAAATATGAAATAATTTAGATAAAAGACACTATGAAATTACTTTGTCTTACTGATGCTCCCACATCATCCCTGGTAACCGATGTCTCTCTTGTAAATGTTCCACTCCATGTTGTATCAACTCCTATATCTAACATATCTTGAACCGCATAGTCATATGTGTCCATAGGAGTCTCAATAGACCATCAGAGAGGACCCAAACATAAATTGTTGCATGCCATGCAATAATGGGGCATCAAATAGTTTCACAACATGATGGATCTATGTGACCAAATGATCACTCAATGAATGTAAAGCATAAATGCTCTGAGCCCCTACATCTAAAGCAATCTCAGGGTAAGGTAGTGGAGTCGGGGCAAAAATAGGTGAAGTGGGACAAACTAGAGTGACTCAGCATGCTCTAGATCTATCCAATGGAATCCCTCTACCAACACTTATTGCTTACCTATGGGGTCCCAGCTTGTCTACTTAGGGTTCTAGAACCCTCATTGCCCATTCTATGGCTAGGCAGAGTCATTTAAACATATTTTATGGTTTTGTACCAGAGCTTAGCAACTGTAGAATTGGATTCATGACTTCTTTTGGCCATTTAGGCTAGAGCCTTTTATTGGCATATGATTTTGTTGGGGTTTAGGGTTTAGGGTTACATTGTTTCAAATGTCTCCAAGAGAAGACCAATCAAATAATAGAAGATTCACAACTTAAGGGATGTCGTGTGTCGCGTCAAGCCACTAAGAGGAATTTAATATGCTAAGAGATATCACGCTCTTGAGGGATATTACACCCAATGTCACCACAAAGCTAAAAACACATCACATGAAGTAAGAAGACTGCACCATGAACCATGAAAATGCAAAATGCAAAAGTATAATACCAATGTTTGCCCCCACTTTAAAGAAATTATTGAACACCATACTATGAGAAATTAATTTAAAGTAGAAAATGATAAATGTAAATAATAAATAAAATATGAGAGCTAATTTGGAAAGCTCTATGCCAAATCTTATGTTTCCAAATGAAGCTACATCATGCAAAGAAAAGAGAGGGGTTGCCCCAAAAATGAAAAAACCCAACACATAAGGGATCTATAGATTTGGGGTCATTATGTTCTTGCTATAATGTTTTTAGAGAGCTCAGAACTATCATCATTCCCCAAATACACATAGAACTAGAAGAATGACACAAAGAGAGTGAAAACAAAAAAAACCTTTCGGTTCAACATGGAAGAGACATGAATGTCTCGATGCCCTGTGTCATCCCCAAAAGGAAAACACAAGACAAAGAAAAGAGAAGATAAAAGCTTTTGGAAAGATTTACTACATAGAGAAGAATGAAGGTACAAATAGAGGAATGCCACAAAGAGAGAGAGAGAGAGAGAGAACATCAAACATAAAGTAATTGACATGCCTCCCTAGGAAAAACTTCGCATATAATTTTCATAGAAAATACTAAGGCACATCAAGATTGTTGTTGGGTGGTCTATCAAAAACTATCCACCAACATCTCCATAAATTATCTAATATGCCTCTATGTGTGCACCATTTAATTGAAAATTTGGCTTCTGCACATTAACGGGTTGTCTTGTTCTGTGATCAATGAATAACTAAGCTAATTTAGCTTTTTAAATATCAAGTGCCCTCACCTCATCATATGATAACCCATCGTTATAAAATTTCCTCTGTTCCTCTCGCCACTGTGCAAATCTATTGTGTCGAGTTGCCAAAGTTTCAACATTTAAAATGATTATTTCTAAAGTGTTTTTCATGTTTGATAGCTCAGTGAGTGTCTCATAGATTCGACATACATTTCTCAATTGATCTAAATTTCTATGAATAGATTCGTGTATTGTTGGTACGTTTTGGTTTGGAAACAACAATTGAAGGAGGATTTAGAGGGGTTTTATCTTGTGCAGGGTTAGGGTTTTCATGTTGAGCCAGTTGAATGTTTTCATGTTGATCAGGGTTGGGATCAATTATTTTAAGCTTGTTAATTGATAAAAAATAATCAAAATTGATAATGATTTTAATGTTATAAAAACCTATCAAAGATCCTATTTTTCACTAAAATTGACAAAAAAAAACAATGCAAAACCAATAAAAATTGAAGAAAAACATAAAAATCCAAAAAAAAATGTCAAATTTGATTGAATTGAGCAAGAAAAGGCACCTACGAAGGGATATCCAAGTTGCAAAGCTAAAAACCCACGCTGACTCAGCTAAAAATAAGCTCTCGGGTTTTTGCTTTTTCATTTTATAAAACAAGAAACGAATATCAGTTATCCATTTTGAAACAGATATCCATTTCCTTTATATAGTTTTTTAATATATGGTCGGGTTTGAGACCTGACCATATATAAAAAAAGTGATGTTTTTTCAAATTTAAGATATATCACTATTTGCAGTATAATATTATTATATAATGCATATTAAATTATATAATAATATATATTATATTATATTATATTATATTATTATATAATTTAATATATATAATATTATTATTATATAGATTATAAATAATATTTTTTTGGTGTAAAAAAATTGGTTTTGCAGGGGCTAGGAACCTGAAAAAATAAAGGGGAAAGCCCCTGCAAGTCAAAGCTCAGAGTGTAACAAAAACTTGTGCATAATCCCCAAACATAGAGCGCCAGATGAAAACATATAAATTGCCTACAAAGAATGTTACCCAGGCCTGTCACCCAAAATTAGAGAGGATGCTTCAAACGAAATACAGTCATCCCAGGACTTAGATGCACAACCAATCTTGGGGAACAGACCAACCCCCACATTGGCAGCCCAGTTGGCCACTTTGTTCTCATGCCTCATAGTTTACATACTCGGACTCAGAGAGTACTCGGCAAGCCCAAAATTTTTGACTCGGCAAATACTTGGCAAATACTCGGCAAATACTCGACAACTTAAAAAGTAGCAAAATTTCTCATGAAAACACTTTGTTTTGCAAAATTCAATTACAAAATGCATCAAATGAGTCTAAAAACCATGAGGGAGTGTTTTATATTAAATTTCATAGTTCAATACATATGGATTACAAAATGGCATCATTATACGAAGCCACATAGTGAAACTGGTAATAACTATAATGAATTTATGATGATTGTATTTGAAAATCATCATCATAAATTTCATATCTAGGCAATTACAATTTCCTCTTCCCCAACCTAGTGAAAAATTGGGAGGTAGAGGGTATGGTCCTTGCACTCGATTCTGGCTCCCTGCTTGCCGTAGAAGATTGTGGCAGTGGCTCCACCATGCTGGTAGGTGGCAGTGGCTCCTCCTCCACCACATCAATGTCATCCAATCCAATCTCCCCTACTTCTACTGCAGGCAAATCCTCCATAGCTTGCCTCTCGAAATCAGCAATCTCATCCTCTGTAAACAAGGAGGCCTCATCATCCTGTACGGTCCAATCACTGTATGGATCAATGTCATCCAAATCAATGAGCTCATCTGAAAAGTCCTGCACCTTTCTTGTGCGAAGCCGAAGATTATATTGCACAAAAACAAGATCATTGAGGCGTTGTTGAGTCAACTTGTTACGCTTCTTCGTGTGAATGGAATCAAACAAACTCCAGTTTCGTTCACAGCCAGAAGCACTACAAGGTTGAGACAAAATTCGGAGGGCTAGCCTTTGCAAATTTGGAGTTCTTCCACCCCAATCATCCCACCAAGAACCTACAAATAAGATATTCAAGTTTTTGTAAATATTGATAAACAATATTGTAATAAGTTAATAACTAATAAGTAATAATAATTGTAATTCATAACTTGCAAGATAAAGGCTTCACTTTTTCTTACTTGGTGTTTGGATCTCTCTTCCTCGTTCACATAATGTGGAAGAAAACAAAGGCCCCCTAGCTGCCTTATATTGTTGCAACTCTATAAGGATGAGGTCTTTCACTTCAGGTAAAGGTGTCATCCTGTCAATACATGTGAATAGGCCCTCCATAACCTCTCCATTAGCATCCGTGAAGCCATCAGAGAAGTAGAATTTGGGGTTGAGAAAGTACCCCGCTGCATGAATGGGTTGGTGGAGTTGATTGTTCCACCTTCGATCAATGATCTCCCAAATAGGGGTAAATCTATTTGCATCCCCCATGTAATAGTGTTGGATGGCCTCTTTGGCCCTATCCATTGCTTCATAAAGATATCCCATCACATTTTTCTCACCATCCACCAAGCGCAAAACCCTCACCAATGGCTCAGTCACCTATAAAGTACAAAGTAGAACTAAATTTAAATTACACCTTACAAGGAAACAAAATACTTATAGAATTTTAAATTAAGAATAAAGGATTAAATCTGAAAATTCATTAGAGTTTAAGTTACCTTGACAATCTCTAATGCTCTAGTTGCAAATTGACCATCAAAGATTATTGCTACAATCTTTTCTCCATCAGCCTTCTTTGAGTAAGTTGAGTCTACCCATGGTTGACTCACAAACATCTGCTTCAAGGAAGTCAATAAACTAGTGATACTTTGCAACGTTAGAAAATTAGTTGCAAACCTTGTAGCACCCGATCGCACAAGCTCTTTCCCCTTGGTGTGATCTCTCATCAATTGAAGAACCCATGGGTGATTATATATATATTTTGTTATGTCTCTTGCTTGTTCTACAATTGGTTTCACCCAATCAATTTTTCCTATGTCCTCCAAAAGAAGGTCAAGGCAATGAGCTCCACAAGGGGTCCAAAAAAGTGTTGGATGCCTTGCTTGAAGCAATCTACCAGCTGCCACATATGCCGCCGCATTGTCAGTAACAACTTGGACAACATTTTCTATGCCCACCTCTAAAACAACCCGCTCCAACATCAAACTCAAATTTTCTGCATTCTTTATTATGTTGGAGGCATCAATTGACTTTAGAAAAACCAACGCACCATTTGAAGCCACTATAAAATTGATAAGAGTGCGGTTTCTTCCATCTGTCCAGCCATCTGAAAGAATTGAGCATCCATACTTTTGCCATTTCTTCTTTTCAGCTTCCACAATTCCATTTGCATCTACAATAGCATCTTCAAGTAACCTGCCACTTAAATCTCTTGGACTAGGGGCCTTGTACCCTTTCCCTGCAACTGTCAATGCTGTCACCAAACACTCCCAATATGGACTCCTTGCCACATTGAAGGGAAGGTTATTATAAAACCAAAAATTTGCACAAGCCTTGTCTGCTTCTTTGTGCACCTCCCTATTCCACCCAGTACCTTCCAATGAAGGTTGTGATCCTTGAACATTTCTAGGGACAAAAAACTTGAATTTATTTGAAGTGGATGAAGTGGATGGGGTACGTATACGTGGACCGCGACTAGAGCCCACAATGCCTTGCATATTCACCTCAGAATCTTCAGTCAAATTAGGAGCAATGGCTTCTTGTATGGCTGCTTTTGTCTTTGCCCTCTCCAATTTTTTTTCATCAAGTGCTGCAAGAAGAGCTGCCATCTCTCGTTTCACCTCTTCAGGGGCTTCTTTACATGCCTTTGCATCACGGCAAGGAATACTAGCAAGATGGTATTTGAGGCGATTGATGCCTCCACTAATCTTCTTCTTGCACCAAGTACAAATAACACTCCCTGGTACTGGCCCATAATAGCCATGTTTCCAAGCGGGATCACGGCTACCAGGGGGTCTCCTTTCAATGGCCTGGCTTGAGGCAGCTGTGTCTGAACCAGATGCAGAGGCAGATGCCATTGTGATTAAATATTAACCTGCAATATTAGAAGTTGAATAATAAATATATTAGAAGATGCAACAGATCCAATACAAAGTGAAAGGAACAATCAACTAATTGTTTAACTTTATAATTTCAGTCATTATCAAACAATAAAGTTGTAAACTATCAAAATGAGACATTTCATTTAGTATGCTATATGTTCTAATTTCAGTTTTTTTATTCTTATATTTTTATTTTTTGTTGGATGCACATTGATTTAATTTACTTGTATGCAAATTGGCATTGCAGTCCTAACTCCTAACTCCTAACCTTGTTGGTTGTTGCAAATTTGCAGGTGGGAGCAGCAGGTTATCTGTTATCATACTGTATTTAATAATTTATTGCAGATATTCCACTATAAAAGTACTTTGAGACTTTTGATCATAGTTTGCAGATGGGCGAGTAATCTCTTATTCTATGTAGATGAACAAAATTTGTGTGTATGTGTGTGGATTGTCATTGTGCAGCTACATCAACATATGGATATGAGTTTTTCAATTTTCACTTTAAACTTTTACAGTTTTACTCATATCCATATGCTGATGCAGCTGCACAATGACAATCCACACACATCAGAAAAACTGTAAACATGCTGGTGTTGTCTATATCAGATTTAATATTAAAATTTAAAACTTCATTCTTAATAATTTATTGCAGATATTCCACTATAAAAGTACTTTGAAGTTTGAGACTTTCGATCATAGTTTGCAAATGGGCGAGTAATCTCTTATTCTATGTAGATGAACAAAATTTGTGTGTATGTGTGTGGATTGTCATTGTGCAGCTACATCAGCATATGGATATGAGTTTTTCACTTTAAACTTTTACAGTTTTACTCATATCCATATGCTGATGCAGCTGCACAATGACAATCCAGATTCCACACACATCAGAAAAACTATAAACATGCTGGTGTTGTCTATATCAGATTTAATATTTATTATTATTTTAATTTTTAAATGTAAAATTTCATATATTATTCTATTATTATAAATTAATAATACCATGGGAAAATTGTAAATAATAATATCATTTTTGACATCAAATTTATGATTTATTGTAATTTGTTATTTTAAAACTAAAATTTCATATATTATTTTATTATAAATTATAATAATATCATGGCAAATAATAATATAAAAAGATATTATTATTTGTCATGATATTATAATTTATAATAAAATAATATATGGAATTTTAATTTTAAAATAATAATAAATTATTAAATATGATGTACAAAAGTGAATATTTTATCATTATGAATATTAAAAATTAAGACTCCCATGATATTATTATAAATTTATAATAAAATAATATATGAAATTTTGAAATTTTAATTAGAATAATAATAAATATTAAATTGATGTAGAAAAATAAAAAAATTTAATATTTTTATTATTTTATACATAAACGTTTGGAAGCATATATATAAAATAATAAAAATATTAAATCATTTCCAGGCATATGTTCATTTAATATTATCATTTTTTCAAACATATACTATGAAGTATGAAGTATGAAGTATGAAGTATGAAGTTTTAAATTTTAATATTCAGGCATATGTTCATTTAATATTAGCATATGTTTGAAAAAATGATAATAGTAAATACCCACGACCTGGCACAGGCGCCGCACAGCCAATGCGAACAGGAACTAACCTGGAAATCGCGCAGACTCCAAGTCGCGCAGCCACCACTGCAAATCGTGGAAATAAATCACGCAGCCAACACTGCAAATCGTGGAAAATGAAAAGGGTAAATGTAAACTGCAAATCGTGGAAATAAATCACGCAGCCGACATTGCAAATCGCGGAAAATGAAATGAACGCATCCAAAACGCGGAAAAAATGTGTAAAAAATCCCGCGAAAAGGTAAAAACGACTTGAAAAACGTGTCAAAAACGTGTTACGTTTTCTGTGCCGATTATTTTGCAAGCAAACAGAGATTAATCGGCGAGTACTCGGAAAAAAACAGTAAAAAAACTCGGCTAGGGTTTCCTGCGAGTAAAAGTCAAGATTACTCGCCCAGCCAAAAAACATGCAATTACTCGGCTGCTCGGCGATTAATCGCCGAGTATGTATACAGAGTCATGCCTACCCACATGCGATATCCTGATATCCTCAAAATCTCTCAATAGAAACTTGGTTGCATCGACCACTACTGCAAGTCGCCAGTTGTGAGTTTGTCCACTGTTAAAGGCATCAATGATAGGTTGGGAGTCACCTTCTAACCATATTTTTCTCCAGCCTTTCTCTTTAGCAATCATAAGACCCCACAAAGTTGCCCTAGCTTCAGCAGAGTTGTTGGTGTTGATGCCACATTCAATAGCATATAGCAATCAAAGCTTGCCAACCACATCCCAGAATGCACCACCTCCCCTGGCCAAGCCCAGGTTCCCCTTCGCTGCTCTGTCAAAATTGTACTTGAACCATCCCTTCACAAGAGTGATCCACTTTGGGTCCTTACTAACAACCCGCATCAAGCCCTTTGCAGGAGAAAACCATCGGAAGCAAGGCCAATCATTAGCCCAACCCAGCTCAGAATCCTTGAGCATCCATGAGGCACATTTATGGGTCTCACCAATTTCCCCAATGGTATTGACAATGTTGTCCCAAATTATGTCAAATGGTCTCTCTTTCTCCCTAAAAAGATGCTTGTTACGCTCCAGCCAAAGTGACCAGATGATGACAGCAGGTGCCACATCCCATAACAAACATAGCCAAGGGCTCTCATTTTGAAAACCCAAGAGTCGAGAAGGCCAGCAACGTCCTTATGCACCACTTCGTGAAAAAATGATTCCAGACTTTCCAAACAACTTCGCAGTGCATAAAAAGGTGACTGTTGGTCTCAACCTGCCTATTGCACATGACACATTTAGAGGGACCTTGCTTTCCCAACTTCTACAATCTGTCCCAGGTTAAGGCATAGCCTTTCTAAGCAATCCACAAAAAGGAATTCATCCTTGGAATGCCAAATTTTCATGTTCCCACTGTTGGTCGGATTAGAGCAATATGTGAGGTAGGTGTTCCTCACTGAGACCTCACAGTTGCCTTGTCCCTTCCAAACCATCTTTTCCTCATTGATCACCCTAGCCACCGGCCACAAATCCAATTTGTTTTGCAGCACAGCACATTGAGGTCGTAAATCATCAACCGGAGCTTGAAGACACAACCAAGATCTGAGAGGGGAAGCACCTATTAAATAGTCAAACATGCGGTCCCCAATAACAACTTCTAAATGAGTTATCAGTGTTGAGTATGTGGGAAGAGATCCCAGAGGGGAATCCTCCAACCACCCATCCCTCTAAAAATGAATCTTATCACCCCTACCCAACTTCCAAACCATATTTGGCCTCAAGAGGGAGCAACATGCCTTAAGAAAATTCCAAATGCATGAACCATTAGGCAGTTCACATAGAAATAAGTTATTAGCATTGTTTTTGAGATATTTTTCTTGAAGTATCCTACTCCAAAGCCTCTCACGCTCATTATAAATCCTCCAAACCAATTTGGTGCCAAGAGAAAGATTCATAGCTTTGCTAGTCCTAATGCCTAAACCCCCTTGTGCAACAGGACTACAAACCTCAGCCCAATTAACTGAATTTTATTTAAACAGCTCTTCACTACCCTACCACAGGAAGCTTTCTCTTAACCCCTTCCAGATACTTAGTAACTTTTCTTGGAATTTTGAAAACTGACATAGTATAAACTGGGACCTCCATAAGGGAAGCTTTGAGAAGAGTGATTTGCATAGCCAAAGACAACCACTTCCCTTTACAGGAATCCAACATAGACTATACACGATTGGTTACATTGCTCCAGTCTCTATCATTAGTCCACCTATTGATCAACGGCATCCCCAAGTACTTGGTTGGAAGAACATCAATGTCATAACCTAAAGACCTTTGAATCACCAGCCTATCAATGCTTCCATTTTTAATTTTTTTTTAAATTAGACTTTGAAATGTTAACCCTTTGCCCAGCTGCTTCCTCATATTTACTAAGGACATATTTGAATGCACGGGATTCTTTAGCTTTGGCAGCTCCGAATAGAAGAGTGTCATCCATAAATTGTAAATGTGTGATGTTTGCAATCTTGCCTAAAATCTATAGCCCTTCCAAATTACCAGCCTGCATCTCCTTTTTCAAAAACCTACCCAAGACCTCCGCAACTAGTAGAAAAAGGAAGGGGGAAAGAGGGTTGCCTTGGCGGAGCCCCTCCGCGCATTGAAGAAGATAGTACGAACATCGGTCACCAAGATAGCATAAGAAGGTGTAGAAATGCAGTTGTAAATCCATCGGCACCATGAATTGTAAAAACCAAATTTCCTCGTAACGTTTATCGAAAATAGCCAGAGGACTCTATCATAGGCCTTTGTTCATGTCAAGTTTGATTATCATCCCTTCTTTCTTTTTTAGTTGGATCGAGTGAATCACCTCATGAGTGATGATGATGCCATCCAAGATTTGTCTGCCTTTGAGGAAACCACTTTGTTCTTCGTATATAATCCCATTTAAGGACCTCCTCAGCCTAGAGGCCATGGCTTTGGATACAATCTTATATAATATATTTCATAGAGCTATAGTCCTATACTGATCAAAAGAGTGTGGGTCATTGACCTTGGGGATTAGGGCCAAGAAAGTCATGTTCCAAGACTTTAAAACAGCTATGTGGGTCCTACATTCCTCTACAGCCCTCCACACATCATCCCCAACCAAATCCCAATATCTTTGAAAAAAATATGCTTAGAAGTCGTCCGGACCTAGAGCCTTCCTGGCGCCAAGAGAAAAGATAGCTTTTTAATCTCCTTGCAAGTGAACGAGGTAAGAAGTTAGGAGTTCTGATCCTCTATTATGATATTTGGGATGCAACTGAGTATCTCATTCTGGCCTTGGGGAGCGGGGTCAACATTAGTGCCTAAAAGGTTGTTGAAGTAGTGTGGACCTTCCCTTCTTACAACTTCAATGTCATCAAGGATAGTATTATCTGAATTTCTGATTTGCATGATCTTGTTGCATTGTCACCTGACTTTGGTTGATAGTTGCAAGAACCTGGTGTTTTTGTTACTCTTTGAGCCAGTTTACCCTAGACTTTTGCTGCCAAAAAATCTCTTCCATCCTTAATAAGCAGCTCAAGTCTCCTACAAGTTTTGACTCCTCCTCCTTGTTTTCTACCGAGTAACTGTAGTTAGATATTGTTTCCTCAACCACTCTGAGAGCATCCTCCACATTGCTCTTGTTTACAAAAATATTTCCCATGGCCTCTCTATTGCATCTCCTTGCCTACCTCTTGACTTCCTCCAACTTGTTGGATATAATAAACCTCTTACAACCTCTAAATTCCATGTTCCACCACTTTCCAACCAGCTCGTCAAAGTCAGGGTGCTCATACCAGAAGGATTCCATCTTAAAAGGTATGCCTTTAGACTTGCTAGGATTGCACAGGGTAAGAGTACTGGGCCAGTGGTCAGATCCACCATAGGGCAGGATAGACATGTTGAAGCCACCAATGTCCATAAGCCAATCAGAATTAAGGAAGAAGCAGTCAAGTTTGCATTGTATATTGTATGTACCCACCCCTTTGTTGTTCCATGTGAACCAACTAGAGGAACGTCGGATGTCCATCAAGGCAAGATCATCATAGCACCGTTTGAAACTGACAGAACCCCAATTGCCATTCACCCACCCTCCCTGCTTGTCTTCCTGGGCCAAATGGCGTTAAAATCTCCACCAACAACCCAATTCTCTAACTGGTGACTGCTTCTGAGAGACCTCAAGTAATCCCAAGAAACTAAACATTCAGAATCAGAATTGGGGCCATAAACATTTGAAATGAGCACCTGGCTACCATCCCTAGCATCCTTGCACCTGACTAAGAGGCAAAAAAAATTTGTGTCAACAAAAGTACTTGTTAAGTTGTTTTTATTCTATAAAATGATGAGCCCACTTGTAGAGCCCTCGGCCTCCAAGGCGATATCATCCCCAGTTCTCCAAATTATGTTAATCAATTCTCTAAAACTGCTTTCTCTCAGCTTGGTTCCCTGTATAAGCACAATATCGGGGGTTTCAATCTCTACTAAATCACAGTAAATGGTTTTTTCAAGGCCGTCGAGCCCTCTAATATTCCAACCGATGCACTTCATGGAAAACCACTAACAGGGAGGTGCTCGCCTCCAAGGGTAACAAATTTCCTGATCGATTCCTGCGAGCCATTCTCTAGGTCTTCAAGAGTTTTAGATTTAGCCTTGTAAGCATCGGACTTTCTACCTTTAGTGTTATAGCCACCAGCATCCACGGTTAAAGAAGGCTTTCCACCAAAAAAAAAAATTCCTTCTGGTAGCGATACTCCAATCATTTTCTTTGTCTTCACTTGAATTACCCTCATCCCTGCCAATCTAGAGCCCAAAGTCTACTAGACCTTCACGGCGAGAGCCTCCTTTGAGCTCTTTATTATTTTCCTTAAGCACATGTTGGGGTCGATCAACGCAGGTCCATTCATGAGTGGGATCGCAGAATTCATAGATTCAAGGGAAGAGAAGGAAGGATACGAAGCCTCACCTAGGTCAGCCCCTTCCACAAGCAAGAGCGCATGGCCAAGAGGAGCAGAGCAATCGCCCATATCGATGGATTGTTTGTCCTATTCAACCAAAGGGACCTCAAGTCGAATAGTTTCCTTAGGTTGTTCAACCACCCCACAGGATTCTCCCGTTGGCATACCAGCCTTGTCAATTATAGGCGATGGTGACACCTCCCCCAGCTCCATCGATTTGGCTAAACCTTTCATCTTGTAGAACCTGGCCAAATTCCCGAGCTTACCGCATCTGAATTAAATTCATCGGTAACCCTTCGTATTCAACCATCTGCATCCAGATCCCCAGGACAAATGAAATCCTAAGAGATAGTTTGATAGGGAGACTTAGGTCTACCCACGCACAGATACACACTCCATCGAGGATCTGCCCCCACCTGATGGCAGCTCGTTGTGAATGTAGCTCCCTAGAGAATTACCAATTAACTTAAGAATTTCCTTCAATCTGAGCTCATGTGGGAGCTTATTCAATCTAATCCAGAGAGGGGCCTTCTTTATTTCCTCCTTTCGTGGGTCGAAACTAGGTGCCCAGGGCCTCATGTATAGGCCAGCATTTCCTAGAAACCACAGACCTCCAGCAATGATCACATCCCATTCAGACTCCAAAGAGAAAGCCATCTAAATGAATCCCATGGGTATGAAGCTGATAGCAAGAGTGGAGCCCTTCCATTACACATCACACCACTTTTTGATCTGATCCAAGGAGGGCCATAGCCCGACAAACTTTGCAATTATCTTCGTTTGTTTGAGTCGTTCAATCTTCGACTGGAGAAGATGGTTTGGGATGGCCACATCTAGGGCATCCTTCATGATGGACAGGTTGATGTTTTTAACCGCTAGCTTGTCGTTCTGTTCCAATGCCAAGCCCAGGTGTGCCACAAGAACGCCATCGTCGAGGAGATTACCCAACTCGTAGACATCGGCCTTCCCTACCTTGCTCGTGAATCTTCTCTCATTCTGCTTCTGCTCCGCATCAGAGCCATTCTGCCCTTCTTCGCTTGCGCTCATGTTCACACACTATTCTTTTAATATACTTGTATTCATGTTGTATTTTAAATCTAAAAATCTTTAATTACAAACATAATTAAAAACTATATTATAAATAATATATATTATATTATATTATGTAATATAATTTTTTATATTACAATATACTATAATATTATATTATTATAAAATAATATAATATATTTAATATTGTATAATATTATATAATCATATAATATAATAAATTTAATATTATATTATAATATATTAAATATATTATTATATAATATTAAATTTAAAAAAGCATTATTATAATATATATATAAAAACATATTATTAAAAAATATTATTACAAATATATATAATTATAATTTATTATAATTTAATATTCAATGATAAATATATTAAAAAACTTTAATATAAATATATTAAAAAATTATAATAATATATTAAATAAAAATATTGGTTGGCCTCAGACCAGAAATTTAAAAATCTAACCTATTCGAAATGGATATCCATTTTGAAACGGATATCTATTTTGGTTTGGTATTTACTTTGGTAGTATGTACTTTCCACCCAAGCCTACAAAAAGTCAAAGCAAAATTTCACTTTTTTGGGCGAGTTAAAAATGACTTTTTTTCACATCGCCACTTTTTGGAGCCACGTGATCTTGCACAAACCTAGACATTATTTCTCAATTTGTGGGTTGTTTTCTAGATCTGCATGTGCCCTTGAAATGGTTGAAAATATTTCCCGTAGAGTATTTGTTTCTTTTTTGGTTGGGCTAACTGAGAATTTTTTGGTGGCATGTTTGGGGGAAGGCCTTCCACGCCTTGAGGAGTTCGGACATCCTCCAAGGCCTTTTACAGATTTCTAGCCATTCATTTTGGATCCTTTAACCTCTGCATATTGGTACCATCAATTTTTGGAAAAAATGGGTTCCGACTTTCTCAAGTGTCATTATCATTTGGTGGTGAAGCTAGATACTCATTGGGTGACCCAATTCTATAAGTTTGATGCTTGTTTCAAATTTTGAGGTTTCCAGAGGATTGTCGACGTCGAATTGAAGGTAAGGCTTTTGTCTTAAGAATAGTATTTTGTAAAAGAATGTAATATCCCCCTACTATTGAAAAATTTATAATATGTGTACAAGGATGCATGTTAAAATTTCTTTTGTATAAACTTTGTAATGGGTAGTTTCTAGGACATAGCCTGTTAAAATAGGTTTATTCAATCTAGTTAGATGTAAATGGCTCTTAGTGGATAGATGTTGTGAGAAAGAAACTCTTATGTTGTTTCCTCTTACTTTTAAAATTTTGGTATAGATTGTAATCAAACCCTAATAGCATTAAGTTCAGTATGCTACTCTATCATGGTTATATGGGTTGTATTTTGTAAATAGAACGTACACTATCTAATGAAAATATTGTTCGAAAGTATTAAAAGATTAAAAAAAAATTGTACATTTGTGTTTCAACTTATAGTTTTCACTTTCGTGCTTACTGAATTCAGTTTGTTTTATTCATTTCATATGGGTACTTAAATTATATATGTCTCGTAAGAATCGCTACACGAAAGAGATCTTTGTGCAATAATTTTATTTGACCTAGCTAGGATATCCTTTCATCATTGTGTTTTGATAAATTTTTAGAGTAATAGCTGAGAGCGCATTAGGCTACTCACTGACTCTAATACTGGGTTCAAAATCCTCTTTGTATATTATTTTGGTTACCAATACTATCCATCTAATGGTTACTATTTCTAGGTGTTTTGCATACCTTAAATCTAAGTGTTGGGTACTACCCTACACTTAACTACACAGGTGTTTTTCCTTTTAATGAATAAAATTTGATCTTGGGTTTCATATCCAATGGATGGATTCCCCTGACACCATATACCATTATAAGGATGATTGAGCTTTCCATTTACTATGACAAACTTTCTAGACCTATATTCATTTTCCTTTATATAGGACACCACTATTATTGTTGAATGTGTGTGTCACGCTTCAGGTGCATTTTCTTAATATGTCATAGTTTATGTCACTTCCTATTGTTGTGTATTTGAAATATGTTCAGCTCAAAGAGACTTTGAATTCTTTATGGAGTCTCACCTTGCCTTAGAATGTGGAGTTTAACATGTATTCTGGGTAATTTTATGTTGTTTGTTGTTCTCAATGACCTGACATTTCTTTGCTTATTAGAAAATTGCTTGGTTGAAATGAACCTCCAAGGCTTTGGGGCAGAAACTAGTTGTAATTGTATTGTCCTTAATCATTTAGATTGTGTGTCATGGCACGGTTCTTTCCTTCTCATTGTATTAGACAATCATGTTAGTCTCTCTTATTCCACCCTTCGTTAAGCCACTAGGGGTCTATCTTTTAGACTAAGTTTTTGGAAGATAATTTTAGGTCATTGGACTAGACAATAGCGTAAATTTGGTAAGGTATTTGCTTAAGGCCCCATGCAGCTTTGGGCCTTAATCCACCTATCATTTTATGTTTGAGACTCTAGAAAAGACAATCTTGCGAACACCATTTTGTTCTTATTCCAAGATACACATAGTACTTGGTATCTTAGGTTTCCTCCCTGAAGGGTAATTTTTCGAATTGCAACTTGTAGCATTGTATAATGCGAGGCAGTGGGAAGGAAAGAGTGAAAGAAAGACCTCAGTTGAGCCAATTCAGGGCTTTGAGATGTATTTGGGTTCTTGGCATAATAGGAACTTGGCGTGTTATAGGACTATAGCTGATTTCTAAGCATTGATAGGAGGTTGGTTGTTGTATTCTTCCTGATTTCCCGTTGTGGCCATGAGAGCATTTGCAGGCTTCTACTAATTCCTAGGTTTTGCTCCCAATGTTATTTTTCTTAGGTGGGGAATGTTTTATTGGCTTCATTTATTTCAAAGCTTAGTGTTACCAACTCATTTTTTTAAATTAAGGCATGAGTTCAAATGTTCATACCTAGTTCTAAACTTACCTGCCACTTGTTGCCAATGTGCTTTTCTATCAAGATTGTGTTACATAATGAAATTTGGCGATAATCCTCAAACTTTTGGCATGCCTCTTTTTTTGGTATTAGTATCAGGACAATATTATTGATATCTTGTATGAATTTCTTATTCTATCTCAAATATTCTACAATACCCCACACCTCTTTTTCCAGGAAGTGCCAATATTTTTGATAAAAGAAGGTAGGTAATTCGTTTGGGTCGGGTGCTTTGTTTGGGTGCATTTGGAAGACTGCCTCCTTCACCTCCTCCACTATGAAAGGGGTTGTTAGCATCCTGTTGTCCTCTTTTTGATTAAATTGGGGATATTGTTCAATATTTCACTATAGTTGAGATTATCTATTGTGTCCTTTGGTGCTAGGAGTTCTTGGAAAAAGGTGGTCGCTTCCTCTTGGATATCCTCAGTTGTGTCTAAGGTCCTGCCTTCTGTAGTTTGGATTTTTGTGATGATTTTAAATGATCTTTTGACTTTAAAAGTGTTATGAAAAAAATTGGTATTGGCATCCCCTTCTACGAGACAAACTACTCTAGATTTAGCTTTCCAGTATTCCTTGTCTCTAGCCAAGATCTCCCCATATTCCTCCAATAGTGCTTTTTCTCTACTATATTCTTGTTGCCCCATTCCTTCCTTCATTATTGTTGATGGTTATTTTTTCACCTCTCAACATAGACAACACACAATTGTGATGCCTCTCTTGAAAGGTGAAAAATTGCAACTAAGTTACAAAAAATCACCCCAAGGTCTCTCGAGTGTCAAGTCATGACTTGCAAAAATAGCTCAGTTGATTGATGTGATTTTTCAGTAATCACAAAGGTCCTTTATGGTTTGCAAAGCTTGGATGTTTCAAGGGTCTGTAATGTAGTTTTATATTTCTAGAAGCAAATGAACAATGACAGCAATGTCAAAACAACAATCTAAAACTCACTTTTTTCATCAGATTTGGCTTTATAGTGATGTTGGAATTATTTTCTTAATTCAGATTTTAAAAGAAATAGAACAAGGAAAAGGGTTTAGAATTTTTCCTAAGTTTGCAACTAATATGAATAGTAACAATGGAGGATGCTACAATGGACAGACTTCCAAATTGAATTCTACTTAACTAGGGACAAACCACAGTATCATATAATTAGTGAAATCTTTAAAGGCTTACTTATGATTTTCAAGTTGCAACATGAACACTTAAAGCATACACATACACAGTTGAATTTAAGTGTTGTACATTCAAAATAACTTTACACAGCAATTTTTCCATCAAAAAATGGTCAAAAGTATGAGTTGAAAGTGCATCAAACACCATAGCATACATCCACCATTAAAGTTCAACATGGACTACTAATTGAAAAATAAAATTGAACTAAAATAAACAATGTTGAGACTAACTATTGGAGATAAAATCATGCACATATAAAGAGAAAAACACAAGAAACCATCAATTTGATGCTTTTCTTATATTTTTGTACCAACATGCCTTTACACAACTCATCTCTCTTTGAAAATGAGAGGATGCCCCTATTTATAGTTTTTCAAAAGAAGAATGAATGGTCAAGATTCATTTACAATGAATGGCTCATATTCATTCTAACTTAGGGTTCTACCTACCCCCAAAATTTACAATATAAAAATAGACTCTTTTGTCTTTTCTCTATTTCGTCATGTAGTCTGTTTTCTCCTCTAGCTACTTATTTAAAAATTCATCATCTACTAAGGGATTTCCAGCTTCCTTTTGCAAAGTAGCATAATAATTGTTGATCATAAAAGATTGTGCATCTCTGACAGTCTTATGGGAAATTCAGCAAGTGGAGGACAATATGTGCCTCACTAAATACCTCCAGGATTTTTATAGAAAGTCGACTCTTCTCTGAGTTTAGGAAAAGGGAAAAATAAATGCAAATAAAAAAATATGAAAAATGGTGATGTGCCAACGCTTTTACAACATTTCAAAACTACAAATTTCCCTCTATGAGTGATATGAGAGACACGAAACACCACTTCCCTTCATTGTTGGGAGGAGAACGAATAGTAGAGGCTCGATACAAGCACAGATGCAATCATTCAATTGACCCGCAAGAAATATGTATTGAGATCTGAATCAAACATAGAAGTTTTAAAATTAATAGAAAATCATTCAAAAGAAATATAAACCCTTCCTCTTAATATATAATATTATAAAGAAACATAACCTTACGAAGAAAATAGAGAAGTCCAATGACATAGTCCAGTCTCTAAAGATTATAATTTAGTCATATACACAAACAACATCGAAATTTGATAACCAAACTATTCATGTTAAGCAAGACACAGTGTTTTATTCTGGACGAAGATATAAAGAGAGAAATATTGACAAAGACCATATCATGCATAGTTTCAAGTATTTCTTTAGAATAACTCGTATTTCATATTCAAATGAACTTTAAAACAGAGATTAGATTCCAATCCAATAATAGTTTGATCATAAAATAGACATAACATGCGAGAGTGAAGCAGTGTTCTATGAACTTTTAAAGAAAATATTTCTACTAACTAAGAAAACAAAGGAAAAAATTTCCAATGGGAAAACTTCAGGAACCCTTTCATTATGTTGTTGTTCTCAATATATAGCCGCCCAGAAGAGAAAAACATTGACCTCGTCCATAATTAATGACTGCTAAATGTCCAAACCTGATAGCTTGGAAATCCAATTCTAGATCTTTTATTAGGTCACTGGAATCCTCCTCATCAACTTTCAGCTACCACATTTATGTCATTTAGATATTTCAATAGGATTAGCCCTTGTAATCGCTCTGATCCTAGAAGACAGTCTGGAAAAAGTCTTGTCGATCACCCAAGTGGCTTTGGCGACACCAACTCACATCCCTTCATTGGAAAAGGCAAAGCACATTCTGACGGACTTCGAGTGAGCATTCCCAAGATAAATATTTATAGCGCAAAGGGATGACGTGTCAGAAGGGTGGATAATCTCATATTTGTGAAAAGAGGATGCAAGAAAATGTCTACTAGGTCGACATGTGGTCTGACTTTCGACTGAGGAGAAAGCGGTTATTAACACATGTGTAGCTAATACATGGCGCATTGTGCATCTATTGGAAATAAAAATTCCTTGTGCGCGAATCACCCTAAAGACTAAAATAAAGCTGAAAAACAAAAAAAATAGATATAGGCAATTTTTTTCTTCACAGTTTTGGCGACTCATAGGGGGGCCTTCACTTGCGAAGGAATGAACCTAGACCTCTAGTTATTCTTGGAGTTTAACAAAGGCGGAATGCAGCATCTCCCAGTCTATGTCAATTGGTCGATCAAGGCTATAAAAATCTTTATATGCCTGATCCAGCTCGAAGACCTCTTTGAAAGAAACAAATTCCCATCTCGTTGAAATGACTCCTAGGTGATAGTAAAGACGAGAAAGTTGAATAACTTCATTCTCGATGTCATCCATTGTTGGTGTTGAACTTGGCCCTGGAAGGTCTACAAGAGTCTGAACCTTGTTTTTGACCTCTTTTGTAATTTTCTCGATTGACAATACATCTCCATTTTTTGACAAGAAGGTAGGCAACCCATAATTGTATAAGATCATGAAATACTTCTTGATTTCATCGACCCTCTTATTTAAAATCGCTCGGTTGTTCTTGAATCTAGATGCCACCTTATGGCAGTAAGCGAATTTGCTTGCTTTACTAGAGGTAGCCCTCTAATCTGTAATACCTGCACCTCTCAGGGCCTCATTTTTTGCCACACAAAGCTTAGAGATCAAGTTTTTTGATTTGGCCAATCGAGGAGCATATTCCTAAAGAGTTCGATCGGCCAATAGGCCAACCTTTTCATTTATTTCTTAGGAATCCCTTAGAATTGTAAGGTCGGTTTTAGAACGGCGAGTGAGACAATGATTCTCTCCCAATAGGTGGATACCGATTTCTTATTTACAGAAAGCGTTGCGAACCTTTGCGCAGCGACTAACTCTTCCTGTGCTTGAGCCTTTTTCACCTTCAATATTTGATCCAGTTGATCTCTCTTCTCAAGGGCTTCTCCTAGCTCTGAAACCAAATTTTAGGTCTCTTAATTTTGAGCGTGTAAGGAAGCCTCGGCTCCATGTTTATCATCCTTCAGCTTTTCGATCTCTTGTCAGGCCTTTTGTATATCATCGGAAGCCTAAGCTCAGATGTTATCTAGCTCCTTCTTTATATTTTCCTGAACACGTTGGTGCTCTACAACATATTGGTGCTCAACTACAAGTTCACCTTTCAACCTGTCTATTTTAGTGTAAAGTTAGATCTGCTCATCTTGGAGTACTGCCAGAGATCCTGTTGATTCATTTTGTTGGTCTTGCACTTCTAGTATGCGGGTTCATCATTTCGAGCCTTGAGCTCAGACTGCAAATGGTTCACAGTTTCTTTTAATTTTTCCAACTCATTCCCATGCTTTCTCAACCTCACATCTAGCCGCTCATAATCTCTATATACCACCTTCTGAGTGGTCTTTGTCAGGTCTACCTTGTCGCATGGATGGATCTCATTCAAATCCAAACCCACTACTTGAATATAATAGTCCTCCATCTACATTTGTCCTTTGGGTTAGGTTGCAAGGGGCATCATGTTGGTGATCCACAGAGAATTTATTTCTTCATTAAAACATGTTTGAATCTTCTTGGAGGTTGGTAGCTCGATGTTCTTCTCTCTTCTTTTTTGCTTTCTATTTTTTTGGGCTTGCCTAGTCGCATTGAAATGCTTATGGAGAGTCTGTGGGGTATCAATACTCTATGTCGCCATAGAAGCACTAAGGGGTAGACTGAAAAGAGATACAGAAGGGGATACTTCAGATGTATGGCCTTGTGGGGAGGCAAATGGGAGAGTATTCATTGAGAACGGTGGGATGCCAAATTGGGATTGGGTTCCTGGAGTACCAATCGGAGTAAAAAGAGTAACGGATGAGGTAGGAAATTTATGTCTGAATGCAAATGGACCTGGGGTAACAGGTAGTATGGGTGACTTGTCTTTCTCTATGGGGGGCCTAGATAGGGAAATTAAATAATCAATGGTAGTTGAAACAGATATTGCTTATTCGGCACACGGTGGCGCATCACTTGATACATTAAAAAATGGTAGGGGGTTCATTTAGCATTAACAATGCAAGGTCTAAAGGCGAAGGTTTATTTTCAAAAAATGGAGGCAAAGGATTGACCAAAGATGAAGAAGTAGGAAGAAGAGGGGGAGAAAGACTTACCTAAACCACAACTATCTGAAAATTTTATAGAGCAGACTCTTCTTCTTCTTTATTTTTGACAGTTGCATCAAATGTGTCCAAATCTTGGACTCGTAACTTTGTTCGTCCCGAACTAGAATGTCCTGACCCCTTTGTGGATGATCCTATTGAAGCCTAGCCTTCTTTTTCCGTGGTTGATTCTCTTGGGGACCATTGGGTTCTCTTCCCTTTGCTTCAGACATTGGCAGAAGATACAGCCTATGAGTCCTTTTGCTTAGAGCTCTTTCCCTTTTCGGACTCTTTTGGTAAGGGAGCATGGTGTGGAAGTCACTCCTCTATTACTTCATAGTTGGACTCTCAGTTGCTATTATTAGAATCAACCTCTCGGTCATAAATATCCTTGAACTATTCATCATATGGTTGGAAGTCCTCAAGCAACTTATGAGTGTGTGCCATTTCTTGTTGGAACCTCCAAAAGTGAGCCATTTTGAATTCCAACTATCCTTTCCGCTTCATCTAATTCTTTAGGGTTTTTCCTATCAGAATCTCCCTTTGATATCTTGCCTGTGGTGTATAGAAACTTAACCACTTCAGCCTCTTCATTGGTATGAGGACCAAGTTGATGTATAAATCCAACATCTCTTGAGTCGGTTTTCTCTTAAATTCCACATACTCTCATTCCTTGTGCTTCAAGGGAAGTTTCTTTGACAAATTATAGTTCAATTCGTCACATATGAGGACTAAGCCTAGAGCCGCCAATAGGTTGGTCAATTCCTTTTGTGCCCTATGCTTCTCTAGCACTACCCTGTTTTTTACAATGCAAAGGGGAAGCGGATATAAATATTTTTTGTTCCTTCCTCTTCCATACGCATTTTTGGCATGCCTCCAATGCGAAGGCTCAATCCGTTACAAATCTAGGGAGTTAGAAAGGTTCTTTGGAAAAATGATGATATTTGATAAATGTAAAATCTTCCCCAAAGAAGTAATCTACCGAGGTCGATGAATTTTTATCCATAGCAAAACTTTAGGAGACAAGCAGTCAATGGGCCATGGTAACAACTCTTGCAACATTGGTCTTAGAAAGAGGTGTACAAACCATTAATAGCTACTTGTTCTTGACAAGACATAGGTCCATACAGAAATTGGCTAAATTAAACCCTCCTCATCTAACCTAGATATAGGAAAATTTATTTATATAAACCAAAAGTTCTGATGCAGGATCAAATGGACCAAGAAAGAAGAATACCTGTATTTAGATTCAACTTGGTAATTTTTTAGTTGCAGCAACATATTTGCAGCTATCACATCGACAAAATTGAAATACCTCTGCTCCCGCTCATGCTTGAGTATTAGAGCCAAGGCCATCTGGAAAGGATGGACCTCTTCGTCATTTTCCAGGCCGAAAACTCAGGCTACCATTGAGAAAAGATCTTGTGTACTTTCTAGGAACTTCTTGAATGCTAAAGGAAAAATAAAAAGCCTCTATTCAGCCTTTCCCCTATTTCACGATGATAGAAACCCTCCCTTTCATTTGATTCTTCCTAATAGGTCTCCATATCTTCTTCGACGAATGGCTTGATATCCCAGTTGAAAGGGATACACGATATTTCTCATATAGCTGGAACAGAGATTGTGACCTTGATTTTGTTGCATGTTATGGTCTCGATTTCTTCATCAAATCTTCTAGCACATGCATCCACCAATTTTGGGCATGAGTGTATGGCAGGTATCATGAACTATGGCAACCCATAATTCCAGAGCCGAGAGGCAAAACCCTCAGAGGTATTGTGATCTTTCATTCTTTGAAATGCCCCTTCTCTGATATTTTGAGGGTTCCTTGCCAACCTTGGGTTGAAGACATTGTCGGTGACGTCTCGCACCGCTTCTCTTTTAACACTCCTATTATCAACACCTTCTTATAGAATTTGAATGGTTGATCCTCACACACTAGGGCATTGGTGAACGATCTTCGCCCAAAAATATTGGCGAAAATAGGCCTCCTTGGTGCAGATTTCGCTCTTCTTCCAATCGTTGATGGTTCTACCATGGCTGCTTCAAAAGTTGCAAACTTTTTTACTGAAACAGTCACTTGCTCTTTTCTTCCTTTAGGAAAAATCTACTTTTTTGTGCAATTAATTTCTCGAAGAAGTACTGTAGTTAAGGCTATGTCGTTATCGTTGGTCCATTAAATGATGCCAATGGGGAGATACATGTGGGTAGGGGAACTGTATCCCTCGAGAATGTTAAAAACTCTGTAGAAATGGATTTAGTACATTCCTTTTGCTGCCTCTTTTCTCGAATAAACTCGTTGCCTTGGGAAGAGTGTCCTTAATTATGTCAATCTTTGCTTAGTGAAATGAAGTACTTTTGAAAAGATGAACTCATTAATTTTTCAGGCATTAGCACATTAATCCATGTCCTTTCACTTACACAAGATAGTTGATGTTGATGATGGCCAAGGACACATGTCAAAAATTGGCCCATACGGGTATTTACTCCCAACGTCCAAACATTAATTTTGAGACCTTATGTCATATTTTTTGTATGATCTATTCTTCGTTCACTGGCTGCTTTGATATTTTCCTGTTACCGTCCGGCCAAAAATAGAACCTCCATTGTTTAGCCATACCGACACCTCTTTTCTATGAATAGATATGCCATCTCAAGGCCATATTCATTCAAAAAAGTAAAAATTCAAAGTTTAGCTATCTTCTTTTCTATCTACATATTTTCTTCTACTCAATTGCTCTAACGATGTCTACCAGCCTAGGTACTCCTATCCATCTTCTCCCACAAAGGCCATAGTATGCCTTCACTGGAGTGATTATGGGTGAGATAATTAAGCGAATCATAAATGGGTGTGACCGCCTGGGGGTAATTTATTTTTGATGGGTTGTTGGCATGGACTTCATTGAAGATGAGAACCAAATGCGAACCAATTGCAACATCTGTCCCACTTCGTGGCCTCTCTGTTGGACCTGAATGTCACCAAAACCAAGATAGTGGAGTTGTTTTTCCATATGTTTGACATCTCTCTATGCTGGAAGGCCTTAATGAAATTGTGCAAGTTTCTATCCTTGGCGTCGTCATTCCCAGCGTGATGGACCTCTGCAAGTTCATTGATCATGGCATGGGCATGCCTTGGCTTCCCTTTCTCAGCGACTTTCGCACCATGGACCTGAATAGCCACTATGCCTTGTCTTTTCTCGTCGCTACCTACCTCCTTTGAAAGTATGGCATTGATGAAGCTTCGCAGTATGACTTCAAAAACTATTTTGAGCTCGTTGTCTTTGGTCGTGTAGAATGAGGTCATCGTACGTGAATTGTGTTTCCTTCTCTCCTACGAATGAAGAAGAAGAAGAAAAAATAAAAAATAAAAGTGATTATGGGCAACGAGCCCCTATAATGGCAGCTAGAGGCCTTCCTTTTGATTTTTCTAAAAATTCCTCCATTTTGTTTTTCTTTTTGTATTTTGCTCGAATACCATTTTTGGGTTTCACTCGAAAGAGCCTCTCTGTTAGAATTTGAGCCTCGGGCTACCCTATATTGTAAATTCCATGAAAAATACAACATATATAATATAGCTTTTTGTACTTCTTCTGCTTCTTCGCTTTATTCTTTAATCTAAAACTTAAAATCTTTTTTACAAAAAAATTACATATGGTACATATCTGTGAAATTTTTTAAGAGTCGTACTTTAATGGAATGGTTTCGGATAAATACCGTTTACCAATATCTCTAAATCATTACCTTCCATATCTTCCAACTCGTATGCATTCTTTTCTTTGCATGCATTGATTCAAAAGGGGCCCTTCCACAATGCTTTGAATTTGGTGTGTTGTCCTGGTTTTGCAGTGCGCTCATCGTATTTTAGCACCAAGCTTCCTTCCTAGAAATTTGGGTTGGAAGTCTTTTTGTCAAACCATCACTTGACCGTTTGCTGGTGGCCAATCATAGCTTCAAACTATTTTTCTCTATTTTCCTCCAATTCAAGGAGTTCAGATATTTGTACCTCTAATCCACCACTTTCCTCTATTTCTAGGGCTTTCAGTAATTGTAAGGCGAGGAGTTTCATAGAAACAGGTAAGACTACTTCCTTCCCATATACCAATTTGTAAGGAGATGTCTTCAAGATTTGTTTCGGCGTGATTCGGTCTGCCCACAGAGTAGCCCGTAGATGTTCGTTACATTCCCTTTTTAATTTAGACCCAATGCGCTTGATTAACCTAATTAGGTTTTTAATTTTTGACTCTGCCAACCTATTCCCTTGTGGGTAGTAATTTGAAGAGGTCTTGAGGTAGATCCCATTTCTGATAGAAAAATCTGACACCTTTGAACCTATGAAGGCTCTAGCATTGTCAGATATAATAGTCTTTGGCGAACTAAACCTAGTCACCAACCCTTCTAGAAAGTTAACAATCTTGCCTTTTGTAGCACCTTTCAGGGTGATAGCCTTTGTCCATCTTGTGAAATAATTAGTCGATGTGAGGATCCACTTATGGCCAACACTAGAGATAGGATTTATCATTCCGACAAAGTCTAATCCCCATTGAGCAAAGGGCTCTTCAGTTACAATGGGACTCAAAGGCAAAGCAATTTTTTTTCTTTTTCCAACAAAGAATTGGCTCTGAGTACATTTCTACACCAAACGGTGCACTTTCGCAAACATTGAGGGCCAATAGTATCCTACTCACATAATTTTCAGAGCATTATTTTTAGTAAAAAAATGTCTGCCCTCGGGACTACTATGGAATTCTGACAAAACCCTATTTGATTGGTGCTTGTCTAAACATCGAATTAATACTCCATCATAGTTCCTTTTAAATAAAATTCCTTCAACCAATACGTACCTAGTGCCTTGCAGCCAATAGTATCTTCGTTTGTGGGAGTGGAGAGTTGTCGGGTAATATCCTTTTTTTCATGTATAATATTCGAATTATTACCCAAAATTCGTCGGATTCAAACTAATTTGAAAAGACTTTATCAATCTCCTTGTCGAGTTCAAAAACTGACTCTTATGCAAGATATTTGCATTGGCATCTTCCCTGCACCAGCTTAGTTGGCTTGATGGCCACATCGTACTCTAGGATCTTAGTGATCCAATTGGCTCTCTTTTTCAGTTAATTCTCCCTCAGTGATGTATTCGCTTACACTTGGGTGAGCAACCAAAATGGTGATCTTATTGGTCAGAACTAGGTGTCGAAACTTTTTGAGACTCTAAACAATGGAAAAAGCTTGTTTCTCTACAAAGTTATATATGATTTTGTAAACTTTGAGGGTTCTTGAATGAAAAGAAATTGAATGTTCTCCATTATCCTTCTCATCTTTTTGAGTGAGCACAAAAGCTATGCTATGTTGACCATTGTATACATATAACAAGAAATCTTTAGAAAAATATGGATTGTCCAGTACCGAATTAGCGAAGATAGCCTTCTTTATCTACTCGAAAGCTTCCTTGGCTTCGGGAGTCCATTTGAAATCATATTCTTTTTTAGCATCAAGGTGATGGGCCTTGCGATGCCTACAAATTCAAAAATGCAACAACTAACAAAATTGATCTTTCCTAAGAAAGATTGTAGCCCCTTTTGATTTACTGGTAATGGAAGATCCATTATAGATTTGACTCTCTCAGAGTCTATTGTAATTCCTTCCTTGGACACTACAAAGCCAATAATTTTGCCTTGAGGTACTCCGAAAACACATTTTTTGGGATTTAAAGAAATCCCAAACTTTTGGTACCTCTGGAATACTTGTTCTAGGTGATCAAAATGATCAGCCTCCAATTTTGAAAACAAGATCAGATCATCCAGGTAAATCAGAATGATTGAATTGATCAATCCTGCGAAAGCAATATCCATGGCCCGCTGAAAATTCGTGTCGACATTTGAGAGTCTGAAGGGAATTTTTACGTATGCGGATGTACCCCACTTAGTGGTAAACATCATTTTATGTTGGTCGCCATCTTTTCCAAATACTTGATTGTACCCTAAAAGTTTGTCAAGCAATGAGAACCTCTCTGACCCGGCCACTGTCTGCAAGATCTTCTCCATGGATGGCAAAGGATAATGATCTTTCAGTGAGGCCTTGTTCAGGTCTTGGACATCGACACAAAGCCTGATATCACCATTTTTCTTCTGAAGCGGTACCAAATTAGACACCCAAGTTGAGTGTTTAATTGGATAAATGATTTGGGACTCAATCATTTTAGTGAGCTCTTGTGCCATTAGTGCTTCGACCTTCGGATTAACAGGCATTTTCTTCTGTCGAACCAACTTCGACCCCTCTATGAAGTCAATGGTATGCTCACTTATACTAGGATATGTATGCTCTGATATCATCATAGGTCCATGCTATAACTCCTTCGTACTTAGAGAATAGATTTCTTAGCCTTTCTCTATCTTCCCACTGTACATTTCTTTCGACTTCAATCTTCTATCATTCCCAACATCCAAATCTTCATAATCCTTTTTGTCAGCTATGAACCTTTGCTTTCCATTCCTCACATCTTCACAATCAAAAAGATTCTCAAGGGAAATCAAACCCCGAGGGAGCTTATTTCTCTTTAGTTGAATGACCTGCCCTTCAGATGGTTGAAAATCTGATTCTGAACGGTTGGAAGGTCCTTCAGACTTTTGAACGAAAGTGGCTATCTGGGCATCATCTTCAAACACTTGCCAATTTTGATCATTGTCGGGAATTGATGGTCAGACAATAATGTGGACTACACTTTTCTTTGAGTCAGAACCCGACTCAAACTATGACCCAATGGAAGCCATCTGATCTACTATACCACTCAGGGATCAGGGAATAACTTGCACATTGAAAGCTTTAAAACCATCAATTAAATCCCATATCTGATGTCTATAGGCCTTCATCCTAGTATTTTTTGTTGTTGCTTTTCCATGGACTTGGCTTACTATCAACTCAAAATCTCCAAATACTTGCAATCTTTTCCCACCCATCCGCTCAGCAAGAAATAGACCATGGATTAACGCTTCATATTTGGCATCATTATTTGACCACGGAAACTAGAAATGATAGGTCTTGAGGGTTTCGGATCCTGTCGGAGATAGCAACTAGACTCTTGCTCCAGAATTGGCTTTGTATATATCACCATCAAAGAACAAGGTCCATAGGTGATTATCCATTGAATCATCATAACTTACCTGATCTTTCATTAGTTTCGGATGGACCATGTCATCATCAAATATGACATAAGTACCTAGTCCCGTGGCATGGAAGTTGTTGAATGGGTCAGAGTCGATGAACTAGTTAAGGAGAACCTCCTCTTTAGGGGTTCACTCACTTGTGTCTTCTGCATCCTCGAATATTTCAACACAATACCCCTCTTGCTTTGAAAAAGAAAAATGTGTGGCCTCAAAACAGAGGACAACATTGTCCATTATGTGTCTGGGATGCAAAGTTTTGAAAGAATATTCATCTTTGCTCCATGTTTGGTTCTTAATATCAAATGGGACCAATCTAGTGCCAAATATCCACCCATATTTACGGTGAAATCTCTAAAGAGACACATCCCGAAAACTAGGGGGATGTTGATTATTACTACTTCTTGTGAAACTGTCTAGCTTGGGCATGAAAATAGGATTAAGGATAGATCTTTTATCCAACCGACTGTCAGAACCTTCTTTCCATCCAGATGCATGATTCCCTTTTACAAAGGTTCATACTTGAGCATTAAGGCATCAACCACTTGCTTTGGCATGACTGTTGTACTAGCTCCCGAGTCAATCATATTATTGTGAAAAACTTTATCTCCCATAATTAATGTCAAAAAGAAAGGAGTGGGCTTTGGCTTGCTTACCTCTTTCTCTTTTTCTTTATCCACGTTGATTGTATAAGTTGTGGCCTTCGAAATTTGAGGATCTAATGCAGGCACATTATCTTTACTCAAATTATGTGGCGAAACTTCATCCGTCTGCGGCCTTGGTTCTTCATTTTTCAATGCTTCTCGAAGCAATGCCTTTTCTTCAGGGATAGATATTACATCCCATAGAGACACATTAGAAGCTACCTTCTTCATCTGCTCCACCATGTTGATCATTTCAACCGGTTGAATCTTTGGTCTGAATGGTGGAATCTCTCTTGACTTCTGAGGAAGGTGATCTATTGTGAATGGGTTTGATGTCTTATCAGGAAATTTGTCAGGCATTGGTGGAATATGTTGTTTCTAAGTCAATTGAATAGTCGGTTAGGGCATTTTTTCTCACACAATGGTGGCTAGCAAGACTAGGAACAAGGAAGAGCCTGAGGCACATATTCCCCAGTGAGTCTTCTCTCGGATCTAGTGTTGTAATCCAATTGTACTTGCGAAGTGTTGGTTGTCAGAGGTTCATTCGAAAAAACCACATCCTCTTCTTCCATCCAAGAGAAAAGTGCTTGATCGGGTGATATGTCCAGCTCTTGTTCTACAGACACCCCTTGCATTTGTGCTCTGAATCGGGTGTTCTCTATCTTGAGAGACTCATATCATTCTATATTGGGTTGCATACCTTTGTTCCTCTACTCTGCTATTCTTTGCTATAGGTTTCCTTTGGGGAAATTCTGAGGCATTTGACTATCATTGCAAGGAAAACACCATGCATTTTCATCATCCGCCAAGTTGTTTTGACCTTGTACCAACTCTTTGTTATGGCTATCCTTGACCGTTTGCAACGGTATGGTAACCGGGACTATTTGGTTGGTGGAAGTTGCTTGTTGACCTCCCCAACTTGAAGGTCCTTGATATGTACTTTGTTGATTCTATTAAAAGAAGGGTCTACCTCCTTGGTACGTCTAGGTTGCTTTTTTTGGAGGGGTTTCTTGTTGTCGCTTGATGACAACTAGCTCATTAGTGAAAGATCGCATCAGGCTCTTCATATCATTAAGGTTCGCTGCTACAGAGGAAGAACTCGATGTGCTTGGTTGTGTGGTAGGGTACACATACATAGACTGGGGTGGAATCGATCTTGTCTTTTGTGTCACTAGAGTGTTCAGAGAAGACTCTTCTCGGAGCGAAGCTCCTGAGATTTCAGGAAAAATAGGCATCGGAGGTCATGGTGGGAGTTTTCCTACATCTATCAAACTATGCTTTGCATGAACTGCCAACTCGTAGGCATTGGGTAGAGTATCTCTTCCCATGGAAGTTATCAGGACCATAATATCTGAGTTGATGGCCTTTGAAAAATAGCATAAATGTTATAGCGATTGGAGGTCGTGCAATAGTTGGGATCCTCTGCCAGGTTTTGTTAAACCTAGTGCTAAAGTCACTCATAGCTTCTTGTGAGGCTCTCCTGATGGTAATTATTTGATGTAATAGCAAGGAACAATCTCCTTTCTCTAAAAAAAGTTTGAATTTTTTTTCTCCAAGATCATCCCATGAACTGATAGAACTGAAAGTCAGAGATCTATACCAATCTTGAGCCTTCCCTATGAAAGAAGCAGCCAGAAATCTCATAGAAATATTTTCCTCCATGATATTATGCACCCTACATACTTTTTCTATGTCTTGGAGGTGTTCAGAAGGGGTTTTAAAGTTCTCCCCAAAAAAATTTGAAATAGCCTTGAGGGCATTAGTAGGTATGGCGATTCAAACATCAGGTGGAGTAGCTGGTTGTAGTGGACTACCACTATCCCAGATTAAAAAATTCATGGGAGCGAGATGGGGTATGTGGGCCATGGAGAAAAGATTCCTATATATCGGGTAAACTGGTATTCTTATTTGGAAACTTTGGCCTCTAGGCGGAGTAGATAAGGCTCTAAACTTTAGAGTCTTACTCCTTACTCTTCTATTTCTCACAAGTGATATAGAACCTGTGACTCTTCTCCTCCTAGGTACCAAGGTTGGTAACTGAGAGTACTAAAATTTACCCTTCGATGATGCTCTTGTTTGAACCTTGGGCATGAAACCACCAATTTCCTTCCTCTAGTCTGATCTAGAAATATTTCTAAATTTTAATCAGACCTTTGGAATGAGTCCCACTAGGCATGCCAAAAAAAGAATTGTTCATCATAAAATCTTGCGCCTCTTCGACAATTTTATGGGAAATTCAACAAGTGGGGGATAATATGCACCTCACTGAATACCTTCGGGATTTTTATAGAAAGTTGGCTCTTCTCTGAGTTTAGGAAAAGGGAAAAAGAAATGCAAACAGAAAAACATAAAAATGGCGATGCGCCAACGCTTTTACAAGATTTCAAAACCACAAGCGTCACTCTATGAGTGATATGAAAAACATAGAACACCACTTCCCTTCATTTTTGGGAGGAGAACGAACAACAGAGGCTCGATACAAGTGTAGATGCACTCATTTAATGGACCCACAGGAAATGAGTATTAAGATCTGAATCAAACATAGAAGTTTTAGAATTAATAGAAAAAAAATCAAAAGTAATATAAACCCTTCCTCTTAATATAGCATATTATAAAGAAACAATAACCTTACAAAGAAAATGGAGAAGTCCAATGACATAGTCCAGTCTCTAAATACTATAATTTAGTCATATACACAAACAGCATGGAAATACGATAACAAAACTATTCAGATTAAGCAAGACACAGTGTTCTATTTTGGACGAAGATATAAAGAGAGAAATATTGACAAAGACCATATCATGCACAGTTTCAAGTATTTCTTCATAATAACTCGTATTTCAGATTCAAATGAACTTTAAAATAGAGATTGAATTCCAATCTGATAATAGTTTGATCATAGAATAGACATACCATGCCAAAGTGAAGCAGTGTTCTATGAAATTTTAAAGAAAATATTTCCACTAACTAAGAAAACTAAGGAAAACTTTTCCAATAGGAAAACTTCAGGAACCCTTTCATTATGTTGTTGTTCTCAATATATAGCCGCCTAGAAGAGAAAAACGTCGACCTCATCTAAAATTAATGACAGCCAGACGTCCAAACCTAATAGCTTGAAAATCCAATTCTAGATTTTTTATTAGGTCATTGGAATCCTGCTCATAAACTTTCAGCTACCAGATTTATGTCGTTTAGATATTTCAATAGGATTAGCCCTTGTAATCGCTCTTATCCTAGAAGACAATATGGAAAAAGTCTTGTTGATCACCCAAGTGGCTTTGGCGGTACTAACTCACGTCCCTTCATTGGAAAAGGAAAACTGAATTTCAACAAACTCTGAGTGAACATTCCAAATATACAACTTCATAGCGTGAAGGGATGACATGTTAGAAGGGCAGATAATCTCATATTTGCAAAAAGCAGATGCAAGAAAATTTCTGCTAGGCCGACACGTGGTCTGACTTCCAACTGAGGAGAAAGTGATTATTAACACATGTGCAACCACCACGTGGCGCATTGCACGTATATCGTAAATAAAAACTCCTTGCACACGGATCATGATGAAGACTAAAATAAATCCGAAAAAATAAATAATAGATATAGGAAAAAAATTGCTTCACAATAAACAAACTTTCCAATAATAACTTGGAGTTTATCCCATTTTGTGAAGTCTAATTTGGTAAGTGAAAAGCAATCCTTTTGAAATAATTCATCATTTCCTCGTGGTGCTTTACACATGTATCTCTTGCCTTAACCATTTGCTCTGACTCTGAGAAATTTTTCGCACTAAAATCCATGAAACCCACTAACAAAGTGTCATCGACTCCCTGTTCCACCCTTTTATAAAACTCCTACTTTACTGCCTCTGGATCTAATACCAGGGCAGGCATCCCATAGATTTTCATCAGCTTCAGGAGGTCATCTACCTCAACCAAGTGAGTAACAAAACTGGAATGGATATGGTCCAGCTCTATCAATAACCTTTCCAAAATTACCTTTCTAAATTCAAGAGTATGCAACCAAGCATCGAGCAGACTGTTATCCTCCTTTGTCAAGGCTATCTCTTTCTCCCAAACGTCTATTGATAGCTTCAATATTCTTTATAAGTTTGGGTACATGATTTTGTAAATATTGGGGAAATCTTTACAAGTGTATACCTTTGTCTCAATTTCCTTTTGTAGGATCAAATAGTGGTTATGCATCCTAACTATGTAATGGATGCCCTTATCACCCATGTTGATGACCTTCTTGAACTAGTGAGATGTGGACTTGGTCCAATTCCTCATTTTATCCATTTTATATACCTCCTCTTTGGATAATATGGTAAGTATGGGTGATTCCATTAGAGCTTCTTCTCTTGATAAGGTTCGTTGATGTATGTAGGTGGTCTATTCCACCATCTGCGCTTTCAATTCTTCCTTCATTGACTAGTCTTTGTTCAGCTATAGAAAGATGGTGGACACTGACCCCTGAAAGTCATCGATATTTTATGCTTGGGATGTTGGGCCCAAGTTGATGGTTGAAACTTAATAATCCTTTCCCTATATGGTGTCCACATCCTTATTCACAACAATAGTGGCCACCTGTAGTATCCTAGACCCAAAAGTGTCAGTAGCAATGTGTGATTTGATCTTTGGCTTCTTATCCTTTCCGGTATTTACCTTTGATTTGGCCAATATTACCTTCAATCGAGCCTTGGGGTTTGCAGGTACAGGGGCCTTCCTCTTTAGTTACTACTCCAACCATGTAGGAACCTATGTTTGATGGCTCAAAAACTCATCATTTCCTCCTTCATCTTGTTCTTTCGATGGTCCTTCCTTTTCTTGTTCAGAAACACCTTTGATGTTTTCTTCTTCTTCATTATGTTCCTCTTCCTATGTTCTAGAATCTCCTTTATTAGGCTCAACAAATGTTGCATTTTCTTCATTAATATTTTCTTCCCCTAATGTTGTCCCCTTGTCTTCTTTGTGTTCAACTTCTTTCTCAGGCTCAACATTCTTTTCTTTTACATTCTCTTCTTCTTGATCCTTCTCTTTCTCGTGTTCTCCTTCTTGAGGCACTTCTTCACATCTCAAGCTCTCATCTTGTCTGATTTGTAAAGCTCCATCAGTATTTCCTTCATCAATAATTGTATCTATTTTCCCTTCATCGAAATAGTGTTCCTTTGGGTTTTCCCCTCCATCCCGATGCTCCTTAGGTTGTTCTTCATGTTCCTAGTTAAAGGTTTCAACTTCATAGTAATCATCCAACTTACCAGCATCTTCGCCTTCAGGTGTTTTTCGCCCCTCTTCATTTGAAGCTACTTGGTCTATATTTACCCTTACCCCTCCCTTGGTATGCTTGAACTATTCATCCTAATTAGAGTCCTCTGGCTCTTCAGTAATATCCATATTTTCTCCTTTGAGCTGCTCTCTGCTAAGCCTCTCCATTTCTTCAAATATTTGAATGATATCCTCCATCTTTTGCGGCTCCGTAGGTGGTGGAGGGAGAGGCATGGTAGTAGCAAGTTGGTCCATTAACGCTTGGACTTGAGGGTTGAGGCTTACCCCAGAGAGCTTGGATGGCACATTTTGTATATAAGCGGCAAAGGCATGTGGCAGGGTAAGAGGTGCCATGGATGTTGTTGGAAGAGAAAGTGGTAGAGTAGATAGAATTGGCAGCGGAGGCAGGAGTGAGGAGGATGACAGTGGAGAAGTAGTGAAAGAGGAGGAATCCATAACCACCATGGGACTAGTTAGTGAAGTGGAGGTGACGTGGACTGAGATGTCCACAGCAGGAGGAGATGAGATGAGTAATGATGGAGAAGTGGGAGGAGATGGGGTAGTGATAGCGGTTAATGGGAGAGTGGAGGTGGTGGGTGGTGGGAAGTGTGGTCACCCAACCTCTTCTTCATCCTTAGGTGTAGAGCCCTCCTCCTAAATAGTTGGCATCTCGAGAACAAAGGTTCCCATTCTTTTTGCTTTCTTTAGCGGCTACCCCTCTATTGATTTTCTTGTGTACACTTTGTGTTTTGGCTTGTGCTTAGATATATCCTTTATTTTTCTTGATCATGTAACATGTGGAGCCTTGGGAGCATCTCCTGAAGATCCTGTGGTGGTGCCACTTTATGTTTTACTCTCAAGCTCATCTTTGAGCTCTTTATATGTTAGTTATGCACCTTGCTTATTCAACTAAGCTATTTTCTCATCAATCCATTGCTTGGTCCTTTGTTCTATGGAGCAGGTGACAATATCCAGATCAGTGACCTCTTCCTCGGCCTAGTCAATTACTAGCAGTGGCACATTTATTAAAGAATTATATTTTTCATCAAGAATATTGTCATCCTCGGCAATTTCATTGAGCACCAAGAACAAATTGATGGATTTTACAAAAAAATTGTTCATGCTCATGAAGCGACACCTTCAAACCTCCCTATTATCATCACAATTGGCCCAAAAATATTCAATGTGAGGTCGATGGGAATATTAGCTTCCTACTTTCTCCTTCAATTTTTCAAGGGGATCCAAGCCTCCTCTATCTGTGTGTAACTCGAAATTATATTCAACCAACTCCTTCTCAAACTATTCAGCGTATGGAGCAGTAGGGAAAGAATATATTCCCTATTCGAATGTGAGGGGATATTGGACCCTAGTATGGTGTAGATTGTGCAAGAGAGAGTGGGCAGTTTGTAGTTGTCGAGTAACCTCTAACAATATTATTTTGTCATTTGGATAATGGGGCAGCCCGTAGGGTCTTCCTAAAAACCCCTCTGCTCTGATGTATGTGAATTTGAGGAATTGGATGAACAAATATCTAAAACTATTTATGATTGCCTTGGCACTATGTGATATCCTTTTGTGATAATCCCCTACCAAGGTTTTGATGATGTGCCCAATGAAGACATAGTTGACTCTCCTATAGTCCTTCTTCAAGTTTCTATATTGTAGCTATGGGTAGCAGTCATATACCTAGAGTTTCCCTTTTTTAGTTCTGAGTACTCCAACACAGTCTAGTCCTTTGTATGGGAACTCTATGACCAAGAGATAAACTAGATAGGAGTTCATATAAAATTTTGAAGCCTTCTTCATTGCCACTAATTGGTCATGCAAGTAGTTTCTTATCATCTTCGCCCAGTGGAACTTGGCATTTCCTTGGAGAATCTCCTCATCAAAATAAAACATCCACTCCTCAAATAATGTGGAAGTGGTAAGGCCCATTACCTTGCTAAGGAGATTCACCAAGTCATTAGCTTCTTCCATAAAATCACTCTGGAATAGTGTTTGGGGCACTTTGTTGGCACTATCCCTTTTATCTTTCATCCATGTTTGATTTATTGTCCTTTTCCATCCAATAGGGCCCTACTTCCAAACATTTAGGGTGAAATCCTTATCAAACTCTTCCATTACATAAAATGTAGGAATCTTAAAGGTCTTTCCAATAGATTGGGGAGACAAGTTTGCCAATACTCTTCCATCCCCAGTGGTTATCCTTGTGTTTTGAGGATGATAGAACTCCTAACAAGCCATCACTAATCCTAGGGCCACTAGAGCGGGAGGGAAGCCAAATGCCTTTTCAATTCCACTTCGTTTGATTCTCAGGGCTTCCTCCATTGTGGGGTTAACCATAACCCTTTACCTGAACTCATCTATATTGGCATGCCCCAAATCAATATCTATGACATTATCCCAGTTGGAAGTAATCTTTGAGATACATTCGACCCTGTGGAATTCGTAATTCATTTTTTCATTCTCTTCCTTTCCTCTGGTAGTTCTTGTTGGTCTTTTCCCTTTGTCAGTCTTCTCAACTAGTTTCTCTAATGGCCCCTCCACAGGTTCCATAAATCTTGCACATGAAAGGTGCAGTAAGTGCATTGACAAATTAGGAGGGAAAATGTTAGTCAAATCATGCAAAAACATCATTGATTGCATTTGTATACTCCTAAAGTATCATTGCATTTACCATATTTCATCACTTAAGGCTCGTTTGGGAAATTTGTTGAAATGTGGGTTTGGTAGTGTGGATTTCCGCTCTGTGAAAGCAACCAGGATGAAATATCCTAAGGGATGGCACTGGGGAAGCAGATAATTGCAGGTGGCAATCCAAGGATAAATTTATGCATGACATGATTATTAAGTTGATTTCGGGAAAATTAATTAGGCACATGTGTGAATTGGCAGTGGAGGCCCCTGGAATTATGCCCTTTTGTTGGATCAACATTTGAAGCTTATGTGGGTGTGCAGGAGGCGGAACTAGTGATGTGAAAATTAATTGAGGCTTCACCATTAAGGAACAACTTTGGACAAATGACCCCCCACAAGCGGAGTTTCGCATAGCGGAACCCGTAGGACATTCTAACGCCATTAATTTGTTTCCTTATACTTTGGTATGTGCAGGAGAACATGCTTCATTTTTTACCTTAGAATCCTTCGGTTACTTTGTAGGGTGTGGGACATGAGAGCACGGAGGATGTGATACAGGGCGCCATTGATTTTTTCCCCTTAGAGAGCGGCTTTGGACCGGCGTCATTTTGTGATGGGCAGCCCACAAGAGCGAACCCGCATGAATGCTAGATCTTGATATTTTCTTTGTTTGTGTTTAAGGTTAAGATTCACGGCTATCGAGAATGTGGGACTCGCATTATGGATGGATGCAAGAGCTTTTTTTATAGCGTAGCATATTTGTAAGGACGTCTTTTTATAAAGGTGACCCGCATAGGCAGGCCCGCCATGGCATTGAGACTTGCGAACATGCCTTAGATACATCCCAAGAATTCGTTGAAGTTCGAGTTCATACCGGTGGTGACTAGACTTAGGCACTCAAAAATGGAACGTGCAAGACCCACAATGCAAGGCGATGGATTGGTTTTTTCTTCATGAATGGTATTGAGGGGATGGAGTTCCGCCTAGGGTAACCTGCATGAGCATACCTCTGGTTGGTTTAAACACTTAGACTCAAATTTGTGGTTTACGATTGTTAGTTTGTTAGCTTGGAAGTTGTTCGTCCATTTGCTAGGATTAGATAATAGTTATTTTATTGTTGAGATGTGATAATTATTATTTAATTATTGATTTCTTTTAGTGACACCTTGCAACCAAATTTGTTGTGGTTGGTAAGTTGTTATTTATCTCAGCCGTCGATTGAGAATCGATCTTGGCCATTGGTTTTCCAATGAGAGGAGTATAAAAAGGGGTCATTGGGCATATGGAGAATATAGAAGTTTGTAGAAGCATTTGCAATGCTAGCAAATGAGTTTGTGAGTTTGCAGTGATAGCAAACAGTCTTGCAGTGTTAGCAAGGGCGCAGTGATAGCGTTGGGGATAGCAGCGGGGGAATATCAGTGGAAGTTGGGAGATTGTCGGAGTTCTGCCAGTAAGAGGCAAGGAATCTTTGTATATCTTAATTTGCTGAAGTTAATATAATTCCTCATCTGTAGAACTGGTTTTCCCTTAGGGGTTTTTCCAGGGAAAATTTGTCCGAAAATATTGTGTTCATTGTGTTACGCATTTCTTTCCGTATTTTTATTAGTGAAGTTGCAGTTGTGTTATTTTTCGATATTAGCTGTGAATTAGTTTTCAGCAGTTAAATAATCTTTTAAGATAGGAGATTAATAATCAATGACTGCAATAGGAATTTTCACATGGTATCAGAGCTGTGTTAAGGGTAGAAAAGGTTTTCCCTAGGAAAGAAATTGAGGGTTTCTATAACCTAGTTTGATCTTTTAAATTATTATTGCTTTTATCCTTTGAGATGGCTTCAGCTAGTTTGAGAGATCAGGACAGATTAGATGGTGCCTCGAATTTTGGTGTCTGGAAGGCCAGACTTTCTTTATTTTTGGAAGAGAATGGTATCAAAGATTATGTTACCACTGTTGTAGCTGTACCTACAGACGCAACACAACTTGTAGCATACAAGAAAGAGGATGCCAAGGCGAGGAGGATTATCCTTGATGGTGTCAAGGATCATATTGTTCCGCATATCTCCAAGTTAGATACGGCGAATAAGATGTGGGATGCCATTATGAAACTATACCAGAATGCTACCACTAATAGGAAGCTGATTCTCAAAGAAAAGTTGAGGAATACCCGAATGCACAAGGGAGAAGACGTTACAAGTTACCTCACCAGACTTAGACTTGTCAAGGATAAGTTAGCAGCTGTTGGAGATAAGCCAGAAGATGATGAGCTAGTAAGGATAGCCTTAAATGGGTTTACTAAGCAGTGGGATGTCTTTGTTCAAGTTATTAATGGACAAGACACCCTACCGAGTTGGGATCGATTGTGGAGTGATTTCACTCAGGAGGAGCTTAGACTAAGTCTTGTCAATGGAGCCAACAACAAGAGTCAGAAAAGTGAGGGAGAACAAGAAAACGTTGCCCTAGCGGGAAAAGGGAAAGCAAAGAAGGGATTTAGAAAAGGATCAAATTCTCAAGGTGAGAAGAAGGACCTATCTAAGGTCAAGTGCTTTGGTTGTCACGAGTTTGGCCACTATGTCAGCGATTGCCCACAAAGGAAGAAAGATAAGAAGGGAAAGAACCAAGTGGCGGCTTCAGCAAGTGCAGAGGAGCTCCCTAGTAGATTGGAGGATGAATTTGCACTCATAGCTTGTATGATTAGCTCAACCTCACGGAGTGTTTGGTATATAGACAGTGGAGCATCATTTCATATGACAGGAGTTAGAGAGTACTTCTCCAGTTACAAGGAGGAGGAAACCAATATCCAGATTTCTATGGGGAACTTGTCCAAGCTCAACCCAGTTGGGAAAGGGACTATTCAGTTTCAGAGGGAGAATGGAAAGATAGTTCCACTTCATGATGTCTTGCATGTTCCAGGCTTAGGTATGAATCTGATTTATGTATCTTTTCTTCAGGATAAACGGTATAATGTACTTTTTATAGGAACACATGTGTTGATTAAACACAAGGATTGGAAATCACCCATAACTATTGGAGTTAGGAGTGGTCTCCTTTATAGGTTACAGTTTGATACTCCTAAGGCACTCATGAGCAGTAGTAATCCTAGAGATCTTGGAGAGCTATGGCATAGGAGGATGGGCCATATTCATCATGGAGCACTTAAATTGCTTCGTGAGACAGTGATAGGTGTTCCAGAGGTGAGCATAGAGCATGATGATGTATGTAAGGGATGTGTGTTGGGGAAGTTTGCGAAAGCATCTTTTCCAAGGAGTGACAATAGATCTAAGGGTGTTCTTGATCTAGTACATTCGGATGTATGTGGACCAATGTCAACAAAGTCTCTCAGAGGATATGAGTACTATGTTACTTTTATTGATGATTTTTCCAGGAAGACCTGGATATACTTCTTGAAGACCAAGGATGAGGTTTTCAGTCGCTTCCAAGAGTTCAAGGCTCTTGTGGAGAACTTGACAGGAAGGAAGATAAAGATTCTTCGGTCAGACAATGGAGGTGAGTACAAAGGAAATGTCTTCCATGATTTCTGTACCAGAGAAGGAATCAAGAGAGAGTGGACTGTTCCTTACAATCCACAGCAGAATGGAGTTGCTGAGAGGAAGAACCGTTCTATATTGGAGGCAGCAAGGGCTATGCTACATGACCTGGACATGCCGTGTTACCTATGGGTAAAGGCATGTAGTACTACAGTTTACATTCAGAACAGGGTTCCACACAAGGTACTAGGGAAGATGACACCAAAGGAAGCTTTCACAGGGAAAAAGCCAAATGTTGGTCACTTCAGGATATTTGGGAGTTTGGCATATTGTCATATTCCAGGAGATACACGTACCAAGTTAGATCAGACTGCAGAGAAGGGGTACCTTGTTGGGTATAGTGAAACTTCAAAGGCATTTAGGATTTTTATTCTAGGGACCAGACGAATTATTGTCAGACGCGATGTCAAGCTCGTGGAGGACAAGGCATTTAGAAGGTCCAGAGATTTGCCAGCAGATGATCAGAGTGAGCAGCCAACAAAAGCTCCAAGTCCAAGTCAAGGGCAGCAAAGCTCAAGTACTATTACTAGTACAAGCATAGACTCAGGTAGTGAAGATTCACAGAGTATGGAGCAACTAGTGCAATAGGATATGCATCTAGAAGATATAGAGGTTGATATTTCATCCTCTACAATTGGCAGCAGGAACCGTGAGGTTCAAGACACACAAAGGGATACTCAGGAGTCTGTGGGAGCTCCTAGGAAGAGTACGAGACAAAGGAGAGAACCAACCAAGTTCAATGACTATGTGGCATTAGTCAACCAGTTGGTAGATAGTGAACCATCCAACTATCTAGAGGCTTCACAACATAAGGTATGGCGAGATGCTATGGTTGAGGAATATACTTCAATAATGCAGAATGATGTGTGGGAGGTAGTGCCTAGACCAACAGATAGGTCAGTAGTTGGATCACGCTGGATCTTCAAGATAAAGCACGGTGCAGATGGTAGCATCAAGAAATACAAGGCAAGGTTTGTGGCCAAGGGGTTCTCTCAGAAGGAGGGAATAGACTATGAGGAGACATTTGCTCCAATGGCCAGGTATACTTCTATATGAGCTGTAATCTCATTTGCAGTCCAGATGGGATGGCAGATCCATCAAATGGATGTCAAGACAACATTCCTTAACAGTGAATTAAAGGAAGAGGTATACATAGAACAACCAGAAGGCTTTGTAGCACACAACAAAGAGACCCACGTGTGCAGATTGAAGAAAGCCTTGTACGGACTCAAACAGGCTCCTAGAGCGTGGTATGAGCGCATTGATACATACTTGTAGGAAATGGGCTTTGTGAAGAGTGAGGCAGATGCTAACCTCTACTACTTGGTGGTTGGGGGTGAGGTTCTCATTCTTGTTCTATATGTAGATGAATTGTTTCTTACAGGTGCACTAGGGCTCATAGAGGATTGCAAGAAGGACCTTGCAGAAGAGTTCGAGATGAAGGATTTGGGACTCATGCACTATTTTCTAGGCATGGAGGTGTGGCAGACAGATGGAGAGATTTTCCTTGGTCAAGGGAAATATTGCATTGAAATCTTGAAGAGATTCGAGATGGAGGATTGCAAAGCCATATCTACACCTATGATCACTAATTGGAGGAAGGTAGATACATCTAACGACAAAGATGTAGATCCCACCTTATACAGGCAGTTAATTGGTTCGCTCATGTATTTGGTCAACACCAGGCTGGATATAGCATTTGCAGTAAACTCTCTTAGTCAGTTCATGGTTGAACCAAAGAGAGTGCATTGGACAGCAGCCAAGCATGTGTTGCATTATTTGCATGGTACAGTTGAGTATGGGATCAGATATGTTCGAGGTGAAGGAATCAAGTTGATAGGCTATACTGATGCAGATTGGGCAAGCAGTACAATAGACAAAAGGAGCACTTCAGGGTGTTGTTTCAGTTTAGGATCAAGAGTTGTTTCTTGGTTCAGCAGGAAGCAGAAGTCTGTGGCTCTGAGTTCATCAGAAGCATAATACATTGCAGCTAGCATGGCAACATGTGAAGCTATATGGCTTCGAAAGTTGCTAGTGGCTTTGTTTGGTCAGAAGGTTGAGACTATTGTGTTACACTGCGACAATCAGAGTTGCATCAAATTGTCTGAGAATCAAGTGTTTCATGATAGGTCTAAACATATAGATATCAGGTATCACTTCATCAGGGATTGTGTACAGCGAGGTATTGTTCAGCTACAATACATACCTACAGAGGAGTAGGTAGCATACATTCTGACTAAAGCATTGGGGAAGGAAAAATTTATCTTCTTCAGAGATAAGATGGGTGTCATGCAGAACAGCTTCCTCGCTAAGAGGGAGTGTTAGTTTGTTAGCTTGGACAGCTGTTCGTCCATTTGCTAGGATTAGATAATAGTTATTTCATTGTTGAGATGTGATAATTATTATTTAATTATTGATTTCTTTTAGTGACACCTTGCAACCAAATTTGTTGTGGTTGGTAAGTTGTTATTTATCTCAGCCGTTGGTTTTCCAATGAGAGGAGTATAAAAAGGGGTCATTGGGCATATGGAGAATATAGAAGTTTGTAGAATCATTTGTAGTGCTAGCAAATGATTTTGTGAGTTTGCAGTGATAGCAAACAGTCTTGCAGTGTTAGCAAGGGCGCAGTGATAGCGTTGGGGATAGCAGTGGGGGAATATCCGTGGAAGTTGGGAGATTGTCGGAGTTCTGCCAGTAAGAGGCAAGGAATCTTTGTATCTCTTAATTTGATGAAGTTAATATAATTCCTCATCTGTAGAACTGGTTTTCCCTTAGGGGTTTTTCTAGGGACAATTTGTCCGAAAATATTGTGTTCATTGTGTTACGCATTTCTTTCCGTATTTTTATTAGTGAAGTTGCAGTTGTGTTATTTTTCGATATTAGCTATGAATTAGTTTTCAGCAGTTAAATAATATTTTAAGATAGGAGATTAATAATCAGTGACTGCAATAGGAATTTTCACAACGATGGTGACCTACGTGGGATTCGCATAGTGAAGGGATGCGAAAGCTTTTTTGTCATGAACAGCAACGGGGTGGAAGTAGCCCACACGTAGAATTCTGCAAGGCAACCTCCACAAGGCACCATTAACTTAGTCATCTTTGTTTCAATGTTTTATGAATGGTGATAAGGGAGGAATCAGTGAGGTGGATGGACATTTCAATGTGGCCGCTAGGTAACATCTATAGAGGGACCGCCTCTCGGTGGCAGCACCCCACAGGGGCTAACCCGCATGGGTTTCAAGACTTAACAATTTATCATGTGGGGGAAAGCTTGCATTAGTAGAGTGGATAGTGTGGGTTAGGCAAGGTGGGCTGCCTTAAAGGTCTCACCATTATTCACGGCTCTGGTGGAGTGGACTTCCACATAGTGGCTCATGAGGGTTTCAATTCACCGTAAGTATTACCTTCGCTTCAACAATGTTTGAATGCAGGATCAAAGGATTAGTTCCACTCTTGGAGCTTACTTTTTATGGCTTTCAATTTATTTACAAAGATAAAAAATTTGGTGCCTTCGTATTTTGGGGCTTCCTTTCACCATTTTTCAATTAAGGGGATCAGCTCATCTCTTCTAAACCACATTTTTTCTACTTTGAAGTAGCTTCTTTTTTGCCTTTTCTTTGGAGTGATCAATAACTTGATGGGCAAGTGGTATGACCCTGTCATTGGGATTATTTGTGATTCCAAGGTAAAGGTAGACTCTAGCCAATCCTGAGAGTGTATGAATTTTCCCAGCTTTTCCTTTATGCAGCACACCTCTTCTCTTCTATTAGACTAGGTAAATATACCATTTTTTTGTATGAACCTCAATTAGGTCATTATTTATAAGGAAGCTTCCAAACTCGTGCTTTGATGGAGTTACCTTGTTTTGACCCCCATATTTCTCCTCAGCTCTAAGCACCACATTGAATTCTCCCCCTAATAATACTTTACTCAATTTTTTATTTTTATATCTTGTGTGTTAGTGTTGTCTATAGCTTTTCTTTGTCTCAGTACCTTGTGTAGCCATATATGTTGAAGAGGGTGAACTGTAATTTCTAAGATAGGCTAGAGACTTTACACATAATCCAGTTAGCTTCCTTGTCTATGAAACTTAAACTAACCTTTGCAGGGCGCCATACAATACCCAAGCCACCAATAGTGCCATAGGATCTAACATATGCTTCCTCTCACCCCTTCATTTAAGGATTCTTTTGCTTTCTACTTCCATTTTGGTTTCTTGAAGTATGATTATATTTGAATCCATTTTTTCTATCTAGCACTTAATTAAGTTCCTTTTATTAGGGGTGTTTTATCCCTTGATGTTCCAAGACACAATATTCATGGTTCATCATTCTAGGAGTGCTCCTCTCCCTTGGATTCCTTCAAAAATTTAATGATGCGCTTGAGTCCTTTTTCCTATGCTAATTCTTCTATTTTTGTTTATTTGTTTTCCTTCCTTTCTTCTTCTTTATTTTATTTGTAGGATTTAGTATTTGAACACCAGATTGTGATATTCTTCTATTGCTAATGATGTCCAATTCATCTACATCAATCTCCTCATTGTCACTTTTTTGGGAATATTTCTCTTCAAACTCCTAATCTTGAGTTTTCTTGTCTAGATTTTTATTTGGATTGGTTTGTGTCTCTTGTTCCTTAGCTTCATCCACGCTAGTTTCCTTACTTGGGAACTATGAGCTCTGGGCTTGGATACACATATTATAGGGTTGTTTGATTCTTCTTTTGTGTCCTTTTTTACCCTTTCATTAGACTCCTCCTCCATACTCTGGTAGTTTTTGGTTTTATGATGCAATCCATTATTTTTTTATTTCTCTTATTGCACTTTGAGCAGAAGAATTTTGGGGCCTCATTTTCTATTTCTTGTTTCCAAACCCCTGCATCAGTTCTTAGGCTAATTTCTCTAGGAATTTTCTCTATGGCCGCAATATGTATTATGGCATATAAGTAAGAATTTTCCTTAAGTAGAGGTACATCTATCTCTAGTAGGGTCCCCAAGGATCTCCCATGTTTTTTCAAGGAACTCCTATAACTAGTATTCCAATGGCAAGTTGTACAACCTGATCCATTGAGAAGTGGTAAAATCTTCTTGGTTTATGGGATTAAAATTTGACTCCCATAATTGTGTGTATATTGGGTATCCATCAATCTCCCAACCACCTTTTTCCAACATAGAAGTCCTATCTTCCTTAGATAGGAAGACAATTATGAATAATCTCTTAGGTAGGAATTTGATGGCGTGGTTTAGCTTGATTTTTCTACAAGCCCATTCCTCTATTTCTTTTATGCTTCTTTTGGGGCCTATTATTTTGCATATGACTGTCACATCCTGAAGGATGTCTATATCTTCCTCTATTTCCTTTTGAACATTGATGATGATTGGTTCGGTGTTGGGTTCTTCTCTTTTACGTTTGGGTTCTAATTTTGACTTGGGAAACCCACTTTGCTTATTCTTCCACATTTTATCTTGGTCTTGATTTTTTTCAGCAGGAAGAGCCTTCCCTCTATTATTATTTTTTTGGCTTGAGTCTTTTCTCACCCTTCCTATCCTTTATTTTATTGTGGTTCTGCCTTGTGTTGATGGTGAGATCTTTCTATTGCTTGCGTTGCCTAAAATTTTGTCCTTACTGACCTTTGGTTTAATTTATGGATTCTTTGGCCTCTAATGTAGAGCGATATTATCTAGCCATGTGATGTAATGTGGGGCCTTGAAGTCTACAATTGTTTTCTCTTGTTGGTAGCCTGATCTTCTATTGGGTGGCATTCTGATTGATATGGCTTCATTTGATTTTTCTTGTAGATTCCTTCCACCTTTTTATGTTTGCAAAAAAATTTAGCCTTAAAGGGATATTTCGTTTTGATTCTGAGTTATTCACAAGCATAAGAAGTTCCACTAATTTAAGAATATGTTCCAAGCATTTCGAACTTATTTTTCACAATATTTAGTGAGGTCCGTGTGCAGATTAGATAATCTAATAATATTTCTCTAAAAGAACTAAATTCTATACAATTTTTGCACAATGAGATTCTCAATTCACATTAATTCACAAGTCGCATGTATTCGCAAGTAGCATGTATTCACAAATCGCAATAGAAAAATATTATATGAAATATGATCCATATCATTAAATATAAATATTATATACATACACTCCCCTTTCCTCTCACCCTATCTCTATATTTCTACCTCTACCCTCTCTCTACTACTTTTCTCTATCACCTTTTATTTCTCTCACTCTTGCCCCCTCAGTGTATTCCTCTCTTTACCTATTTCTATATCACTTCATATATCTTTATATTTATATCTCTCCATCTCCCCCTCTCTCATTGTAATTTCTATCTATATTTCTCTCTCTCCCTCTTTCTCTCCTTTTATCACCCCCTCTCTATATTTTTATCTATCTTTCTCACACTGCTTCTATATTTCCCAAGTTATATCTATCTCTATCCATATCTCTCCCTCTCTCTTTATCACTCCCTCTTTCTATTTCTCTCTACTTCTCTCCTCTCTCTATTTCTCTCCCTCCTCTCCCTCCCTCTTTATCTATTTATAAATATATATCTCCCTCTCTATATCTCTCCATATCTATCTCACTCATATGCACACACTCCCTCTTTCTCCACTACCTCTATCTATATCTCTCTATCTTTTCACCTATCTATACCTATCTCTATTATTTCTCTATCACCTTCTTTCTCTCTCACTCTTTCCCCCTCTATCTCTATATCCCTATCTCTCCCTCCCCCTCTTTATATATATCTCATTATTTCTAACTCTATCACTTTCTCTCTCTCTCACTCCTATCTCTATCTCTTTCTATATATATCTCTCTACATCTATATCCCTATCTCTCTCCCTATACATCTATATCATTTCCCTCTTTCCCCCTTCTTCTCTCTCTATCTTATTCACTCCATCTCTCCCTCCATATCTTCTAATCTATATATTTACCTTTATTTCTCGTTGGATCTCCCTCTCACTCATATCTCTATCTCTTTCTATCCATATCCTTCTCTACATATATCTCCCCATCTATCTATTTCCCTATCTCTTTATCTCTTTTCATATCCCTCTCTATCTCTCTATATATCACCCTCTATCTATGTCTCTCCCTCTCCCTCTCTCCCCTTCTTCTTCTCTCTCCCTCTCTACATATATCTTCCTCTTCCCCATCTTCTCTCTCCCTCCTCTACCTATCTCTCTCCCTTTTCCTTCATCCCTCTCCATATCTCTCCCCATCTCTCCTTCACTTTCTCCCTCCCTATCCCCCTATCTATCTTTACATCTCAACATCTCTCTCCCTTTATCTTCCCATATATCTCTATATCTATTTCTTTGTCTTCCCATTTATCTATCTCTCCCTCTTTCTGTCTCTCTATCTCCCCCTATTTATATCTCCATCTTCATCTCTATTTTTCTTTCTCTACTTTTCTCTATTTTTCTCTCTTTATATTTCTCTCTCTCCCCCTCTCTATATCTCCTTATATATCTATCTTTATATCACTCTATCTCTCCATATATCTCTCTCTATCTCTCCCTCTTCCTCTTATTCTTTATCTCCTTATCTTTTCCTATCTATTTAAATCCCTTTTTATCTCTCCCCCTCTCTATATCTCCCTATCTCATTCTATTGATATTTCTCTCTTTATCTCTCTCTATATCTGTATATATATGTCTTCGTTTTTCTCTCTCTTTCTATATTCATCTCTACCTCTACCTATTTTTCTCGCTCTTCCTCTCTCACTCTGTATTCATCTCTACCTCTAGATTCCTCTCTCCCCCTCCATCTCTAGAAATGTCTCCCTCTCTCTACCCATCCATCTCTCTCCCTATCTCTCCCCCTCCCTCTTCATAGACCTTCATTGTCTTCTTGATTTAGAGGTTTTCTTTCACTCATTTTTAGAGACTTTTTTTGGACAAACCATATCATTTTCTGAATGTACAACTAATTGAACTCATGTAATACACAAATTTATACATAAAATAGGCTTAAATTTTCCCTAATTGAAATTCCACACCTCTTCGGCATACCCATTGCACACCAAGTTGTGATTTCTAATTTAAATTATTTTATATTCTAAAAAATGTGTCTATAGTGAAAATGAATATAGTTAAAAATAATTTAAAACTATATTATTAATTATTCTATTGCACTTAAAATTTTGAGTTTGGAGAAAAAGTACAATTATTTTTATAATTCATTATTAGTTTTTCAACTCTTTTAATCAAATATTGGGGAGTTATAAGGGTTCCATCTACAATGATAAGGATCCTCAAAATTATAGTCAATGGCTACCAATGCACCTAGATTATACTTCTTGACTCTCAACCTTTGAGAGGCAACAACTATGTTTCCTAGAAAATAAAAATGTAAACCTTATTGAAAGTTTGTGCAGAGCTAGACAAAAATAAATACACACATTAATCATCTTCTTCAACTCTCCTACTTTCATTCAATACATATTACATATATATAGTCCATTTGCATTTACTATATTATAGGAAAGTTGTTATACCTCCTATAACCACTCCCTTTCTGATGAGCTATTATAAAAACTCAAATACAATCCCAATTAGTTCTCACACCTATAATAGTTACATGAGTTGTTAATACAATTCACTTCACCTCATTCACTCTAATTTAGAACATATTTTGTCCAAACCCATGTGAACACTAACATGATTTCCTGTGAAATCCAAATTGAGTTCAAGTACCTTTGAGATATAGTATATGGGCACAAAAATACACCTACACATGTTGGTGTCAATCAAACCAGATTTGATAAGGCCAAATTAATCATTTTGTTTAGAGTTCCTAATCAAGCTCAACCTCGCATTAGAATAGCCACCACTACATTAGATTCTTGGGATCGTCTTAAAATAGTTTATAGTAGATTCTTCTCTTCTACCCATAGTCCTCAAAGCGCTACTCCCCTTTTCACATGGTTGTCACTTGTCTTGATGTGCCAAGTAAATCATCCTCTTTTGATGAGTTGGTAAATTTTCTTTAACAAGAAGAATCACCCATGATGAGACTTTAGAAAATCCCAAGAAAATTAGGCCCTTGCAACCAAGTAGAAGGGAAAACAACATGAACGTCAAAGTGGTTTGTTAGGTTCATCAAAACCAAATAACAAAACTCTTCTACAAAGAAAAAGAAGTGTCTCATTTGTGGAACAAAGGTATACGGTATCAACGATTGTTGGTATAATTCCTATGCTAATAGTGAATCTAGTTATGGAAAGCCACAAAAACCTTCTCAATAGGACGAGAAGAATCCCCATTGGAAAAAATCCTAATAAGAAACATGTAAATGTTGCATCTATAAGAGATTTGAAAGAAGAAATTATTTTTTTTGCTAAAAAACAAAGTCCTCCACTTCAAATAGTTCAATCTAGTATGTTGATTATGGTGCATCCAAACATATGACAATTTAGCAAGAGTGGTTTTTTGATCTCGCTTCATCCACCTCTTATGGGAAAGTATCCCTTGGTGATGACACATCATATGAAGTTCAAGGAATTGGAGATATTTCCTTGCCCCTCAAAACTCACAAATATAGAATTACTAATATGTTCTAGGGTTCACAAAGAACCTTCTCTTATTAATTTAGTTACTTGAGAAAAAATTGAAAATTGAATTTGATCATCATAATGGCAAGAAACTTTGCCTTGTTAGAGATAAGTCCACAAATGGTGAAGTTGTTGCTCATGCTTCAAGGGTCAGAAAAATATTTCAACTTATTGATTTCACAGTGAAGACAAGGATTGGAGATTTATCCATCTAAATTTTGGCTCTTTTTGCATTGAGTAAGAGAGTTATGGTGTGAGGACTTCCCCCCATGTAGAAAATAGATTTTTTTTGCTCACATTGTCTTACTAGAAAGCAACTTCAAGATCCTTTTTATAATGTATAAAATAGAGCCTCAAGTCCCTTATAATTGGTTCCCACTTATCTATGCAAACTGATGCCATCAAGTCATAACAATACTTGGTATTTTCTACTCTTTATGGACGAATATTTTAGAAAAAATGTGGGTCTATTATTTGGCTCATAAAAGTCAAGAATTTGAGAAACTCAAAGAATTTTGAGCCTTTGTAAATATTTCATTAGGTTAATCTCTCAAATCCCTTCACTTAGATTGAAGGGAGAATTCACAAGGATTTTTCAAACTACATTCAAGAACATGGGATCTAAAGACAATTGACCATTTCTTACATGTCTCAACAAAATGGTGTTGCAAAGAGGCATCATTGTACTATTTTTAAAACTGTGTGGTGTATTTTGTGTTGGTGTGAATAAATGTATTGTACCTAGTTAATTCACTTACTAGGGACTTAGGGGACATATTCACATGTTAAGTTTACTTAGGTTATAAGTTTCCTTCTAAAATTCTTAGTTGTCATTTCTAGATCTTATCTTATCCTAGGTTGTTATGAGTTAGTTGTCTCATGTGATAGGGTTAAGACACTTGTTGTTATCTTGTCTAATATTATTCCTCACCTTTCCTATATAAGAAAAGCATCATATGTACATTGGCATATTCAATTTGGCTGCCATTTTGGTATTCTTGTATCCTTAATCATAGCATGATATTTTTGACATCTCTCTTGTGGAAGTTATTTTTTCTTGTAGGTGATCTTGGGGTGTTGAGGAGCTCACCATAGATTCCTACATGTAGATCTTGCTCCTATATTTTGGACTAAATTAGTTCACATAGAAATGTACTTCTTGAATCGAGAACCCACCAAAGTGCTTGAAAATATAACTCATAAAGAATATTGTAACAAGAAGGATCCCTCTATATCACATTTCAAAGTGTTTATAAGTACAACTTACATGCATGTTTTGAAGGTACAAAGGATAAATTGGATGGTAATTCTTTGAAATGTGTTTTTCTTGGGTACAATTCAAATTTAAAGTGATATTGACTTACGGGTGCAATAACAAAGTGTAGCATCATAAATTGTCAACATTGACAACTTCACACTAGATTTTACTCCCTCCTATATGCTTAAACATAATTGTGACTCTAATTCCTAAATTATGTATTTCATGGCCCATTCAATCATTTATCGAGAAATCAAATTTACAAAACCAAAATAGGAATTTAATATTTTCCCCTGATAATTTAGATCCCCAAAAAATGGGTACGGACAAGGGCACCCTTGACAGCCTTTACCGCTTAAAATGGCCCCAAATTTTAATATGTCAGGGTTGGATATTTATTATTTTAATCTCAAATTCTAAATGTCGGCTATTGGGATTTAATTGTGGGAAGTAGATTAATTGCATATAAATACCTATTCATTTCATCATTTAAAAAGTAATTTGAAATAACTAGCAAGAAGAGCAACTATTATACTTCAAGATCAAGTCAAGAGCAAAATTCATAGAATTATTGCAGAATTTTATAATCAAAGAATCATGTCAAGTTTTATGCACGCGTTTGTTCATGTTTATGAATACATTTTATTTCCGATTACTAATGCTTGTAGGTCTTCAAATCAAGCCTTGAGGTGATGTGCATGACTTTAGTCCTTCAATGAAATCTAATTTGAGTGGCGACTTATATCCAATTGTTGATTCATTACTCCATTATCATTTAGCCCATATCCCTCAAGAGGATAAACTCTCTTTCATAAAAAATTTCAGGCAAGCCCTATATGGCACAACCCTTCCTCTCTCTTTTAATGTGAAGGTTAAAAATCTGAAGAAGAATGGAGTAATATTGAAGACTACTTGTTCATTGATGCATTCAAACCCTACAACCTGAAAAGATACTGAAACTTGACTATCTCAACAACAGACAAAGATCCAACAACAAGATCTGGAAGGAAGAAGCCTCAAACCTGGGACTTGAGAATTGTGAAAAAAAATCAATTCTAGATCTCCAAACAAGGGCACCTTGGGCATCCTTGTCTAGTCAAATCAAGTCCAAATTCAAATCACAGTTATACACAAGTCTACTATGTCTGTTTTTGGCCATTAAATTTGTCTGTCAACTTCTAGATTGTTTGTTTTCATATCAAAGTAGTACATTTTCATAATTATCTATCCACATCAGTGTATTTCATCAAAAATCCATTTCTCACCCTTCAAACCAATTTCAGATCTAGGGTTGATTGACTCACCTTTTAGGTTGCAATTCAATCTCATACCCTAGCCAATCTAAATTCTAATGTTATGTGAGTGAAAGGTGAGTAATACTAATTGAACCCTAGGGTTTCAATTTTCCAACACAACACAAAGAAAGTGTACATTAGAAAGGATTATTTTTATGAGAAAATATGATGCAATACCTCTTCCTCACCATCACCTATTAGTTCTCAATCACCAAAATTATTGAACCTAAGGATGAGGAACCTAATGAAGAAGCACAAAAAGAGGAATTTTTTCCCCTAGATCAATCTCCCTTTTTTCACTACCCCCATCCTTATCTCTTGTTCATAAAAATATTCCTAAGTGATTCCAAACCACAATAAAGGATGCTAAATATTATGAAATTGTAAATACATATCTCAGTGGGCCCAAAACTCATAGAAAGTCTCATGAGGATATAAATATAGCTCTTATGTGTATATTTATTCAAATTTTAGAACCAAAAATATTGCAGTAGGCTCTTGAGTCACCATCTTGAAAGATGTGATGGACTATAATATTAGGCATTACTAAGTAATAATACATGGGAACTTGTTGATCTTCCACCAAGGAAGAAGGCTACTGGATGCAAATGGGTAATCTATGAGAGATAAAAAAAATCCCTCACAATACAAAACCCCTCTTACAACACCAAAATACTCATGAAAGACTCACACAAACATTACTGCAATTTATATTAAAAAATAGGTAGATTTGTGCAACCAAATCACCAACCTCCATTACAAAAATCATTATGCAAACATTACAAAGTCCTCAAGGGACTCAAGGGATGAAACATGCCCATATGAAATGAAAATGACAAAAAATTAATGAACTATAACAACAAATAAATCTGCCCTCCCATTCATCAAAACCCTTCTTGCAAAACAGTGTGAAAACAATGTAATAACTATTGAATTTATCAACTCCCCATCAATGAGTATTGTTGTAGATTTTGTCTTTTATCTTCAACCTGCAAATAAAACTTCCTCAAACCATCTCATGGAGGATTCCAACGTGCTCTTGAGCTTCTCCTCAACTTGCACAAGAAAAACTAACTCCCCCAAAATGAAAATCTTACTTTTTGCATGTTTTGGCAAAATAATGAAATGAAATGACGCTTCATTTCATGTCATTTTCTTTGAATTTCATGAGGACCTCAATTTGGTATGACTACCTCCTTAAATACAGCATTAAACATAAATTTTAAATGCTAAAATAGACTCAAAAATCATGCTTTCATAACCCCCCAAGATAGTGGGTTGATTTATACTTTCTTTCCATTTTTCACATAAAACAAATCAATCTTATCACCTTCGGCACCCACCTCCACTTCCCTATTTTTAGGGATTTTTAAAACTTTCAAGAAAACTAATTCCCAAGTCAAACTCAACTCCCACCTTTTCTTTTTCAGGAATTTACAATTAAAACATCATTTTTGTCCATTTTCACTTATCTAGGCAGCATCGTATGCACATCAAAAATGAAAATTCAAATCCTTCAAATTCCATCACATTAAAATTCTCAAGGAAAAGGATTTTGAAAGCCAAAATATGATTTGACAACTCACCAAAATTTCCACTCCAAAAATTAGACAAAACTGAATTAAACAGGATCATCACCTAGCCATGGATGCTCCTACATCAGACACCCACGATAAAAAAGAAATGTTTCATGAGTGCCTCATAAACATTTGTATACTTTTTGTCTATCTTTGATCCACCTCTTCTCCTTGTTCATTGAAAATATTATATTCCTCTCATCTTGCAACTTCACATTAGTATTCCCTTTCATCTTCCCTCCTTTTCTCATCCCCATGAAATACAAATTACCAAACTCTACCTCCCACCAATGTTCTTTATCAAAATGAAACAAATAAATGGTATTCATACCTTCTTCTTTAACACAACATGTGTCTTGTATTACCTTTCTTATTTTTATACCTTCTTCTACTCCTTTTTCCTTGTCTTCAATGCAACTTTCCACTCGATTGGTGTCCTTAAGAAGACACTCTACTACTGCAAACTAATTTTCTACACCCAAAATAATTTTAGAACGATAATCTTGTGACTCATCGTCCACCTTCTGCAACAAGTAATCAAGTTCTTCTATCATGGAATCTTCACCTTCATCATTCTCAAATAAGGAATCATCAATAAACCCCAACTTCATATTCACATCTTGCTTATCACTCTCACCTATCTCCAACACATCTACTGCTGCAACTACATTTTTATTATTATCATAAGTAGTATAAAAATCATAAATTACCTCATTACCTTTGGCTACAACCTTTGTGTTAGCTGAAATTTATCTTTCCACTCTCTTTCAATTGCTTCCAAATGTATTAGCAAATCATTCTCCTCACCTTCATCCTTTTTCTCTAACTGTTTCAAATCACTAACCAAACAAATTCCAACCTTGCTACATAACTTGCTTCCACTCTCATCCAATGGCTTCAACTTATGATGAACTCCATCTTTCGTCAAACTATAAGTGTTCACACATCCATCATGCACTACTTTCCTATCAAACTGCCACGTTCTACCCAGCAAAAAATGACAAACATCCATGTTCATAACATCACACAATACTTCATCATAATAACTTCTAATCTTAAATCTTATCACACATTGTTCATTTACCAACACTTTATGATCATTCTGCAACCATGAGATCTTGTGCGGATGCGTGTGCCTCTTTCTCTCCGACTGCAACTTTTCAACCATCTCTATAGAAACAACATTATCACTATTACCACCATCAATAATGACTTTACAAACTTTACCTTTACATTTTCATCTTGTATGAAACAATTTCCTCCTTTGAATGGGTTCACTTTTTTCATTCATCAAAACTCTCCTCATCATCAAGGCTTCACCATCTTCCACTTCTTCAGAATGGGTTGAATGTGCATCTTCTCCATGTATATTTGTTGCTCTATTCTAATTTACAGTTCTTCTTCTTGGCATTTCCTCTTCATGAGGACACTCATATGATTTGTGCCCCTCTTCTCCACACTTGAAACATGTTGTTTTAAAATTTCCTCTTTCAAATCCCCTACCTAATATTTCTCTTCCTCTAAAATTTTGATCATAGGGCTTGCTTGATTTTTCACATCTTTCATCCTCGTTGCTCTTAATGCCTCTAATCTTTTGTTCATCCTCTTTTTTCTGCACATAAGCCTTTTTCTTTCCCTTTTGTTTATTATCAAACCTCTTGTTCATCCTTTCTTCTATCTTCAATACTATTTGATAAGTGTCTTCCATTGTCACAACTCTAACCAATGTCATATCTTCTTGAATAATTGAACTCAACCCATTTATGTATCTTGCAACCTTCTCTTTGGTCACCTCAAAATTTCTAGTTCTAATAAGAATTCTATGGAACTCTTCTATATATTCTTTCACACTCTTTTTTTCCTATCTCAAACCTTTCATTTCTTGAGCGGGTCCAATTCATAATCCACAAGAATAAATTATCTTTTAAGTTTCTCCACCATTTTATCACATATGTTAATATTTTATTTTCCTCTTCTTCCCCTTTCTAATTGGATATCTCTCCACCATATGGAGGCATTTCCTTTCAACCTTGTCTTTGTGTATCTTTGTTTGGATCCTCTATCTCTTCAAATTTGAAATACTCCTCCATCTCATTCAGCCAATGTATTAATTCTTCTGGGTTTAGGCTTCCATTAAAGGTAGGTACATCCATTTTTTGTGTTTTTCCCATCTTGGATAATTTAATTAATAGAGGATCATTTGCAACTGTTGTTTCTCCTACACTTACTTGGCTTACTTCTTGACTGGTAATCTCTATACTCTCATCATCACTTCTTGGGTCTCATACCCTGGCAAATCATCTTCTTATTTCTTCTTGTAGGATCTCAACTTGTCTTTTCAAAAATCTAAAATCATCATCTCTAAAAAAATTATCTCCTCTTCCTCTTCCTTTGGCAAACATTTTTGCGACAAGCAACTCACAAGTATTGGTGTAAGTTGCCTCTCTTCAATGATTTTCTCACACTCTCAGGATCAACTTTCGCTGCTACCACTAATGTATGAGAGATAAAAAAAATCCCCCGCAATACAAAAACCCTCTTAGAACACCAAAATACTCATGAAAGACTCACACAAACATTGTTGCAATTTGTATTAAAAATCGAGTAGATTTGTGCAACCAAATCACCAATCTCCATTACAAAAATCATTATGAAAACATTACAAAGTCCTCAAGGGACTTAAGGGTTGAAACATACCCATATTAAATCAAAATGATAGAAAATTAATGAACTGTAACATCAAATAAATCTGCACTCTCATTCATCAAAGCCCTTCCTACAAAATAGTGTGCAAACAATGCAATAACTATTGAATTTATCAACTCCCCATCAATGAGTATTGTTGTAGCTTCTATCTTTTATCTTCAACCTGTAAATAATACTTCCTCAAACCCTCTCATGGAGGATTCCAACGCCCTCTTGAGCTTCTCCTCAACTTGCATGGGAAAAACTAACTCCCCCAAAATGAAAATCTTACTTTTTGTATGTTTTGACAAAACAATGAAACGAAATGACACTTCATTTCATGTCATTTTCTTTCCATTTCTTGAGGACCTCCATTTGGTACACCCACCTCCTTAAATTCATCATTAAATATAATTTTTAAATGCTAAAATAGACTCAAAAATCATGCTTTCATAACCCCCCAAGATAGTGGGTTGATTTATACTTTCTTTCCATTTTTCACATAAAAAAAATCAATCTTATCACCTTGGGTGCCCACCTCCACTTCCCTATTTTTAGGTATTTTTAAAACTTGCAAGAAAACTAATTCCCAAGTCAAACTCAATGCGCACCTTTTCTTTTTCAGGAGTTTTACAATTAAAACATCATTTTTGCCCATTTTCACTTATTCGAGCAGCATCTTACACACATCAAAAATGAAAATGAAAATCCTTCAAAATCCATCACATTCAAATGCTCAAGAAAAAGTATTTTGAAAGCCAAAATATGATTTAACAACTCACCAAAATTGTCACTCCAAAAACTAGACAAAATTGAATTAAACAAGACCATCACCTAGCCATGGACGCTCCTACATCAATGGGTTTTCAGAATCAAATATAAGGTAGATGCAAGCACTGAAAATTACAAGACCTAACTTGTGGCTAAGGGCTATGAACAAAAGGAAGGTATTAAATATGATGGAACGTTTTCCCCTATAATAAAAATTAAGACTACTCACATGCCCTTTTCCATGGTAGTACAATTTGGCTAGAAAGTTCATCAAATAGACATCAAGAATGCCTTTCTTAATGGACATCTCAAGGAACAATTCTATATGACACAACTAGAGCGATATGTTTCACTTGGACAACAACACATTATGCAAACTTTCCAAATTCCTCTACAATCTTACATAGGCTCCTCAAACCTAGTACATGAAGATCGATGAGAATCTTCTTCGTCATGGATTCATCAAGAATCCTTATGATCCCTATCTCTACCTCAAAGATCAAGGGGGAAGATTGTAATCTTCATTATATATGTATATGATCTAGTCATCATACGGAGTTCCTTGTAGATGATTGATACAACAAAGAATGATCTCAAACAATCATTTAACATGATAGATCTCAAGCTCCTACATTATTATATTGGACTTGAAATGTGGCAACAAAGTAATTAGATCTATGTTTCTCAAATGAAATATGCCAAGGAATTAGTCAAGAAAATTTAAATATAAATTTGTAAACCTATGTTGACACCCATGCAGATAGGCTTGCAACTTTCTCACCATGATCCATCACCTCAGGTGAACACTACTATTTACCATCAATTCATTGGGAATCTCATCTACCTAACTTATACTAGGACCAATATTAGCTATGTTGTCAACTATCTTTCTAAGTTTATCCAAGGACCTAATGCTTTTCATCATAAATGAACAAAGAATTTTTCAAATACATTTATGATATGGTGGCATATAGCTTGGAATACAAGCATAATTCATATTTTTATTTATGTGGATATAAAAATGTGAACTATGTAGGTCCATTGAATGATATGAAGTCTACTTCGGGCTTCATTTTCTTTTTGGGATCTAGTTTTATATCTCGGGGGAGAAAAAATAAAATTATTGCTTCTCACGCTTCCATAGAGCTATAATATCACATTGTAGGTTAAGGTATATTTGAAGTGATATGGTTGTCATTTTTTGACAGGCATGGGTGTTCCTAAGATAGGTCCTACCACTTTGTTTTATGACAATTAGTGTGTGTTGAACCTTGTTTATAATCCTATTTTTCATGAGCATACCAAGCATATTAAGGTTCAATGTTACTATATTCATGAACATGTTTAGCAATAGAATATCTAGCTCTAGTTTTTTTCAACTCAAGAGCAATGCCCTAATATATTTATCAAATCTCTTGTAGCTATGAAGTTCAAATATTTTATAATTTTTAATTTTTTTCTCTTGGCTATATGATGTAATAAGAGGAGATTTTCATATTAGATGGTCATGTTTTTGAAAAGATAGGCAGCATTTACAGGGTGTTGTACCCTTCACAAAGGGCCAAAGGAAAACATAGTTCAAAATAGAATTTGAACTATAGGAACAAACAGAAACAGTTGACCGACAGCTATAGAAAAACAAAGAAACTAAGCAACCCCAAAAATAGAGGGGTCAAAGCTAGCTCCACGAACCCGAGGCCGATAAGTAGCCACAAATCTATTCTTCCGTAGAAAAACTGACTAGGGAGGCTTGGAATCAGGAATCAATGAGAAAGGTGAGAGGAGTGGCTCCACCCCAGCCACCACATGAGAAGAGCCACCCAGCAGTGAGGGAGTCAGCAGCAAGGCAGTAGAGATCGAATCAACCAAAGGAATAATAGAGGCGTTCAACAAAGGGTGGACAAGTTCAAACAGAGCAATGACAATAGGAGCTGAAGTTCGGTCAGGCGCAATCATAACAGTGTCAGTAGATTGATCCAAAAGTGGTTCCTCAGAAGGGAGGTCCGGGTGAGGAGCAGCAACATGAGGGTCGACCTCCTCAAAATAAACATCCGAGAAGAACCCACCGTGAGGTGATCCATGAGAGCATCCTTCCACCAAGTTGTAGCACCCTTGCGATGGGCATGAGGATAGGCAGAGGCCAAATGACCCACCGAAAAGCATCTCCTACACCGAAAGGGGAGACCCTCATAGTCCAAGAGCTGCTTCCAAGATTTTTCCTCCACCAACAAAACAACATCCCCAGGAAGAGGTTTGGAGATGTTCAGATCAACTAACAACTGAGTTACTGTAGTATGCCCAAAATCCCTAGTTGTAGAATCCACCATTAAGAAGCAATCAATGGTATTTCCAATGGCTTTGAAACATGATTCCTCCCAAAACTGGAGAGGAAGATTTGGCAGTCGAACCCAAACAGGTCTGGTGTTCAATGGCTCCATAAGGGGGTTGAAAGAACGAGACCAGGGCCTGATGGACAAAGAATGAATACCCCACATCCACCCCCTGTCCAAAATACTATTTTGCACTAGTGGGGAGGCAAAAGTAGCAATAAAGAAGCCCCTAGCACTAGGGTAGAGCTCGATCTCCCCATTGACCAATGGTTTCCAGGAAGCTGACACCCAGTCGTTGAGATCTGGGAGGGAGGGCCATAGGCCATTGAATCTGTAGACCATACCCGTCTTCAAATAGTATTCCTCATTTTCAATGACCTCTAGACCACAAACTACCATAGGGGAATCTCGGGCATAGGGCAAAGACCAATGAACCTTAGCAGGAGACCGAGCACTCATCTTTGCTGCATCAAAGAATGACCTAACCTTTCTTGACGAACCCCCAACTATAGGAGGGACATCCATCCAAGAAGCGAGAACAAAGTTTGCAATCCCGTCAACATGCCCAGCCAGGAGTCTGCAAGCCACAGCAGTTGCAGACCCCTTCGCAGACACGTCCACAAGAGACACGGAGGCAACAGAAGGCCCAAAAACCTTCCTGTGTGCGTATTTCACCGGGGCGAAATCAGGAAACTCGGAGCCCCCAACAGGAGGGCCCCCATAGGACAGATCTGCGCCCAAAGCACGCCCACCAACAGTCGCAGGGGGTTGCAGACACAAGGAACCGTCGCATGGAGCCGTTGCAGCCAAAGTCGTTGGAGTCATCGCAGTCGTCGCGGTCGTCACAGTCGTGGCAGACATTTTTTAAACCCCAGAATGATATTCAGCCCTCATAAAATGATGGTCATGTTAGTTGATCAACTAGTAGTTATTTTATTGATCGGTCGATGGTATTTATGTGGTTATTTAACCACTATAATCTTGTATATATTGTTTTTGACCACTTGTAATAAGAAGTTATGGTTGAAGGATCTATTTTTGGCTATCCAAATGAATTAAGCATTGATAAAAAAAATCTTCGAGTTTTTCATATGTTACACCAATTATTGAAAGAATATATGTATGTTTATAAAACCATATCTCTTGTTTGACTAGCAAGTGAAGTTATTTATATCATAAAGAATTTATCTAGTTTAAAAATAAATCTTTGAAGGTACTTATAATTGGTTCGATGGATTCCCACTCTTGCCAATTTAAAACATACAAGTCAATAAGAAGGAAATATTCATAAGTATTTAAAAATGTGTTTAACATAAAAAAAAATGGCATCACACTAAATAAATAATTTATTAAAATAGTTCACTTCGTTACAAAAATATATTACTCACAATTAGAACCAATTTGAAGGAAGCCTAATTTTTCTAGTATAGAAACCCTAATTTCACTACTAATTTATTCATATGCTAATTTAATTTAATTAAACAAACAGTTATTTAATTAATTACCTTCTCGACTCATCACTAATTAATTCCTTCATTCCTCTAAGGTTAATTGATTAAATCAAATTAATCAATTAACCTTACCTTATAATTTTCTCTGACTTAATCAATTAATTGATCCATGATTAGATAATTGATTAAGATAATTAATCCCCTCTTAATTTTTCCTCTGATTTTTAATTCCATATCATCATTAATGGAAAAAATATGTTTTCCTTTAATCTCAACCATTCAACCCATTAACATCAAGATCTCAACTATTTTCCTCCTTCCATATGTCCTTTATCAACTTCATGCTGACAAATGTGTGAGCATGCTAGCTCATCCCACTCCTTGCTCACACAATTGTGAGCATGCCAACTTGGAAGCATTTTTCACCTCCACCTCATCCCTCAAATACTCATACATGTGTGATCATGTTCTTCAAAGATGTCACCCCCATGCTCACACATGTGTGATCATGCTTGGTCTTCCTCGTCTTCCTCCACTTTCTCTCTTCAAATTCAATCCCTAATTTTATATCAGATCTCCTTCATTAGTCAAGGATCTTCTTCCCTCTCTCGACACTTTTCAAGAGACTATGAACTTCATTCATGCAATCCATATCAGCCATTAATTATATCCTCTAGTTCCAACCATCTATTTTCCACATGAAAAATATATTTAAAGAAGGCTTCCCACCCTCATTTCATCACCCACTTGCCTATTATCCTTATGCTACCCATTTTCATAGTCAATTATTTACGTCACACCCTTATTCTATCAAAATAGTGACGTATTTGCAAAGAACATCCACATACCATGATTTTGGAGCATATACATACCATCACAATAGACATATAATAAATTTGTTCTTCATTGCTTTGAATATTTAGTTCATATTTTATTATTTTCTATATCACATGTGACTTTATATTTGAGTGTTGGGTATGGTTTATTGTTCTAAAACATTGCATACAACTCAAGTAAGTGGTCCACTATTGTAATTGATTCTTCAATATTTCTTACTTCATACACATGTATAATTTTAACCCCTCATACCTTTTCACCACCTAGATTTATCTTGAAACATTTGATCATTCATTTCTAATGGTATTTGACATTAAAAAAATGACCTTATGTTTCTCAATATATAAAGGCCTCATTGTAACCATGCAGTTGATAAATAAGATCATTGGAATCTCGTTTCATCTCATATTTTATGTTGTAAGTGACAACATATTTTATCACTTGTAGGTCTTCTAAGTGTCATTTACTCTTAAAAATTTAAAACTAAAAAAAAAGTAGAATATTAAGTGTCATTTATTACTATAATATATAAATATTTAATTATTAAATAATGTTGAACCAAAATTTATGTCCAACATATTTTCAAGGTGTAAATATATAATAGAGAAATGTCTTGTTTATAATTCAAATATTTGAAATTAACATCTCAATGGTGTATATGTATATAGATATAGATATATACTTGTAATATTAAAAATATATTTTCTACAAAGAATGTGTTGCACCTATTAGTGATATGCTATTAATTAATATTTAACATTTTAAAACACAATTAAATAAATAAAATAAACAATCTTAAAGTAAGAGAAGAGAAGCTGAAATTAAAAATTATATATAATGTGTTGAAAATGTGCAATTAATTATCATTGTGGAAAATAAGATATATGTCTCATATGAAATTATTTATATTCTAATGTAAAATTTATAGTTGTTGAAAACAAGGAAAAATGATTGTCTAAGTGACTAAGTACATGCGTTCCCATAAAAAAAAAAGTAATAGGCATAATTTTAAGAAGATATAAATTCATAACTTTAATTCTTATATAATCTAATAGAATAAATGGACATCTATTTCCAAAATATGTTTTCTTTTTCTAAAACTTGTAATTTATTTCTAAATTTTGAGAAAACTATTAGAACAATATATCAAGTTTACTAATAGGGGAAAAAAAATATTTCTAATAAATATGTGAAAAAAAAAAAATTGGATTAATAAGATTTAGAGGGGATTGGAGAATGTGTCAAATATCACTCTTCTAATCTCCAATATGCGAGTAGAACCATTTTTTGTCAAAAAACTATCTTGACATTGAAAAACAATGAAAAATCACATTTAAAATTCATCATCGTCTACCATAAATTTGTATTTGAGTTCCCATTGAAACTTCATTCAAAATGTACCCAAGGGGAAACTACAAAGGCATTTTTCTTCATGAAATCTAATGGCTGTAGTCTTAGGCATAGTAGAAGCACCAAAAAAATATTGGAAAACATCATTTTTCATACCAATAACATGAAATTACAAAATTAAATTTCCTTTTAGCTTGCTATAATTTGGAGTGCTTATATTTAATCAACTTTCAATTTCTTTGATTAAGACTAAAAAATGTGTATTACATGGTTTGTGTCAGAATGGATGTTTTTATAGAATTTGCCTAAGATTTTCTTGTATGTTGATGTTGATTATTTGATTCTCACCAAATATTCTTCCAATTTTGTTCTCAAAATCCAGATCTTTTTTTAGATTATTTTGTTCTTTGATGCATTGTCATGACAAATAATGTATTCATTCATTCAACACAAATATAATATTACCCATATGTTATATAAGATATACCTATGACCTCCCAACATGTATTGCATTATTTTAAAGAAACAAAAAAATATTTAAGAATATATTTTTTATTCGTTCACCAAATAAATAGTTTTATAAATAAATAATACGATTTAATAAATATATGTTATTTTACATCTTGATTGCAACACTTAGATCTTAAGGTATGATTTCATTTCACCCACTTTTTATGTGAATGATATAGTATAAATTATATCTTAATAATATAAAGGTATATAATACTATTCATCATAAAACATATAAAAATTAAATCATAAAAAATATTTTTCTTCTCGTCTTTATAAGGTTGTTCTGTTTTCTTTGAACATTGAACTATCAAGTACCTACGCATGCACTTACTTTCTCTTTCCTCTACAATTATTAAAAAAAATCATTGTTATGAACTTTAAATTTTATTAGAGAATAATCATTGTTATGAACTTTAAAGTTTATTCGAGAATGGAAGAATATTTTCACTTGCACTTACTTTCTCTTATATTTGCAACTAGTAAAAATTTAAATCATTATTTAATTTTTAATGTATAATAAAAATAAAAGAATATTTTATGGATAAAATATTTGTTGCAATAGATTTTAGATTCATTTTTTCATTAAAAAAATGAAAGATATTATTTTAGAAAACGCAATATTTTATAATAGATTTAAGGAATGATAAATTTAAAAAATAAATCTTTATTTTTTAGAAAGATGATTGAGATGGAGTAAGATATGTAAAATTATTTCTAATGAGTTAATCCATAGGATTTTATAAACTCTAATATAATAAAATAATTTTGATGATGTTAGTGTAAGAGATGATGTCATATTTTAATTGATTTTGTTATTTTGTTATTTTGATGTTTTTATACTTAGGAGACTCATTTTTTATGTAAATATCTCCTAATGTCTCAATAA